>JAAIXI010000237.1:2279674-2650466 GCA_013403645.1 Heliconius nattereri
TAAGAGACAGGAGGTATGCCGACCACATAGCACTAATGGACGAGAACCGACTGACGCTGGAGCGTAAAGTGAACCTCTGGAAGGGCACGCTTGAGAACGGCGGTCTTAAACTAAATGTGTCGAAGACAGAGTACATAGCCTGCGGGAGCCCGGACTCGAGCACGATTCTTATAGGTCCTAAACCAACCGTTGAGTCGGAAAAGTTCAGGTACCTTGGATCTGTTATGTACGAGTCTGGAGGCATCGATCACGATGTCCAAGGCCGGATAAGCGCTGCCTGGGCCAAATAGCGGGACGTCACTAGTGTGGTCTGCGACCGCAGAATACCGCCCAACTCAAGGGACTGATATACAAGAGCATCATCCGACCGGTTCTTTTATACGGCAGCGAATGTTGGCCAGCACTATCTCAGCACACCCATGAGCTTCACGTCACGGAAATGAAGATTCTGTGGCGTAAGCGGTCTGACCGCATACGGAACACATTCATTCGAGGCAGTCTTGGGGCCCGTGACGTAGCGGACAAACTCCAAGAGCGTCGCCTGAGATGGTTTGGCGACGTAACGCGCCGGCCTAAAAACTATGTTGGATGCAAGTGCCTTGCTATATCAGTTCCTGGAGTGAGACCTCCCGGACGCCCAAGAAAGTGCTGGTTGGATGTCGTGATGCAGGACATGAGAACCAATGGTCTAACCACCGAGGACGAAAAAGACCGTGCAAAGTGGAGTAGGGTGAGTAAGAGGGCAGACCCTGGCAATAGCCGGGATTAATGCCAAGAGGAAGAAGACTCTGGTAACAAAAGAAAACGCAAAGTTCTGCCACTCAACACATAATGCCTCAAAAAAATTAGTGGAAAGTGGAGAACGGAGTGATTTAACACTAGGCTCTCCCTCTGCCTACCTTGCTTAATAGAAGATACAGCGTGAAGCTGAAAAAGAAGTCCTGAATTTCTACATAACATTATTTATAGCCAATACATACCTAAATGGTACCAGGAAAATTGGCCGGCACCATGTTAAAAGTTTCAAAAACAAAACCCAACTTTGTCCATAAATAATTTTACGTCCAAACAGAAAAGTTAAAACGTGTTCTGATTTAACATTAACCACTTAAACTGGCCATGTTTGAAATCCTATACACTTCGGGAACTGATCGAAAAACTACAACGTGTACTGAATATAAATCGGGTACCCTACTAAGAATTAATGGGGATCTACAGTCGTTAGCGAATTTGTATATAATATATATATATTTTTTTACTTAATTCCTGAAATTTGTAAAAGAAATCTTTTTCTTGGCATTTCTTTTCTTGCGCGTTTGTTGCCAGAATCTCCTTTCCCACTCAATTTACTTCACTTTGCAAGTCCTTAATTTCCTATGTGGTGTCATGTTCTTCATCAAGACCGTTGTGGTTCGAAAATCTGGAGTCACATTCATGTTTGCCCGGAAACAAGAGCACCCACTGTATAAGCTAACAATAGAGTGCGCGAATGACTACGAATCCAAACTATTAAGCATTCGGTGCATCAAGAGTAAACTTAAGAAAAACTTAAAACTCCAATTGCAATTTTAATTTCAATTCATTTAAAATTCCTCAACTGTGAAAAAAAAATACATAATATTACGTTCAGATACTCACACAGCTGAATTACCTAAAAAGATTTCGAAAAAATAAACATTTCGCTAGCGATAATAGTAAAACATTACGATACAGTAGCTCGTAGTAGTAACAAATAACTTTCGCGAAATGGCAACACCCTGTACAGCGGGTCAATTCGTGACACGTGCGGGTCGCGACCCACGTCCGACCCAGGCGTAAACGCCGGTTTTATTCTGATCTTTTTTACCAACTTCAAAGTAGGTATGCAAAGTATCCTTTACAACCTTGAGTGTCTATGGGGATTTGAAACAAATATCGTAAAAATTTGGGTTTCATATTGTTTGTTACTGATCTAGCAGTTTGTTGTAAATGGTTTTTTTTTGTCAGCTTCAAGATATTTTCATGTAGCAGAATAGACAGAGAGAGCGTATTGTTACGACACTCTGCTCCCCACTTGAGTGGCGAAACTCAACGCCGCACTTTGCCTCCACACCAGAGCAAAGAAAAGAAAATATTAAATATTTCGTTTCCTGGACTGGAAATCGAACCCACAGCCTGCTGCGTCGTCAACGCAATTGTGTTGTGCTTGTGTTTAATTAACATTTGTATTTTTTTCCGCTTTCAACCAAGCAAACTCTTTATCTTTATAATATTAAGTATAGATAGATATAGGTTTATGGCGATTCCAGTCCGTCGTTTCCCGTACATTATTGTTTATATAGGATCGTTTTGATAGTACAGGCCCAAAAGATATTGTTTATATTCGTTAAAAGAAAAAAATATATATAGATTTTAAATCAGTATAAACATAACGTTCAATTTATAAAGAAAAATACTAAAAAATATACATTTTGAAGATGAAACCACTTAAAAACATATTATTCCTGAAAAAATACGCATTTCCTCGTAAAAGCAACGATCCAAGTTGACTAACGAAGTGTAGTCCTATTTCGTGCGTACCAACGTTGGTCCATTTTATAAGGAAAGGTACGGACATACTTATTGTGAAGTGGCTATATACTTGGATTAGTCAAGTCCATTTATTATTTTAGGACTCATTTCGACTATATGTTTACTGAAGCAAGATAGCCTTGTAACATTTGACTGTAAGCGAATGTTTGATGTTATAATTTCATATTAAAAAATATAAAATATTAAAAAAATGTAGATATTTATCGTCTGTTGTCGTTAGTCAAAGATCAGAGGTCGTCTTAACGCAACAGGTAATAGTTTCAATTCCCATTCGAGGAAATTCAATATATAATGTTTTTACAGAATTTTGTTGTTTGGCAAGCGACAATTAATCATATTCATACCTATATTATAAATTCGAAAGTAACTCTGTCTGTCTGTCTGTCTGTCTTTTACGCAATCAGGCACAAACCGCTAATTTAATTGTGATAAAATACTCATATAGAGATACTTGAGGGTACCGGGATGAACATAGGATACTTTTTTTTTCCTCATATTTGTAATATTTTCGATATATACCAATATATTAAAATAATTAATTTGACATGCAATTTATTCCGCCATGTTAATAACAATGGTCGCTACGCGTTGCTAAGCAACGGCTTGCAAAGTTTGTTGTTTTAAGAAAACGTCACCCAAAGTGAGTTTGCTTAATGCAGACATGGCGCGCGCCGATATAGATTTGTATACATTAACAAAAATTAGATGATTTCTATAATTTGATATTCATCCTTATGAAAATAAATATAATAGTCACTTTTAGCATTTCATCTAGATGGAAATTATAGTTTACTGTATAACATTCTAATAAATAATTAAGGAGATGTCACTGATTCCAAATGACTTAGCCTACGAGTTGTGTAGTATGACCGACGCGAACGGGCAGATGACTTTGTTGATTTTGTAATTTTTTATATATTTTCGAATTAATATTATTTTTTATGTAATTACTTGCTGCTTATAATTAATTAATCTTAGTTCGGTTATGTATACCGATGTTATACACTTAAAATATCGTAATTTTAATCATTTGGGATTTTATTTAATATTGTTCGCAAAAATTAATAATTATTTAATATAGAAAAATGTTTAGTACGCGCGCACGACAAACTTTAGGTACTTTTTCTAATGTTAAGAATTTCCTTTAGTTACTTTTACTTCTTTTGTTTGTTCATTTCGGTTACTCAGACATTTTTTCTAATAATAAATCTCCACTTATTATTATTTTTTAACTTATTTTAATTATTTAGGCTTATATTTTTGCGGGTGTAGCCGCGTCCGGGCCCACTAGTTTATATATATATGAGTATGTGTACATAAACTTAGCTATATAAGTAAATATTTAATTCCAAACATACCATTATGAATATAAAACTAACGTAATAAACATGTTTCTATAGAAAAATCCCCAAAAAACTCAGAGGCACGACATTCATTTTATAAATTCAACAGATTAAAACTCTTACCCTTAGAAATGAGAACTTACCTGTCACATAGGCGGAAAAAAAAAAATATCATCAATATTAAGCACTAGAGCGTAATACTAAAAATGAAGTCTAAAATCCAGGCGTACCAGAATATGAATAAAATATTTACTGGAGAATCTAAATTGCTATCATAACGTAGGTTCACGCAATAAATGCCCCACAAATTAAAACTTTGCCTATAAACCTTAAATTTATATGATAATTTTAATTAATACACGATTTGCTTGTGCTGTAGATTACCTGCAATTTAGATGGAAATTATACTTGTTTATTTGTAATATACGTTTAATATAGAATTTTATGCTTTGAAAATAAAACAGAAACTAAGTGACGTTAAGCGTGACAGGTCTTTGATTCGATTCCCACTCGAGAAAATGAAATAATTTATATTGTCGTTTTTTGTAACGTTTTTCTTATACATATTTTTTAAATTATATTTTCTTCCTTCTTCGCCCCAATTAATTAAGAAAAGAAATAAGAAATATATTGTCCATAAAAGGAAACAAATTTGATAATACATAACAAAATTATAAGGCGTGAAAATTAATATAATATTCTCCTTAATAATGAAATATAAACTGTCAGTTTTAATGTTTGTACAGAATTAACTTCGGAATAAAGAAATTGAATTTATTAAGCTGCGCATAAATTACTTAAGTACTGCTTTATAAGCCCTTAATGATCACAAAGTTTATGAACATTAAAATTTCTTTTCTTTATATTATTTGTTTTTTTAGCTTCACGCTGTACCTCGCACTTAGCAGGGAAGGTAGAGGGAACATGGAAATCTATGTTAAGGCACTTCCGTTCCCCACTTTACGACGAAATCTCGAGGCATTGAGTGGCGGAACTCAACGCCGTTTGTATTATACGTACTCGTAACGCTTAGAAGACGCGTAAGAAGATATAATCCATTCGGCTATATATCTTTTTACAAACTAAGCTGCAAGTAAAAAGTAGTCTAAATTATGTACTAGAAAATTCGTCATGCAAATAAAAATTAATTACAAACATTTTACATTAATTGCTTTGATAAGAAAACGTAATCAAATTCAAATAAAATGTTTCAGAGCTTATCCCGGAAACAACAGTAAAGGTTAATTAAAAGCATTCGTCTTAATATTGCAAATAACTTAATTTTGTATAAGTAAACTCGTATTTATACTACACAAAAAAAAACATAATTAAATTTTCGTTTTAGCTTTTATTCTAAATATTTTCTTTATGTATCCATGAATTGGAAAATTTATTCTACATGCAAAAGGTAGGCAAAGACAAGTTAGTGTCTGCGTTCTCCATTTTTCGCCCAAATGCGAGATATTGTATTAACAATGACGGAACTCAAGCCGCGTTATGAACCTGACGAACCCTTTACCCTAGGATTTTCCGTCAAATGTCAAACTTCTACGCCACATAGACTTTACAATCCATCCATACCTATATTATAAATTCGAAAGTAACTTTGTATGTCTGTCTGTCTGTCTTTTACTCAATCAGGGCCAAACCGCTAATTTAATTGTAATAAAATACTCATATAGAGATACTTGAGGGTCTCGGGATGACCATAGGATACTTTTTGTCCTCATATTTGTAATATTGTCGATATCTACCAATATATTAAAATACTTATTAATTTGACATGCAATTTATTCCGCCATGTTTATAACAACCGCCGTTGCTAAGACACGATTTGCAAAGTTTGTTGTTAGAAAACGTCACCCAAATTGAGCTTGCTTAACGCATCTCTCTATTGAAAATTGAAAATAATTTCATAAATATATTTAATGAATATTCCTATAGTTCAAGCGGGCGTAGCCGCGTTCGGGTCCACTAGTTATACAATATAGCAATAATAAGTATTTATTTTACCAAACAGAAGTATCAGTCCGCATCGTGGACGGGGCGGGTGCGGAAGTTTCGGAACAAGTATGCGAGTTGGGGAGCACGGTGGCGTTGAGGTGCGAAGTGAGAGGCCTAAAAATGGAGGGTGGGCCCTCTTTGCTATGGTACCGACGAGATGACTTACTCAACGATGACACGACTAGAGGAGGGATTAGGTAAGTATCTTATTTATTTAGACTTTTTTTTATTTCAAAGCGGAGATAAAATAATTTTAGGTTATTAGGGTCAAATTGAGGTTTTTAATGGAAATTAAATTATATATAATCAATATTGTTGTGATTCTAAAATCGCCGCTGTAATTATGACGATTTATAAATTTTTGCATAACCCTCTTAAAGGTACTAAGCTTTCTGCGAAAGCGAGATGAATAGATGGATAGATGGAACCTAGTATAGAGACATAGAGACACTTCATTCCCGTTTGGATACTTCTGTCTATCTTCTTACCAAACCGAGGAAATTGAAATATTAAATATCTCAATTCCTCAAGAGGGATTTAGATCCATAGTTATTATTGTATTAAAATATTATTGTAAAGTAAAACCCGCGTGGGCTGAGTATAATAATAGTATTAATTAATATACAATGTAATCATAAAACTTATATTAAATACAAAATTACAGTGTCCGAACAGAGTTTGGTTCGAATGGGGCCAATTCAGTACTACGGGTCGCTCGTGTGAGAAGTGACGATGCTGGCCGCTACACTTGCAGGATAGCGCGAGCGCCGCCCCCTGGGCCTACCCCTGCTCATGTATTCTTATATATTACTAAAGGTACGTACTTTTTAGCACTAACTTCATTCTGTTTACCCAGCTAAATGCTGGATAGGTACAGATTGAGGCTATAAAATAAATAAATTTTACATTTTCTCGGATATTCCGTAATAAGTCGCGAAACTCAACGCCGTGCTTTACTAGAGCGAGGAGAAAAAAATTAATATTAAATATTTTATTAATATATACCATCATATACCATAAAACTATTGAATTCACAATCAACCTGCACATATCCAATTGCACCACGGTCTAACAATACCTTATAGTCCAATTTGGCGAACAATATCGATATCAATAAAGTGGGGAAAGCGCATGTCTCACATATAACGTAATCGGTGGAAATTTGTTGTGCACAGTAATATTCCTTTGTAACGCTTAGTGTTTCTACCCCAATAAATCACTTCCTTCTATATAGGCAGGTAGGTTGAATTAGATAATTGGTGTGGGAAACGAGGAATCTATAGCATAATAGTATACTATATAGTCCAATAATAGTATGTTTAGTAAATAGATACCGTTTTTCGCAAACCAGCTAATTCTGCAAACTTTATAAGAGACGAATATGATTTTTTATTTTTTTTATTACTACTCAATCACTTTTTCAATCAAATTAATTGAATTCAATTTCTTTTTTTTTCTTCAAAAAAAATTTTTTTTTCAGCACCTCGTCTGTATAATTAATTAGGAGGTAAGCGAATTAAGGTGGACATGTAAATTAGCATTTCGTCAAAAGAAAGAATTAAAAAAAAACATTTTATATTTTAATTATCTTTTTTTTTCTATTCAGACTCTAGGAAATTAATTATTAATATTAAATATTTTTGTTCGCTCGGGTATCGAAGCGAAGTACAACGTTGATATTTAACACGTAAAGCACACGTAAAGCCTCCAAAGTTCGGCGGAAAGTGAGGGACGGAAGTTTCTTAATTGAAAGGAATAGTTTGAAAACTAAATTCCCAGGTTCCCTCCGCTTATGTGCGAGACAGCGTGAAACTGAAAAAAAATGGAAATCAAATCTAAAATTATAGCGTTTACAGTAATAAGCTTATCCACTACGCCACGACAGCCCGAAATATAGATAAATCATGAAATTCGGTTACTCATTAAAGATATAGGTATATATAAGAATATTTCATATTTTGGGGTATTTTTTCTCATTGAATTGTTTAGACATCCTATAGTGAATACTTTGAGAGATTTACGACTTTAATAATAAAAAAAAAATATTTATCTGATATAAAATTATAATTTATTGCTTAGTATAATTTATTACTTTCTTTATATATCTATGTATATTTCAATTAAGAACGCTTTACTCGAAAAGAGTCGGAGTATATGGTTGTTATTACCGGAACTCAACGCAGTGCTTTGTCTCGAAACTAGAGCGAAGAAATGGAAATATAAATTTAAATAAATATTTAATTTCCTCGAGTGAGAATCTAAGAACCAGTCGCGTTACAATATACTCGTACTATATATTATTAAATTAATTCCAGGTGAAAGTTTAGCGGAGCTTCATCAAGGCCAGGACAGAAGTGCGGTATCCTTGTATGTCGTCGTTACTTTGGCGACGTTACTAGTTTTACATACTTATAATATTATTATGTAATAATAAATTGTTCACATTTGATTATACATTGTCTTTTATTTAATCCATACATTTTATGATCAATAAAATTTCTTTTTTGTTATTTTGTATCCTGCAGGGAGAAATAATGTATTGTCAAAACACTCCTTTCTCCGAATTCAAGACTTATTGTTGGAGTGACATTAAAGCAAAGAATTACTCAGAGTGGTTATCGAATCTTAAACGTTGGCCTGAAATTTCGTTGATCCAATTATTTTTGCAAGCATGAGTGCGACTGTAAATGCGGCAGGTTGTAGTTTCGATTCTCACTTGAGGAATGGATATTTATTATTTTAATTTCCTCGCTTTGATAAAGAGGCAAAGCATAGCGTTGAGTTCCGCCACTCAACACGCAATACTAGAAGTCGGCGAAAAGTGTGAAACAGAAGTGTCTTAACACTGGATTCCCGGTTTCCCTCTGCCTATCCCGCTAGTGCTGGATCTATAAAAAATGCCGACAATAAATAAATTTGATAATTTAGAAATTTAGAAAAATTCCAAATAAGCTCCATTAAATATTTACGATTAAACATCGAATTTTATGATCGATTTTTAGTGTACAATATATTTTAGCTTTTCTTTTAACCTACTAATTTTGACGTTTTTACACAAGAATTATTTTGAATTTACGACCAGAACTGGAACTACATATTTATGAAGCTGTCCTTATAGAGTATTAGCCGCTTTATCGACGACTCGATGCTGAGATGGATTTCAATATTCTATTATTCAGGTATTCGCTCCTTATGTTAATTAAATACGAATTCTGAACTGCTACTACGTTACAATATTATTGGTTTTAGAATATCGAATTGTTATTTTACATTAACATATGTTTGCATTATGATTTTGACAAATTAAAGGCGCGGTGGTACTGGGTCTGGTGGTTCCTGTTTCAACTGCCACTTGGAGGAATTTAATATATTCATTTTTGGGCTAAATGGTAACGAGGCAAAGCGCGGTGTTGAGTTCCACCATTCAATGCCTCTAAAATTCGGCGGAAAGTTCTCTACGTGGGGATGTATTATAATAGAAAATGTGCGGGTCCACTAGTCTAATAAAACAATATATACATATTAATATATGTTACTTTTATTATAGATATAATATTTTTGTTATTATAACAATAGCAAACGCTATTTTTCTTTGCTATAAGATAACCACATCACAATCTTTTTTCCAATATATTCTATCCTAAAAATGCCGATTGCGTAATCTAAAAAAGGCTAGATAAAAGTAAAAGCTTCGGATAAAGCGTAGAATCCAAGTAAAAAATAGATACTGACTAGAAAAGACAAGTCGCTCGATATTCCTGATCTCTATCGTAGGTCTAATTTAGAAGTATTTTTTTTAGTAAAATGTTGACAATTTTTTATATTTTCGCTCTTGTCTAATTGTAATTGATTGACATTTTTTCTAATAAATTAAATTTATAATTATATAATAAAATAAATAACCTCACCGTATACGCAATGGTTGTAGATTCAATCCCTGTGCGATGGAAAGTTTTTTTTTTCAGTGTGTAATTGGATTTGCCGCCAAATATGAGTAAGTATGAGTAAGTATGAGCAATATTCTTTTCTTTAGCTTCATTTTTTATCTTTAGTAGAAAGGACGGCGAACATAATGTCAACTGTCATCGTACATGCACCACGGACGATCTTCTTGCTTTTTAAGTGACCTTCCACCAGTATCAGCATCACTATTACAACACAATCGAGGTATTTCTAAAAATAACCAAAATACCATTGCGAGTTTGTAAGAAATTTTATTTTATGTCCGCGACGTACATGCTAACTTCCTTATCATATATAGGTACAGACGTAACTGGATCGACGAATCAATGATGGTCTGTGAGTATGGATCCTCATTACGTATCCATTTCGCCCCCATGTATGTTCAGCGATCTGCGGTTCAGCAGATCTTTGAATATTATCGGATTCTTGAAGAAAATTGGGAAATACTTCCCTACTTGAGACTTTTTTTCTGAATAGGATTCGTATGACAAATCTGAAGAAAAAATAATTGGTCTACAAATCCTGGAACAAAAATCAGTATATAAAATATCCTAAATATTGCTCCAGACTCCCCTCTATCCTTCAGTATCAGTAGCATATAAAACGGGTCTGTTGCTCGAAAGATTTTCCCACAGGCAGCCACACAGTGCTTGCATATTTTCAGGGACAGAGTACCCTCTTCCCTACCCACCCGGTGTCGCTGTAAAGGCCAACAAGGGCTAACAGCATTAACCTCAAAACCAAAAAAAAAACCAAAGATTAAGCCGGACAAACAGAAAGACAGACACACAAAAATGTTAAAATTAGTTGTATATGTTTTGGTATGGTGTAAATAACTATATGCACTTGGAAGAACACGGTTATTTTCATCTCACAAGCAGACATTGCAATTTTATTTATATACATATTGATATAAAAATTAAATGTATTTATATAATTAAAAATAAGTAATTAAATAAAATATTTATATAAATTAAATGATTTTAATAAAAGATATTTTCTTTTCAATTTCCTAGCAAACCTCATATACACTCTAATATATTTGTTACATTTGCTGACGCCTAACTAAAAAAATTGGATGAGAACCATATTTCCTGAATTTGATTTATTGTTTGGTAGAACTGTTCTTTTTTGCGTTCTTTGTTTTAGCTATATAAAAAAAATACATTATTTGTTTTGTACACAGGCTAGTTATAACTTTGCGAATACTTAAAAGTTCAAGATAATGAGGCAACGCACAGCGTTGAGTTCCGCTTCTTAACAGCAAGGAATGGAAGTGTATAACAGCGTATTAACTATAGAACAGAGTATTAACACTATATGTACGGTATACAGCTAACATTTCACATTTTAAAAAAGCTAAAAAAATATTAGTAGTCTAGTCACTACTCTAAGAATAATCAAATATTATTATAGCACTTAATAACTTTATCTTATTTCTTAAATTATATTTATATATAAATATCAGTTATTCAACAAAATATTTATTTAATATACGTTCTTTTATTATAGCATCGGATTGTCGCCGATACGTTTATTCCTCAGAGAAATATGATTTATAGCACTGCAATATTACTTAAAGCAAATATTTATAGTATCCAGTTGTAATGCCCATTTCGAGGTTTCTATTATATAATTATGTATTTTGTATCTATATATATATTGTGGTAATGTCTAGACGCGTCTAATGAAGTGAAAATGGATAGATACTGGCTTAGAATAAAATAAGTCATGGGCTAGCTTAAAAAAAAATTGCTTCACGCTGTATCCCGCAAGTAGCGAGGCAAGCATAGCTATCATAGTGTTCAGACACTCTACTCCTCACTTTTCTCCGAATTCTAGAGAAATTGCATATTTAATGAAACATACGGAATGAAATGCCGCGCGAAAATAATTATAAAATAATAATCGAACCCAGAACAACTGTCACAACTGATAACACCCAGACGCGCTCGTATATTTCAAAATTAATTAATTATCAATCTCTAAAAGCTATACAAGCATCAACCGATTGGTTTCAAACTAATTCGCTTCATTACGCCGTCCCTTCAATCTCACGTTTATAATTTTATTTATTAGGGCAGCGTACCCTAAATTGTGTTTGTACATTCGTGTCACATAATCAAATCTGTCAATCAGCCCAATTGCTATTTATTTTGCTTATATATTTTCGTTTTTTTTTTTTTGTAATTCTATAACGTTCTATAACGTTCCGTCAAAGCCCAACGGCACAACGGCGACAGCCGTAGGTTTGATCCCCACTCGAGGAAGTGAAATATTTATTTACGTTTATATTTCTATTTCTTCGCTCTGGTGTCGAGACAAAACGCGGCGTTAAGTTCTGCCACTCGACACGCAATGCCTCCAGAATTCGGCAAAAAGTGGAGAACGGAGTGTCTTTACATAACCTTCTGCTTACCCTGCTCATTCACTTTTAATAGTACTGGTTGAAAAGAAGAAACAAAGGCACGTGAGGGTACTATTTATTTTATTACAAAATGACAATATATTTAGCCAATTCAGTGGTCGTGGTCAACGAAGATGTTGAGGAGAATATTCAATCGAGGTACTCTTGGAACGTTAACTTAACGGATAAGCTGCACGAGGCAACTGCTCATACATCTTGTACACCTCTTTTCAGCAAAAAGTAGAGTAAGATTGACATAATATATCAGGATAGTTAGAACTTCATTTTATTATGGTCAACATATTATTACTTTAAATTAAACTCGGTCTAAAACAAAAAGCTCATATAAAACGAACCCTAGCCTCGAAACGTAAAGCTAATCTAACTTGTTTGCAAAGTGACAATCGACTCGTAGCTTTTACGGAATTCAATTAAACTGTGGAAGAACAATTCAATATACCTTCCATATTTGTTGAGAAATAAATCGTTTACATAGGTTAATTAATTAAAGTATACATCTAGGATATAGTATGTATAGATTTTAACGGGTTTTGGTTTTAGCCGATCAGCTAAGACAATTAGTTCTTTTCTTATAGGAGTTTTAGGAAATATTTTCTTCTCTGTGTGTTGTGTTACCCTCCCAAATGATCTAGTATTTCCAGGTTTACACTCAGTAGTTTCGGTTGTAAGTCCATTGCATGTCAGTCGCTAAATAACACAAGAGTTTTATATACCACTAGTCGTCGCGCGAAACGGAATTAATTTTTTTCCAGTTAGTGTAAGACTGTGTAGTGTAAATACTACCAAAACTGCTACTAATATATATACTACATTAGTAGCAGTTTTGGTAGTATTTACATACCTAATTTCAAATTTCAGTTTGTTAGTTCACATACATTTTCAACTTCATTTTAACTTCACACTGTGTCCCGTACTCTGCAGGGTAGGCAAAGATAACCTATTGTTAAGACGTTCCCCACTTTCCGCCGAATTCTGGACGCATTACGTATTTAATGGCGGAGCTCAACGTCGCGCTTTGCCTCGACACCAGAGCGAAGAAATAAAAATATAAATTTAAATTGACATTTAATTTCCTCGACTGGGGATCGAACAGACAACCAGTCACGTTTAGTTCACATACATACATTATATAAAACTTCAATGACGAAATAATTTTTAACCTTACCTACTTGAAAGCCAAGTTATAATATATAGTATTACCTTATAATATTCCCATAACCTATATTGACACAGGCAATTGTTATTACACCCACCTCGCAGTACCTTGTGAACAGCCGTCACGTTCAATCCGCTCCAGTATGTAGTTCCAATTAAAAACTTTTGATGAGAATCGAAACTTGCCAAACCGAACTTCTGCTAGTCTTTGTTACCAATTCTTATGCATTTACTACTTGATTAAATGTTGGAAAGTAATATAATTATAAAAGTAGCTTCACGTGTGGCTGGGTAATTGGAGCTAGTGTCTCTATTCTCCGCTTCTGCCAGGATTTGAGACATTATGTTGCGTGTGTTGAAACTTTTTTTTGTATAATATATAGTCCCCACATTAGTTGAATAAACAACCCTTACCTAAACAAAAAGGAAATATAAAATGATAACGTTATCACTTAAATTCCTGCAAAGCATAATAAGACAAAAATCCTTCCATTATTTTATCTCCAAATATGTCCCTACTTCGTCGAGCTCTGAAGGTATCCTTTATAAGTCCTTTGCATGAAATGTGGATGACTGGAGTAATATCTTACCGTGACAAGGATAGGTCAACCATCAAATAGTCTTGGGTAGAAAGTTTAATAAGCGTAATGTTATATGCTATATGAGAAGCCCGACTTTGTCTGGGTAAAATTAATTTTGTAATATAGGTAAAAGCTTTGAAACAGTATTTACTTCTAGGAATTGAAGAGAAACTTCAATGAAAAGACATCCCATACTCCACGTTAAATTCTTTTAATAGACATTGGGTTGTAGGTTCAATTCCCACTCAGGAAATATTTAATATTTTCATTTTCTCGCCCTGGTGCCGCGACAAAGCGCTGTGTTAATTTTCACCACTCAACACGCTATGTCTTAAAAATTCGACGGAAAGCTGAGAACAGAAATGTCTTAATGGTAACGGACTGTCTTAACACTAGGTTCCCTCTGCTTATCCTGCAATGTGCGGGATACGGCGCTAAGCTGAAAGATAATTAATTTATAACTATTACGTATACAGGCGTGACAAACTGTCATGATTACGTCATTGAATATAAATAGCACATTAAAGAAGCAAAAATAAATAAATAAAAAAATTCAAAGCAGATTACTCATACTTTAACTAAATGTGGGTGGAAGATATAATAAAAATTCTAACAGTATTATAATATAATTTATTTGTTCATCTTCCTTTTTATAATCGTCTCTTTTATAATAATAATAATACTTAAGCCCTTTATTTCACAACCAAATGTTTACAATTCAATTGATGTTAATCTTATATTAATGTTAGAATGAAATGAATCTAATGCTAGTGTTAGTACTGTTAGTTATCTAATTCTTGGATGTGAACCCCTGTTTGGGTGAAGGCCTCCTCCATCCTCTTCCATTCCTCTCTATTTTTTGCTGATGTCGTCCAATTTATTCCTGCAATTTCTTTAATGTCGTCAGCCCACCGTTTTGTTGGCCTGCCTACTTTTCTCTTTCCTATAGGACCTTTCCATTTTGTAGCTTATATGGTCCAGCGATGATCAGAGTAGCGTGATATATGTCCTGCCCATTGCCACTTAAGTTTTAGGGCTTGAGATAACGCGTCCGTTAGTTTCGTCTTACTTCTAAAGACTTCGTTTCTTATTTTGTGTATTTTTTTTATTTTTAATATGCTTCTTTCCATAGCTCGTTGTGTTACCTGAATGTTTTGTCTCAGTTTTTTCGTAAAAATCCATGTTTGGCTAGCCTACAATAAGCAAGGAAGAAGACAGATATCAAATACTGTTTTCTTCAGATTTATGGAATAATCACCTTTCAAAATTTCTTTAAATGATCAAAACTTCTTCCAAGTTATATTTATTCCCCTTTCTATTTCTTCTTCATTATTTACTTCATCAAATGATACCCGTTTGCCGTTTGCGTTCAACATATTCAATATTACAATCCTTAGTTTTAATGGGTATTTTTGCACTGTTCGTCATTATTTTTGTTTTAAAGGCGTTGATTTCCAGTCCTACTGTGTTACTTTCTCTGTCTAATGTGTTTAACATGCTTTGTAATTGTTTTGGTCTTTCCGCTGACAATGTTATCTGCAAATCTTAGGTGAGTCCGAAAACGGCGAAAACGTAGATCCCTTGGAATTCCCAATGTATATTTTTGAACACATTCTCTAATACAGCAATAAATAACTTTGATGACAATGGATCACCTTGTCTCACTCCTCTTTCTATGGTTATTCGTTTTCCACTCGTTTCGAGTTTTATTGCTGTTGTACAGTTAGCATATATACTTTTTATGGTGTTTAAATATTTTGGATGTACCTCACACATTTTTAAAGCATTTCAAATGGACTGGTGGCTTATAGTATCGAAAGCGTTGTTATAATCGATAAACCCTAAGTATAGTGGCTGATCGTATTCCCTATATTTTTCGATAACTTGGTCGAGTGTTTGATGATATGATCTGTTGTGCTACAGCCAGATCGAAAACCCACTTGTTCGATTGCTTGTTTTCTGTCTATTTTATCTCTGATGCGGCCTAATATTATTGATGCAAACAATTTGTATATGTCAGAGATTAAACTTATTGGTGTATAATTTTTAATGTCCAACGGGTTGCCTTTTTTGTACAGGAGGATTATATCTGAGGAGCCCCATTATTTTGGGACAGTTTCTATGTCGAGTACCATATTAAACAAACGTGTGAAATGACTCATTAGTATGGAAGTTGCTAGTTTTATCGCTTCATTCGTTATTCCATCAGAACCTGGACTTCTATCTGTTTTAAGTAGTTTTATTTGATTATATACTTCTAGTTCTTCTATTTTTTCTATTCTATGAATGTTATTTGCAATGTTTGTGTGCTCTTTGGATTTGCCTTCGTTGTCTCTTCTTCTGTATAAGTCCTGGTAAAATTTAGTTGCTAGTTCTATGATATCATTTGTTGACTTAGTTTCTTTATTATCATGTTGTAATTTCTGAATCGAATCTTTACTTAAGTTTAACTTTTTAAATGTTTTCTATGTGCACCTATATTTCTTTAAATTTTTGGTAATTATATTTTTCTGTATTGTCTGTAGTCCGTTTTAATTGATTTACTAAGTTCTTTATATATGTTACTTATTTTTAACCGACTTCTGTAAGAAAAGGAGGTTATATAGATCTTTTTTTTTTATGTTTGTTACTTCATAACTTTTGACTGGGTGAACCGATTTTGAAACTATTTTTTTTGTTTGAAAGGTGAAGCTTTTCGAATGGTTTCATTTTTTTTGGTCCATGTCTGACAATAGTATCTATGAGAAAATCACATAAGTCTTAAATTTGCATAAGGTATGTGCGCGACAAATACACGAATAACTCAATGTCGCGCCAACCGATTTCGATGATTTCTTTTTTATTTGAATGGATACACACTTCAAGGATAATTTTTTGAACTTAGACTTCAAAATTATAAAATCTTTGTATAATTATTTTTCCCTTTTTAGTTCGTTGTTAGAAGTCGGTTTTTCTTTTTGTTTAAAAATTAATTAATTTTTTTTCCTTCATGTTTTTATCTTTATTTTTCGTATTCCCAAATTCAGATCGTCTTTTAATTAATGCTACTGTTTTATCACTAAATACTCGGTGTTGTTTTTTCTTAACGGGCTTATTCTTGCATGAGAGGCTGAAAGTTATAGCTTCTCTAGTATGTCATAACAAGATTGGACATTTGTAGTTTCTATTGGGACTTTAGTGATACGATGTTGAAGCGGATTTAAGAAACAGTTTGTGTCTTCTTTATTATTCTTTATTAAAACAACTTATTAAATATATTTTAAATATTTTTTTTCGCGCGCCACTCACTCAAAATGCAATGTCTATAGAATTCAGCGGAAAGTGGAGAACGATGTCTTAACACCAGGTTCCCTCTGCCTACCCTGCTGCGTGAAGATAAAAAATAACAACATTTTATTTGATTAATATTAGTAATACAAGTTAACACTACCACTAATTAAAGTCATTATGCATGATGGGGACAGAAAGTATTTTCCTTTTAGACCGTCATTTACTTCAACTGAAGAATATGTCTTTTTTAAACCCCGATGAAAATAGAGGAATAAGTACATCCATTTGTTTGATGAATGAATGAATTTGATGATGATGAACCGATGAATCGATTCTGATTTAGTTTTTCTGTTTGAAAGGTGAAATGATTAGTGTTCTTGGCCATGATGCAAGAATAATTGTTTAGCTATTTGAAGATTATCATTTCTTTTCTATTTGTTTGTTTACTTTTAATTCTTTTGTTCTCCATTGGCGAAAAGATCAGTGCTCAACTGGCTGGCTTTAACTGTATCTAAAAAAGGAAAGTAAAACCAGATGAAAATACTAGTATAAGCAAAAATTTTAACAATACAACCATAATCTTGAGGCGCTTCTAAATAATTTACATTTCAATCGCGAGTATCCCCCCGCGCACGGCAACACCTACAAAGGATATTTGTGGCCGAATCGTTTGATGTTTTTGATAAACCGCTATAGAAAATAATGGCCTGAAGCTGTATTCCAAAGTAAATATTTTCGGCTTCCTTTGTTCGACCTGTTCGTTCGATGTTTTTGACTTTGTGAAATAAAATCTTAGATCATCAAATTTATGTACGAATTAATTGGAAGAAAGATATTAAACATAATGATGGAACGTTTTTTTTTTTATTGTTAATAATTTATAGGTATTATTACTTTCTCTGTCTCTTAATCTAGCACAACAGAAGAGCCCAGTGTTAAAACACTACGTCCCCACTTGTTAAATTTCTTTATTTGATATACACAATGTAAATATAAGTAATATAATATAATATCTATATTAATTTATTTTAAAACGAAAGAAAGTACCCACCGCTACTTTCCAGGTTATCAGTTAAGTACCCGCAGATGCTTCAGATAGTTGACAATAAAATGAGACGCGTAAATTCTGTATCTACAATAGTACCTAAGTACGTAATTGTCGAGGCTCGGAACAAAATGTTCTACGGAAATAGCATATATTTATAATTATTAATTATATATTTACATATATTTTTTTATTTTAACATATGTATGTATTCGATTTTGATCGCTTATTTTTCGTTAATTTTATGCTTTATTCTGCACATGGAAAGCCAAAGGAAGCCCGGGAACCCAGCGTTAAGACACTCCGTTTCCGTTTTGACACTTTCGTTGCCCACTTCCTAGAACCACTGCGCTTTGCCTCGTTACTAAAGGAAATAAAACTCGTAAAAAAACTCGTTTGCACATCATTTCAACTTAGTTTCAGTTCTTAATACGACAGGTATATTTATTTTATAATTAAACTCTAATTTTTTGTTACTGACTATTTCGATATAATTATTTTTTTTATTTATTTACATAAATGGACTATATACTAAAGAATTCATATGAATTTTACACTGAAAAACTCAAGAAAAACTAGAAGATTCTTAATCTCTCTCTTTCTATCTTTGTTAACTATTCTATGTCGTAATTTATATTGCTTACAACACCATTATAACATTGAAAATCCATTAACTATTTGTGTCATAGAAAAATAAACGATAAAGGAAACGGCGTGTGATTGAAATGAAATGCTGTCTCTTTTCCACTTCATTTTATATATTAACGTGTAATAAGGACAAAAATATAATATGTGTGTTGATAAAATTTCTAGACGAAAATTATACAATTGTTTTACATATTTTGAAATATTTATATACGTTTATATTTCCATTTCTCCGCTCTGGTCTTGGAAAAAAACGCGGCAACACGCGGCGTTGAGTTGCGCTACTCAACACACAATGCTTGCAAAATTAAGCGGCAAGTTCAGAACAGAGTGTTATAACACTAGGCTCCTTGCTATGTGTGCCTACAGCGTGACGCTGAATAAAAAAATTGAACAGGACCTTCAATTTCACAGTTACACACAACTTTACTTATAGATAACTTAAAATAATATGAATAAATGTTTATATAGCTATCATTAGATAAAACTTGTAGTGGCCAACATGCTTTACAAGTACCGGGTACTTAAGTATGTGCAATATTTAAACAATTTTATCTATTACCATTGTTAATATATAGTGCCCGTTTCCAACAATCCACCACCACACTTAAAAGATGGATCTAAAAGTGTTTTTAGTATTATTTTTCTTATATATATGTGATTCACGATCGTCTTATATAGACGAATATAAAAGCTATAAAGATTACAAGTATTATGTAGTGCAAGGCGATCAAAATGATTTGGCTGAATTGAAGAGGCAGATGTTGGAGAAAGATGTAAGAGAATTATGTAGTTCTTAATTGGATGTGGAATTGCTGCTTTTGGCACCACACCAGAGCGTGTAATAGCAACGGTTGTGGGTTTGATTCCCACTTTAGGGAATGAAACATTTAATATTTTCTTCGCACTGGGAACGAGCTAAGGTCACTGAAAACAGAATACCCCGATATATTTGGCAGAAAGTGAGGAACGGAGTGTCTCTCGCTCACTAGGTTTAGGACAAGATCTTGTTAAGATAATTTGTAAAGAAAAATTAATAAATTTAAAGTAATAACAAGACAAAGCGCGGCGTTGAGTTCCGTCACTCAACACGCAACGTCTCGAAAATAGCGGAAAAAAAATGTGAAGCTTCAAAAAAAAGAATATTATATTCTTTTTTTAAGCTTCTACAACCAAAAATATAGTTCCTAAAAATAAAGTACCTACTAATGTACATACTTTGTTGTAATTAATATTTTCTCTATTTATTATATCTAACAATAATCAACCACTTCAGAATAACAATAGCAAAAAGTTATTCTGAAGTAGTACTTCCCGTAAACCTTTAGTTGTTAAGTACCACTCACTACATTAATAGTAGATACTGAAAATATAATTTTGAGATATACGTAATTTTCCTTATTAAATTGAAATTTAAAATAAAGGTGTCGTATTATTAAAAAATATATAATAACAAAATTAAAAGACTTTATACGCATTATGCTCCAGTTAAAAAATATTAAAATCATTATTTACCTATTTTTACTTTTAACCTGGGAACCTAGTATTAAGACAGTCGGTTCCCCAATTTTTGCCGAATCCTTGAGGCATTGTGTATTGAATAACGAAACTCAATGAATTTGCCTCATTAAAAAGGAAAATATATCATTCCCCCGAGTGTGAATCGAACCCACGGCCGTCGCGTTAACAATCGCATGTTAGTGCCCCTGCGAAACGACGGCCCCGCCTTTAACTTCTAACTTGAACTTTTAATACATCTTTGTTTTTCAGAATTCCGTCATTTACTTGGAGCTAGGGAAAGAGCACCAAGTCTTAATTGCTCCGGACTTAAATCCATTCTTTCTTGAAATATCTTCAAAGGAAAAATTAAACGCCACGCTTCTATACGAGGATATTTCTGAGTAAGGTTAAGTTTATTTGTAAACAAGTTCAGTCCTTATTTTCAAAACTTTATTCAATTTTTTTATGCTTAGTTTTGTATAACAGTTTTTTATTACACAAATGAGAAAAATTAAGTTCTTTAGCAATTTCTATTTTTTATTAAATAAATGTGTAAAAATGATATAACAAGTTACTTTAAAGCATTTTAATTTCTTTTTCTTTTATTATATTTCTTAACGCTGCGTTTATGTCGGTGTAACGCTTTAATTTTGTTAGTGTAGATATTTAGAGTAAGAAAAAGAAGCAATTACTATACTATTACTTGTTTAATTTTTTAAAATAAAACAAATTTATGTCTCGTAAAGAATAACGTATAAAAAAGAAGGATGTATTTTTATATCGATATGATTGAATGGTAGCTTTGTATGAAATATAATTTTACGTTCGTTACGTTTCAGAGTAATACGGTCGGAGAAGCCTATAAATTGGCGTTACAAAAAACAAAATTTTACATGGGATGCTTACTACGATGTCGATCAAGTATGCACTTGATTTTTTTATAACATACTTGTATTTTAATAATATAATTTAATATTGGTTTTCTTTTTTAGCTTCACATTATATCCCACATTTCAACGTGACATTGGCGAAGTGATTAGTGCTGAATTGGCACGCTCGGAACGCCATAAATAAAGAGCAGCAGTAGCATATCCCACATTATCAGGATGGGCAGAGGGAACTTGGGAAGTCAGCGCTAAGACACTACGTTACCCACTTTCCGCCGAATTCTTAGGCATTGTGGGTTGAGTGTAGAAACTCAATGCCGCCTCATTACCAGAGCAGAGAATGAAAATGTTATATGCTTTATTAGATCTAGGATCAAAATGTAAACCTACACTATTAACAAAGTGTACTTTATATTCATTACAAATGAAGATACTTTATATAACATCCATGCTAAATAAATTCTAGGTATATGAATATCTTTCAAGTGTGAAAAAATCTCATCCCGATATAACTGAGGAAATAATTGGTGGGGAGAGTTACGAAGGTCGCCAGATACGAGGTCTACGTATTAACACTCCTGCAGAAGAAGGCGTTGAAAAACCAGTCTTCTTCATCGAATCAGGTCTGTATTTTTTTAGTATTTTGTTTTTTTTTTCAATATTATTTTCACAAGTTCTCCAGTTGAAACTACTTGAATAAGAAGGTTAAAATTTGACATGTAGACTTTTTGTGGAGCGTAGAGGAGTCCACGCAAATAAATGTATTGCTTTACTAAGCGAAATATTACCTAATCGTGTCAAGCTGGGACCCATCAATAGTTAATAGCTGTATTTGTTTAGCTCCACCTTGTATTCCGCACACAGCAGTGTAAGCAGAGGGAACTTAGATAGATAGATAGATAAAATTCTTTATTGCATACACAAACTATAAGTACAATATAAAAAAAAAGAAAACAAAATCGATAGCTATAATATAGCTATAATATATTAGTAATATAACTAGCATGCAAGGGCGACCTTGTCACTATTAGTGATCTCTTACAGGTAACCTTGAGCGTAAACATTTAATTTAATAAGTAATTATTAACAAACTGTTTATGCACCACACAGTTCTTATATTACTATTTTTTTTTCTTTTTTTTGTAAATGTTTACGCTCAAGGTTACCTGTAAGAGGTCACTAATAGTGACAAGGTAATAGTTATTGTAAAATAATAGCGAATCAGAAAATAAACATACAACATTACAAATGTGATATAATTTACATATAATACAAATACATATAATATATAATGATATATATATACATACATAATATACGGAAAACTAAATATATATACTAATATATATACATATATAGATACTTTAAAAACTTAATATTAAGACACTCCGTTTTCCATTTTCCATCGAATTCTAAAAGAATTCTGTGTTGAGAGGCGAAACTCTACGCCGCGCTTTGCCCCGAAACCAAAGCGAAGAAATGAAAATATTAAATATTTTATAACTTAATTTCCTCGAGTGGGAATCGAACCTGTCACGCTTACAGTCACACGTTTGGACTATATTTCTAGTATAAATCTATTATTGTCCATCACTAGGTATACACGCCCGGGAATGGATCGCACCAGCTACTACGACGTACTTCATCAATCAATTGCTTACAAGTTCCGATCCAAATGTGACCAGACTGAGGGATCAGTTCGATTGGCGCATCTTCCCCACTGTTAATCCTGATGGATATCATTACAGCTATGTATCTGTAAGTTTTTTTTTCTAATAAATTAAGATTATAAGCTTTTAAATGATATATTGGCATTTTGACATTACTTATTTATGGAATATGTATATTTTTATATACTTTTATTTATTTATTAAATAAACATATGAAAAAAGGATATTGATTTGTAAAGAAAAAAAGGAAGTATTCATCATTCTTTTTACATTGTACCTCTAATTCCAGGATAGGTATTGGAGAAAAACTCGATCTAAATCACCAAACGGCTGCAGAGGCGCTGACCCAAATCGCAACTGGGACTATAATTGGGGACGTAAGTAATTAATTACATAAGTACTGTCGCTCTTGTATTATTAATTAGGGATTTAAGGCTATGTGATTACAGCACCCATTTTTGACTAGCAGATTTGATTTTAATCTTTTTGTAGTATAGACAATATTGACGATTAGGCAGAGGGAGCTTAGTGTTAAGACACTCCGTGCTCCGTGCCCTCAAAATTTCATCCATAGTGAATTGGGTATAGGCACCCAAAACCAAATCGGGAAAAGAAAATAGTTTTTTTTTCTCGAATTGGAACCCATAACTTTTGACTAAATCCAGCCATTTTCCTTCTGCACCACAATAGCGTTATTTAGGCTCTATATTTTTTGCGATACTGCCATTGACAAATAAACATACGTTCTCTTGTCAGAACTCTTTTTAGCTTAAAACGTACAACGGGAATACTTCTATTTGCTTTTCCAGATAGGTTTCAAACATTGTTTGGAATGTTGAAATAAAGAAATAAATATAGTTTACGGCCGAAGTTACCATGGTCTATTATGGTTTAATTTTTACTATTTATTCTTTTTCATTATTATATGAATGGACGAAAAAATAAAGGAAAAGCCCTGTAAAAGCGTGAGAATAAAAATATAGTAACAAAATATACTACAGGAATATTATAATATAATAAAGTCAACTCAATTCAACGCTGCATTTATTCTTTGAGTTTAGTGGACAGATACCGTTCCACTATGACTTAAATTAAAATTCTACAAAATAACCTAAAAAAATAAAAATATTTTAAAAATGGCTTCAGAACATTCAACTTCGAGCAATCCTTGCAACTACCAACTCTACGCCGGCTCACGTCCGTTCTCCGAAATTGAAACGAAGACCTTATCCAATTATATATCAGAAATAGATAATTTATTATTCTACGTAGCTTTCCATTCCTACGCATCGCTATTACTAGTGCCTTATTCGGATTCCACTGATCATGTTAGCAATTATGATGATTTGGTAAGCAGTTCTTTGATTTTTAAAACTTCTCGCTGTATTCCGCAGGTAGCTATTTTCCGTTTAATTTTCGAGACATTGCAAGTTGAATGGCGAACACGTTTTGCCTCAACATGAGAACAAATAAATGAAAATATGAAATATTTTATTTACTCGAATTGGAATCGAACCCATAACCTGTCCCAAACCTGTTTACAGTCACGCTTTGTGCCTCTGCACCACGACTGGCCCCAAATATTGGCCAATTGGCCTCAGAAATGTATTCTTTATTAATAACATTTGTAAGAGTAATTCTACACCTTGGGAAGAAAAAATACTTTCTCATAAACGTACTTTAATAAATCTAAGTTGTACAGTTTCCAAGAGGCGTGGGTTGAAATCCCGAAAGGTTTAAATTTATATACATAATCTAAGGTGTCTCTCGTAATTTTAGGTACAAATAGGCAAAGTATCTCTAAATTACGGATATGAAGTAAACAAAGTGTTGTACGACGGACCGGGCACGGCTGCGGAGACTTTGTGTAAGTTCCATATCCTATTTTCAGCCATTCGAGTGCAAAGACACTTCTTAAGCGTTTTGAAAATACCGTTTACTTGATTATTTTGAACAGAATAACATCCAAGTTTTTAAGGCATTGCGTGTTAAGAGGCAGAATTCAGAGACCAGACAGAGACAGAACCAGAGAGAAGAAATTAAAATATAAATTATTTTATTTCTTCGAATGGGAATCGAACCCAGTAGCGTTCACGGTGTACGCTTGTGCCACTATGGCACGACATCTTCAGCATTAACATTTTCCTAAATCAACAGACAAAGCTTCAGGAGGCAGTATGGACTGGGTGAGGTACGCTTTAAGCACACCCCTAGTATACACGTACGAGCTTCGTGGAAGCTCCTTCCATTGGCCAGCTTCAAAAATACCTGAACAAGGGGACGAGGTCACGCAAATGTTACTTGGATTAGCTACAGAGGCTAAGAAATTGGATTATTATTGATTAAAATATAAATAAAATCATGTAATAAAACTGTTTTAGTGGTCTTTATTAGGTTTTATTTTGTTGTGTTTTTACGTTTTATATTACAGTATAATAAAATTATATTAAAAAAATGTTTTAGTAGTTTTTATTATATTTAAGGGGAGTCTTCGCTTTAATCCCGAATTGGAGTTATTCTGTGTTGAAGAATATTTATTTTATCAGAACAGGAAAATGAAACTAATTAATGTCTCCGAATGAGGATCGATCTCACCATCACGAATAGGTACAGTCAGACAATGTTCCTTTGCGGTGTTCCGTTCCGTCGCTAATATTTAAGATTATATTTCAACAAATATAAGTCTAGTTCCAAAAGTTTATGTTATGTTAACATTTTTTGAATATATACGACACTGAGAACTAAAAAGCTCATTTGAATTATTTATCAAGTTTTATTGAAATAAAATGATTCTTATATATTTTTTAACAATGTCGCAGTTGAAAAGTTAAATTAAAACAAAAAAAATCTTCTTCTAACTTTTATAATAAATGTTATAAAATTATCATTGTCACAATATTATAATGAGTAGGAACTTTAGAAAAATATTTTCAAGTATTACATAAATCGTTTACAATTTTTTTTATCTCCTTCACGCTGTATCCCGCACACAGCAGGGTAGGTAGAGGAAGCTAAATATCCGACTTTTTGCCGAATCCTTGAGGCATTGCGTACTTAGTGGCGGAACTCAACGCCACGCTTTGCCTTGACTCCAGAGCGAAGAGTTGGAAATGTACATTTCAATAAATATTTCATTTCTTCGAGTGGGAATCGAACACACTACCTGTCGTCTTCAGCTTTCACGCTTGTGTCCCTGCGCTACAACTGGCCTCAATTAGTGTATAACGTTTTAAATTATTACTTAAACATAACTTATAGTATTATAATATATTAATATTCAATTTACAATTAGATACTTCACAACTTTTCTTCTGCGATTAAAGCGACGAAGTCACCTGCTTTTTGTGTATTTCCTTCATGTAGGGGTATGTCGTATTCTATAACTTCTATGTCTATGTCACTCTGAAGATATAAAATAAACGTTATATAAAAAAATATGCTTTATAAAAAAATATAAATAATAAAAAAAGAATTAGTAATATAATTTTCATAGATTATCCGAACTAATTGGATTTCGAGACATTGAAAGCATGTTAAGAGGCGGAACCTAACGATTCGCGCGCTCTCGATTCCTAAGCAAAAATTCAATTTCGTTTGTTACAATTATCATCAGTCATCTGTAAAATGTTTATAAAACAAAACCTTCAATATTGCGAACCTCTTCGGCGCTCTCTTCTTCTTTAGAGTTATCAGTCTTAGGAGCAGGTCGCCGCTGTAATTGAAAGAAATATTTTTTTTATTAATCATTTCGTATCTCTAAAAAATTGTAAAAGTAATAGATATATGCATTAAACTCTAAATTGCATAAATAGAGGAAATAAAATATTTAATTAAATAATTTACAGATCTCCTTTTGCTTGGTTACACAAAGAAATCACCTTCGTTATGAAAATATTACATGCATTCACGAATAACCACGAAACCTAAATAGTAGTAAATCTATTCCCCCTACCTCTCTTGCTATACATATTCCACATATAACAGGACAGTGAGAGGGAACCTATTGTTAAGACACTCCGTTCCATACTTTTCATCTAATTTCGTGTAATGCGGCTGAATACTACATCGCCCTTTTCTTTCTTACGAAATCTAAGAAATTAAAACAATTGATCATATTAGACTAATATTCGAACTTAAAACTGTGTCATGATGTCTTCCTGAATATTAAAACCATATTAGATTTTCATTATCTATATATATATATATAAAAGGACTTGTCCTCACTGACTGAGGTAAGACGCACGCACGGCCGTAACCGCTGTGTGTAGAAACGTGAAATTTGGACAGATGCTTACTTTCGTAATCTGGATATCCATTAAGAAGGGATTTTGAAAAAAAAATATCCTTAAAGAGGCGAAATAGGGGTTGAAAGTTTATATGAAATATTTTTTAAATCGGCGTCGATTTTTAAAAAAATTGAAATTTAGACTCTAAAAAATATTTAATTGAACACGTGGTTCATGGTTTATTATAATTCACCCCTAAGCAATAAGCAGGCGAAGCTGCGCGCGTCCGCTAGTGTATGTATAAAGCTGACAGTGACACTCTAATTTTCCTCAGAAATTTTGTATAAATGAAATAAAAGTAGGCAAAAAAAATATGGGAACAACCACTCGTACGTACAAGCAAGATCCCACTGCCTAAAAAGTATCTATTTCGTGAACCGGTAATAACATTATCGTCAACTGTAATTGATACACGCCATTAGGCTTAATAAAATTACGTAACGCGACCACTTACGGTGCTCTCCCGTCTTATCTCCTCCTTCAGGGCGTCCAATTTGGTCTTTTCAGCTCTTTTGAAAAACCCAACCTAGAAACAATATTTAGATTTTTATATTTGTTTGTTGTTGTAATTAGTGCGTATTGTTTTTAATTTCTATAGGAATTTAAGTAAAATCACGATTTATGTAATGTCTATCTTTATCTTTTTTAACATTGACTTTTCTTTTCTTTTATTTTCAATCTAGTGCTAAAACATTCCGTTTCCCAATTTCAGCCCGATTTCCGAAATGTTGCAGGTTGAGTCAACCTCAAAACTCAACGCCGCGATTTGTCGTATCCCAGAGAGAGGAATTGAAAATCATTTACTTTTTTTATTGGTAATCGGATGTTTTGACCAGGTTTTCATTGAAAGATGAATTGAGAAATACCACTATATTTATTTTTATAGCTAGTTATATTCTGAAAATGATCCACAGACCATGATATCCAAATTATTGATCTAAAAAAAATTAAAATTATTTTCTCCTAAAAAACTATAAATGTAATCGGCATACAAACAAAATCAGACTTTTAAGGGATGGGATAAAAAACTGGCCATCCCTTCTGATAAGTACAATTTTCTTATGATCACAAGTAATTTCAGTTTAAGCTTTTGTTCGTATTCATCTAAAGTTCACGCTACTACTTTAAAACTGCTAACTGATACGCATCAATATTAAAGTTACAAAGGGAACTTTTATAAGCTTCCTCATTCTTTTGAAACTTTAGGTACAGTAGTTGAAAAATAGAAGGATTACTTCACGTACCTATTATATAAAAGCTTTGGTGGGGATTTTTTTATGTCCAAGAAAATTACTAAGAAGTGAGTAATTCGTTACTCTGTGTACACAATATTATATTTATGTATTTCTAACCCCTAAAAAATATAAATCATAACTTCTCAGCTTTTCGCTATATTCTGTGTAGGTATAGCAAGGTATAAAGAGAAACTCAATTTTGGAAACATTGTGTGTTTTGAAGCAAAACTTAACACCGCGATTTGTCTTATTACCGAAGCTAGAAGATGAAAATAATTAATTCCTACGATTGGAAATCGAATCCTACAGTAAAAGACTGTGCGACTGAGCCACGTCGATCTCTTTAGTATTTTTAACATTATTTTATATAAATATATGTTCTTCTCGTCGTATTTTCTCTCACATCAAATGGATACATATCTCTTGAATCACTAGTGAAAACAACATTAACATTTCTGATGAAAGATATAATGGAAAAGCAAAACATTCTATATGCAGGCAGAAACTTAATATTATACTATGTAAATATTAAATCCTTATGAAAAAAAAGTATATAAATTTGAAGCTAAAGACGCTAAAACGAATAAAAAGATGTTTTTTTGTGTTCATAACTTGAATTTTCCAAAAACAGTTTATGAGGTTTAAGATGAGCCTTGCATTTGTGCGAGTGATTATAAAGTAAGGGAGAAAAAATAAAAAAATATTTTTTATTAACACTCACTCAAATATTCAGCTCAGCTTAGACCTCGCGGACTGTATGTATGACTGGAGTAAAATTTTTGAATTTTTTTTTACCTTCACTTAAATTGGAACTTTAAATAGACGACCATGCCATCAAGCCAACACCACCTGTACCACCATCTATAAAAAACGTACCTTATATAACACTACAATCACCACCACCAAAATAAAAAGGCCGAGCAAAACCGACGACGCGATGATAAGATGTTTGTTATTTCCGAAACCTCCGTCTACTTGATACGATAATGAAGTTGTTAACCTAAAAAATATAATAAAAATACTTACTTAAATCAAAAAGTCTTAGAATTTCATAGTTCAAAAATCGCTCAAGATCGATTGGTTGATATTATAGTCTATAGACAAATCCGTCGACCTGATCTATCCATAGATATAATGGATTAGTTGACGGATTGATCACTCAACTAGACATTAAATATTGATTGAGTAGCGACACCTCATATTTAAACACGACGAATGTGAGGAAATAAATATTTTTTATATCCTCGCTATAGTAACAAGACAAAGCGCGGCGTTAAGTTTCGTCAGACAATAGAAAATGTCCCGAAAATTTTGCGGAAAGTAGGGAACGGAGTGTCTTAACACTAGAGACACAGTGTAAAACTAAAAAAAAATCTGCAATGCTCATGCACTTCATTCATCACTTCCAGGCGACAATTTGAAGCAATTTTTAATTTCCTAAAATCTTTATAACTTACGTTTGAACAAGAGTTTCAGCTGTTGGTTCAAGATATAAAGTATAATTTGACGTCACACTTAACTTGTCATCTTCAAAGTTATCCACTGAAAAAATATAATTAAATTTAAAGTTACTTCTTGAAAACACTATGACAGATCTTTAATATGTGAATATAAAAAAATATACAAGAAATGCTCATTCTAAAATTATTTTTATAGCTACACGCTGTATAAAGCAGAGTAGGCAATGGGAACCTAGTGGTAAGGTACTCCGTTCCACACCTTTAACCCAATCTTCGAGACTATGAGTTGAGGAAATCCGAATTATCGCACTTTGTTTTCTTATCAGATCGATTCGAATGATAATAATAGTTCACTTAATACGCAAGCATGTAAGCATGTGGTTCTTTTATTATATTGGAATTCCACCAGAATTCGGCGACTAGTGTGGATTGGAAGTATCCTAATAAGAATTTCTTAGCACGAGGTTCTCACGTTCCCGCTGCCTACCATGCTTGAGCGGGATACAGAGTGAAACTATAAAAAAAAGATAATTATACATATAGGCTATACGTACTTATTTCCTTCTTTATAATATTAATTGTAGTGAGAAATTTTGCAACTGAATTTGGATTCAGATCAAATACACAATTTATTTTTAAATCGCTTTCAGTGTTTTCTTCTGAACAATGTTTTGTGTTGAACGTAGTCACCTGTAAATTTACTATATTAAATATGAAATAAGATTCCAATCTGTGCACCTATATACATACATATAGAACTCAATAACTCAATGAGAAACTACGCGGAGTATAACGCTGAAATTCGGCATACATTCCTAAAATTCCTACAAAAACAAAAAAAACAAATTTGCATTTTGGGGTTATACATCCCCGTAAATAGACTTAAAGGTTAAGTTATTTATACAATTTTAGTATTATTCTAATTCCTAGCATTTCGTTTTAAAATATAATAATTTCCTTCATATACATATGTATAATAAATAATTACCTACTATACTCGCTTTCTTTTCAATAATGAAAGTAATTGTGCTATAATTCTATAGAACAATTGACGCATTGTGATGTAAAGGTGATTGTTATTGCATCATTAATTAATTTGTTTTTCTCTGTATATAAACTATTGTATAATAGAAGTAATATCGGTATATTATACATGTATACATTGAAGGTGTAGATTCAATGGCTGTCACTTTATAAATGTGGATATAATGCATTTGTTTTTTGTCATAGGTACAAGGATACAAAGTAAACATAAAAAGATATAGGTTAGCATGCATTTCCTAATGTATTCTAAAATATTTAGCATTCGATTAAAATTAAAAGATAAATGTTAAAATAGAACTTACTGTGTAATTTTTTATATACGTTTCCTTTTTTATTTCAATCACCGCTAGAACCGACTTCCACATTACTGTGCCATTATTGATAACCTAGAAAAGAAAAAGAAGAAAACAAAATTGTATTACAGCTTCATTCTTTCATTGTTTCAAAAATTAAATATTGAAGATCAAGTGGAAGCTGAACCTTGACTCAAAGACATCTACAACTAACAATATCCTCAATATTGTAGTTGGCCTTGAGGATGAAAGTGTTTGTAAACTCGACGCATGAAATATCCCAATCATAACGCTCAGAAAACCCCTCAGGAGGAGGATCATTCCATAATTTGTACGATATTAATTTCAGGTTGTTACATTGGTTTTGGTTGTGAACGTCTAACAAAACGGATAGACGTTTGTCTGAACAGACGGACAATAAAGTGATCCTATAAGGTATCAATTTTTTTGTTATATACAGAACCCTAAAAATATATATTTATTTAAGAACCCTAAAAATATTAATTTTTAGTTTTATGTCCGTTTAGCAAAGTAGAAAAAAAGTGAGTTAAAACACTTCTTTTTCTTTTGTTTCATTTCATATTTTCAAATTTTAATATTATCTCTTTTATTGCTTCGCTATATTGTTAAAAGTTGAATACCTACAAATCCTGTCTTCTTCAAGTACAGAAAAAAATATACTTACTACATAAACCTCGTGCATATCAATATCCTGAATTTCATCATTTTTTATAACACTATCTGTTACATTGCGATCAAGATTTAGTCTGAAATATAAAATTATTAATAAATTTTACTTCTAACCACACCTAGAGAAGCTAATTAAGTCTTAACAGACTATAATTTAGTGATTAGTAGTTTAATATCTAGAGAATTGATTTCGCCGTATAGTGATACAGAGTGTAACGCAATCGACAGATCAACGGTTTCCTATAGATTTTACTCCCATGTATGCTCAACGATTTTCGATGGTTCAGTAGATATAATAAAATTTGTGATTTTTTTGGAAAAAATTGGATTCTTGAATAAAATTGGCAAATACACCCCAAGTGTCCGGTCTGCCCTTTTGTAGATATAAAAGTTTGTTTAAAAACTTTGTAATGTATAGACCTACTGAAATCCTCTACCCATAGACAACCGTTGATCCATCGATCGTGTTACAACCTGTATACGTAATGAGTATACAGACATTGCCTATTGCTTGTCTTTAACCCAAAATGGTATATTATTGATTAGACGAAAAAAATTAATATACATATTTCAAAACAACCTTAATCTTAGCAATCCACCTCCAGTCTGACTATTAATAATAAATTGACATAATGTGAACAATGCATAAAGCTTAAATAAAAATATAACCATATCTTGCACTATATATGCACTTTATATTTATAACATTCAACTGATAATTAATGCTTCAAATGTCTAAAACGTCATTATAAATTGTTTAAGGGGCAAAGACGCTGGTGGCTGTGACACAGTTTATACTAGTACGGCTACCAACGCACTCCTCTTCACTCAAGAGGCAATTTGTAAAATTTAAGTTGATTTGAATAAATATATTTTGAATTTTTGAATTTGAATTTGAATCTTCTACTCGTACATACCCCTCAATATATATTTCAGTTGTATTCAAATCATAAGTAATAATTTTACTTTCTTTTACGGATTCTTCACTGAATGCTGCACAATTATTAAAAAGTGACACATCCACTATAAGAGTTTTATCTCGACTGGTCTTTTTTGTCATATCTAGTTGTAATTCCACAGGATACTGTAAAATGTCATGAAAATAAAAAAAATATCTATATAAATAGCGACCCCAAATGTTCAATTAAATATTTTTACAACTATAAAGTTGAGAGAAGTTACGCGTTTATAAACAGCCTAAAATGTTACTTATATTATAATTGTAGCTGCAACCCCACGTTGTATCTCACGAATGGTAGAACAGGCAGAGAAGCCTAGTGTTAAGACACTCCGCTCCGTACATTCGTCCCTTCCCTACGGAACGTCTAATTTTCTAGACATTGATTATGAAGTGACGGAACTCAGCGCCGCGCGTTATCTACGATAGCGAGGAAATGAAAATATTTTTTCATAAATAACTTTCCTGAAACCTTTAAAGAAATATGAATTTGTATTCTGTACCATATTTGCTGTACCAGGTGGAATATTCAAAATAACCCAAAACCAGTCTTACAGAATATATACCAATTACCTTTGGCTAACATTAAAGGAATGCTTTGACTGTTAAAGCTGTAATATTTTCACATTAGATATGTACTTAGAAATTATTAACCAAAATTTTTTTCAGATTGAGTTCTAAAATATGCTTAGTTTATTATAAATATGGTATTTTTATAAGAAAGATTTCTTAAATATTGAGATTTTTAAAACAAAATTTCTTACCGTGCCATGTCTAGGTATTACTATAAAATCACATCTGTACCAATCATCGACTTCTAGCACACAATCTGGGATCTTAAACTGAAAAAAAGGAAAAATATTACAATTTAATTAAAATATAATTACGTCACTAAATACATTTACGCAACTAATATATTTTTTCTTATATATCTTCCATGTACAGACACCGATTCGTTACGATTTTATTATAAGTATATATATAGAAATAGTATTGTTCCGTTACTTCATGAGTGATAGATAACACACAGACCAAAACACTGGCGTCATTTTTTTTTCATTTTTTTTCTCTAATTAACAAATATAAAACACTTACATATACTCCGCCAAACCATTTAAATGGTTTACCGACGGACAAAGCTCTCTTTTACACATTTAGAACTTAAACTTAAATATAATGGTTAAAAACAAGGTTTAAACTTATAAGCTAAATTATACTGTACTTATATAAGACATTTTCTATTTAACAAACATTATAGATTAATTTTGTTATAAGTGGGTAAGCAAAAATATTTATTATAATATTCGTTGTTGATGCCGAGTTACGAGTATAATGTGCGTTATTGCGGCAAGGCTATTATTATAAGTTTTATTATATTTAATCTTTACGTTTTTATTTTTTTTGTATTTTAATAATTCTACTCTATACAACATATTTTTTTATTAAGTTATAGATTTTTTGCGAGATATATATAATAATTTAAACTCTTTTGGCATTCACAATATTTAATTTACATTTCACAATATTTAACGGTTTTGCAGTATCTTTTATTTCTGATGGCAAAGAGTTAAGTATTTTTGGAACTGTCCATTCTTTTGTANAAAGCAGCGTTTATAATTTCAAGATGTTTACATTTGTTATTTAGGTCTTCAATCTTCTTCTCGTTAGTTCTTATGATTTTATTAATTTCTTGATGCATTTGTAACAATTCATCATACTTAGCGACATAAAATTCTGTATTGGATTTAATTTCAAACACAATAGCCATTTTTGTATTCAGTTCAAATAAAAGTTTTTCAATTGTGGTATTGTTTGGATCCAGATCAATAATTTTTTTTTTCGGCTGTTCTAACTCTTTGTTCCCCAATTGTACTAACTGTTGCCAATTTTCCCTTCGGTTCACTTTTTTTATCTTTGGGTGTCGTGCATTCTGCACATGGTCCTGTGTTCATACTTTTTATGTAGTCTTTTAAGCAGGTTTTAGTACGGTGATAATAATCTCCACACTTTCCTTTGCATTGAAAATAATCTTCAATTTTCTTGGCAGAAATAAATAAATTACATTTTTTGCACTTAACTGGCATTTTGGTGAAACGAACATGAACTTTTAAATAATAAAACTTGTTTTACGTACGACACGACTGCACACGCCGAGAGCTAGCGCGCAACTTTTATTAACAGACGATTTCTCGAAATTCCTTGGGGAACTGGAAAACGTGGTTTGCCATTTTACGTCTAAGTCCACGAAAACAAAGTCGTAGGCGACTATTAGTGTAAATTGTATTACCTGAGCACCATTGATTCGAACCCGTGCACACGATTGGTACGTGTCGTTGCCATCATTGCGCACAAATAAAGTCATATTCTCCTTTTCGCTGGAACCGAGCACATATTCTTCGTCTCTGCAAACATTTATTTTGTATGTTTAATTTATCGTAGGTAATAATTATAAATTACAGTTATGATAAAATTCACACAGCCTAATTCAAAATTATATAATACTAGCGGACGCGCGCAGCTTCGCTTGCTTATTTAGGGGTGAATTCTAATAAACCACGACACATGTGTTCAATGAAATATGAGTCTAAATTTACCAAATTTTATAATAATCGGTAGCGTTTTAAAGATTTTTCCATACAAACTGTCAACCCCTTATTTCCACCCTTAGGGAGAAAATTCTAGAAAACGATGAAACACGTGTTCAATTAAACTTTTAAAAATCTAAATTTAAAATTTTATAAAAATCGGTGCCGATTTAATTTTTTTTCCATACAAACTTTCAACCCCTATTTCATCCCTTTAGGGTTAAAATTTTTCAAAATCCCTTCTTAGTGGATGTCCAGATTACGAAACTAAACATCTGTCCAAATTTCATGTTTCTACGCACAGCGGTTACGGCTGTGCGTGCGTCTTACCTCAGTCAGTGAGGACAAGTCCTTTTATATATATAATATAACACAACTGGTCTAAAAATCCACGAATCATCCTAGTAATATTATAAATTTGAAAGTTTGTAAGGTTGTTTGTTGCATTTTCATGCAAAAACTACTGAACGAATTTAGATGAAACTTAACAGAACTTTACACTTTTAAATCAAAATAATACATAAACTCAAAGTTATGTATAATTTGGCGGGCGAAGCCGCGTTTGATTGCCTAGTTATTAATCTAGTAAATAATTAATATATTACCCGCCCGTCCATTCAATTATCAAAGACAATTTAGGAACGCAGTCATTTCCTCTGCATCGACGTTGTACATCAATAGCGTCCCTTACTCTGCTGTATGGATTTATTATATATAACGACTTGTCGTAATCTAGAATACAAGTATTGAAATTGATTTTATTAAAAAAATATACTAATAATTAATTTTCATAATTATTATACTGAAATTTCTTGTGTGTGTATAATATTCGAGTACAGCGTGTGAGGTTTAAGCTGAGGTTTACATTTGTATAAGTGATTATAAAACTAGAGCCAGAAAAAACTTTTTAAAGTAAAGTTTGTTGTTAGAAATCAATAAAAAATAACTATTATGTTTTTTTACATTAATTTATCTACGCCGGACATTGCATCTTAATTTTTTTTGAACGACACGAGGTCGTTCGTCTTAATAATGCATTTTTCCATTAATTTTCATTATTTTTTCATGAACAGCGTTGTTATTTCGATTTTTCTTTTACTAGCTGATTATATACTTTTCTCCATTCTTGTATAGACTAACAGACGTCCTCTTAATAATATATTATTTTAAGCTATGTTATGTCTTAACCACAGTTTATTTTTGTAATTTTAATACACAAAAACAACTAGTACCCATCTTCCTCTGACCTCCACTACGTCACAATAGTGTTCGCTTAATACCAATTTCCTTCAGATAGAAATTGGTCTCATGATCCTCGTAAACTAAAGCCTCGTAAATATAATGTAAAAAAAAACATTATTGTATGTTCTTTTAGAAAGAACTTACTTATATGTTACTATTTATTTTAGGAGATTGTAATACTCGTATAGACAGGACATGAAAATAATTCATTCCCCGAGTGGGTATCGAATCTACAAACATCTCGTTTGCAATCAAATGCACAATAGGGATTTGTGTTTTCTAGCATATCTCTCGTATATATATGTAAGCATTACATTTGTGGGTTCAATTTCCACACGAGGAAATGAATTATATTCGTATCGGCATTATTTTGCAGCGGTAATTTCCACCACTCAACACCCAATGCTAAAAAAATATTTCTCTCTCTCTCATCTCCATTTCAATAATACATATAATTATTATATTACCAATAGTTATAAACGTACATTTGTTTGTACGTACGTAATTTCATGCTAGTTTTGATTTAGTTATATTTTCTATAAATCTTGTTCATGTAAATTTTAAAGAAATGTAATATATTTGTCTATTTTTTTATAGGTATTATACACACCTGAGCGTTTCAAATTTTCTTTGTCTGCCTCCACAATGGCAGTGAACTTGTAGTCTCCTGGTTCGTGGTGGTTCTGAAAGAAATTGTTGGTAATTCTAGCATATATCGTTATAAAATCTGTGTATATAACATATATACTCGTATATAAATTTCTTAAAGTTATGTATTTGTTCTTTTGATATTTTATGGAGTTCGTCTTGATGAATCATTTATTAAACAATTTCCATATATTTCAAAAATTAGGGTAAAATTAAAAATAGAAATTTTTTGAACAATAATATTAATTAACAATATTTATTATTTACTATTTGAGGCCAGTCGTGGTGCAGGATCACAAGTGTGCGACTGATTGTGGATTCGATCGCTACTCGAGAAAATGAAATATTTATTTAAATGTATATTTTCATGCATTCGCTGTGCTGTCGACTGTCGGTTCACTCAACACGCACTACCTCCAGTATTCGGCGGTACACGTGGTACAGAGTGTCTTAACACTATATTCCCCTTGTCTACCTTGCTGTGTGCGGCATTCAGTGTGAAGCTGATAAATATTAAAAAAATCTTTATATGATGAATACTTACAAATAAAACGACGACATTATTATGGAAAATAGTAATATTCTCCTTGAGTGTTATTTCATATTTACTATTTGCTATATTGGCGCCAACGCCATCAACAGTTGTTGTAACATAAAGTTCTAAAAACAGAAATAAGAAATAAATAAATACTATGTATGAATTGCGGGCTTTCATACTTTCTTAGATACTTTTGTGCTTTTTATAGTTTCACGCTGTATAGGCAGAGGGTATATAAACCTGATTTGAGACATTCTGTTGCCCATGCACTACTCAATTTCGAGACATTGTGTGTTAACTGGCAAAGCTTAACGCCGCGCTTTGCTTGCTTTGTTAACAGAGCGGAGACCTATTAACTCCCACTAACGAAATTTGAACTCACAGCTGTCGTGTTTACAATTAGATCCCGACCCCTTCGCCACAACGGCAGTAAGCAACTGTAAACGCGACAGGTTATCGGTTCGATTCCCACTCGAGGAAATGAAATATTTATTTTTTTTCATTTCTTCGCTCTGGTAACGTGGCAAAGCGCGGCGTTGAGTTCCGCAACTTAACACGCATTCCCTTCATAAATGGTCGAAAAACGTAAGTTTTTTTAATAGTAGCAGAGTGTTTCCTCTACCCTGCTATGTGCAGCCTTCGGACTCGCTGCATCTCAAACGCACCCCGCTGCGTTAACAACACCTAGTTTTTATTTATTAATTACCTTCATTGTCAGTTTTAGAATGATATTTTACATTTAATAACAAAAATAATTTTAAAATAATTGTTTTTAAACCATTTTTGTACCTACCTATCTGGTAGTAGTTTTAATTACCTAAACTATTTAAAGGATAAATGTTAAAATATACTTACTTCCGTTAATACTTTTCCGTTTACATGTATAAGCAACATGTACAGAAACTGTAACTGTGAAATTTATGTCTTGCTCTCGAACTATCTGGAAATTTACTGAAATTATTAAGAATGAAGAATTTAAGTTGAGGATCGTAGTAATGCAGGTGCATAAGCATGTTAATGGAAACGCGACAGGTTATGGGATTCCCACTCGAAGAAATGAAATTTCTCTCCATGGTAACAAGACAGACGCAGGAATAACTTCCGCCACCCAACTCAAAGTGGAGAACAATTTCTACTTTACACCTTGAACTGAATTTGCACTTTGTGCAATATTTTTTTCTGCTTCAACTATTATAGAATATAATTTAAATGTAGTAATTTCTTCGAGTAGCAATTGAACCTACAACGGTTTTACAGTCAAACACAGCCAAATTGCGCCACTATGGTCTTTATACATTTTTTCTACTTTTATATGTAAATCTATACCTTACCTCTCCGTCGAGTATGGTATAAGTGGTGACATTTATGACCGGCATACTTTTATATAATAACAATTTATTACTATTCAACGAGCCTATTGCTAATGCTGAAAAATTAAATAATAATTAATTAATCAACAACATCACTAAATGTTTGTAAATTAGATGTTTTTTAACTTCATCTTTATACCGCCTCTAGCATGTTGTTATAAGGAAACCTTAGTAAAGAAGTTAGAAGAAGACCGCCCAAATTTCAATTTAGAAACATTTCGTCTTATCAGAGATCAATATTGTGCTTTATTTTTTTCAGATCGGGGAAATGAAAATTATTTTTTCCTACGAGTAAGAATCGAACTCACAACCCACTGTAAGCGTACAGTCTGCTGTACCGCTACGTCATGACGACGTCCCCTTCTTGTAAAAATAACCACAAAAGAAATACAATCAAGCGCTCTATATTTATATACTTACAATATTTTTTTTTCTTATTTTAACAGCTACATCCACGGGCGCATAGTTGCCCGTGCCTTTTTTTATTAAATGGAAGTTATTTTAATGTGGCGTACTTAATTTTGGGACAATTTAAACTGTACTTATATCTAGAGCTTATACTAGAGGGCTTGCATGAGACCCCCCCTACCGACATTTTTCTTTTATTTTTTTTATTTTTTTTTTATTTATTTATTTATTTATTTTTTTTAAATGTTATTAACATATATAACTTATTTAATATATTATTATAGTACATTACATATAGTTATCTTTTATATAATTACTTTATACATGTATAGAACACCTTCGCCTATTAGATTTGGCCTGGCTTATGCAGAACGCCTTCTTTAAGTTTTTGGATCAGTATATACTTACAATATTTTTCATATATAATAAACCCTGCCTAAAATTTTAATATTGAAAACTGAGTTATTGAATTACGGCATTAGTCGTCATAAATGGGCGGAAAGTATTTTGACACAAGGTTGCCTGTTTGACTCACAATGTGGGTTCAACTCCCACTTGATAAAATGATTTTTTTTATATTTTCATTATGTATGTTGGAATCTCTGGTATGGTGGAATTCGGAATGGAGGTATATGTTCCCATGTTCCTTTTACCTACCTACCTTCCCAAAAACAGAATTCTTAGCGTTATTTTTAGCGTAGACTTAACTAATTCAATTTACCATTTAGGCCATTTTTATCCACATCTGTCATAGGTAGAAGACTAGTTCCGAGGGCCTTGGTGTCTGAATTAACAATTCTTTGTATATTTTTTAAACTTGTTACTGCAACTAAGGAATTTCGGTCTTTATGTAATAAGGACGAAATTTCACATCCAGGCAATACATATATGACACCTTTATCTTCGTACGGGGCACTTATGAATATTTCTGGAATGAATTGAAATATTAAGTAGGATTATATTTTTTTTGGTATAAATCGACTTTAAAATAATATTAATATAAAGAATTAAGCTTCACTGTAGTGAAAAAATGAAGAAAATCAAAAGTAAAAATAGAATTTAAAAAAGTTAAAATTAGTCATATCGGTAAGTTAGGAAGTGTAATATATTTTTTTCGATTTTTTTACGGAAACGTGAAAGTACGGAATTATAACAGAGGATCTTAACACTAGGTTCCCTCTAACCTCCCAGCTATACACAGGATATGGCATGAAAATAAAATAATTGGAGTAAGTAATTGAAATAATATATCACAAGTGTAAATGTGTTTTATGTATTTTTTTATAATAATTTATATTTAAAAATGTAAAATTGATTCACTAGTTTAATAAAAGTATATTCATGTCACAATTGCATTCTTTTACCTGAGAGGCCGTCTCCATCTAGATCGGTTGAAGCGACCGCTGTACCAAATCTTGACCCATCCAATGTACCATAAATGCATAAATTGGAACTTGTTTTATCCTCAGTCTGTAATACAATTTATATTATATTTCTTTTACTTTTACCAGTAAAATCAATATTTATAATTCAAGATGCTTAAAGCTTATTGCAACAATGTACCAATATTTTTTATTAGCTTCACGCTGTATCCCGCACCTTGCAATGAAAGCATAGGAAACGCAGTGCTAAGACACTTTCAACCTAAAACATCGCCTAATTTGTAACACATTGCGTGCTACAAAGCGAAACTCAACGCGGCGCTTCTAGACTGAGATCCCAGGGCCTCCAGACCTACGTATTTTTATCAAAGCTGACATTTTGAGGATTAGTTAGTAGTATAATATATAGTTTAGACAATATACGTATTTACTAATTTGAAAGTGGGGCGCTTTCAGAGAGGTAGTGCCAACTAAAGGTACATCTCTGTCTGCGAGGATTATTGAGCCATCATCATGCTCTTGGCCAGACAATTGGAAGCAGATACAAATCAATAATTTAGAAGGAATAAATTATAACTACAATATTTTCGTAATTTGTAGTACTTACAGTTGCTTCTCCTACATAAATGTGTACTGCACCTTGTTCGTATCCCCCCACAGTATTGCCCTGCGCAGGCGCACCGACTAATAACTCGGTGAAGTTATCAAAATTCAAATTGGCACTATGTAAGATAACACCGTACAAGGAGTCAACAGCGCTGTCTTCAATAAGCATAGGTTCATAATCGTCATTTAAATATATTTTTAGTATTTTTGAGCTGGTGTCATAATAGAGGAACATTATCTAAAAAAATATTATTAAAAAATAAACAGCAGATATATGGCAATAAAAAGTCAACATAGAGACACAGACGGAACCTAGCGTTGTGAAACTCTGTTCCGTCCAATTTTCGAGACTTGTTCATGTCTTAGCAGTTTTCATATCATAGAAAAAAATCCTCTATTATCCCTATAGAAATTGGGATAGGATACGAGTAGATCAAAAATTAGGCTAAATAAAAACCTAGCTCTCTCTCTCTCTCTATCTCTCTATTTCATAGACGTTAACTGTTTGTATAATAAAATAAATGGAAATAACTTACGGCTCCTGTAGTTTTAGTACGACGAATCATACTAACGGCATATAAGGTTTTTGTATCGAAAAAATGTCCCGCCGCCAAACCTTGCCCTGCAATATATAGCCTGAATATTAAAATTTTCATCAAACAATTAAATGTAAATAAATTTCAGTGTCAGCATATTTATAAAAATTTAAGGACAACGTCTGGTGAGGCATAATCCTTATTTGGGGGATTATATTTAAATTAGGATCATTTTCCCGTTCTGGTATATAAAAGGCGGAGCTAAGTTTTACCAAGAAACTAGAACCGTAATGTCTCGAAAATTGAGCTAAAAATTGAGCACAGAATGTCTTAACACAAGGTTCTCTTTGCTCAACCTGCTATGTGCTACAAGTTATCTGTCAATTTTGACTTACAAATTACTTATAATTATAATAATTATATAATATTATACACCATCTATAAAGATAGAATCAACCTACGTTACAATTTAATAATTATCATTCAGAATTTACCAACGTATCCAAATGTAATGAGTACTTCGCCCAAATTGATTACTTTTGCTGGGTTCATCGGTTGGTCCATGTCTATGTAGCTGATACTACTCTCAAGCACAGGTTTGGCAATAAGAATAATATTATTCTGAGGATCCGATAACGTATTCCAACCAATACCACCGTATATATCAACTGAAATATAACATATTTAACATATAATTGAGCTCCACCACTCAACATTGACTTGTCTCCATTCTATATTATACGATGAATAAATTAATATACATTATACAAACATACCAATTTTAGTTCTACTGTCCTTTCTATAGTATTTTTCAGTTAAGCCTAAATACCTTTCTACATAAGTCCCATTAGATACGAAGCATGTCCCTAGTGCTCCAAATATTGACGATAATGTGTACGATGACCAAAGAGGAGCACATGTCTGTGAGAAACAATACAGTGTTTATTTTTTTAGAAAGCCAGTACAGGTTATGAAAATAATACAACAAAAAATACATACTAAAAAATAATCCGATGTAACAGATATAGATGCGCCAAGACAAAACTTTTGATTGGGACTTCCACCTAAAAATTAGCAAAAATTTGAATAGAATTAAATTACACAAATAGTGAAAGCGTCCCCTTAAAACAAGACCCTATTAATAAGACTGACGCCAGGCCTGGCCCGTAGACTGACCGATTGTTTGTGGGTTCGATCCCCACTCGAGGAGATGAAATATTTATTTCATCTTCATCTTGGTGTCGAGGCAAAAGCGTAGCGTCGAGTTCTGCAACTCAACACGCTATGACCGCAGAATTCGGCAGAAAGTGGGGAATGGAGTGTTTAACACTAGGTTCCCTCTGCCTACCCTGCTGTGTGCGGGATACAGCGTGAAGCTGAAGCTGATTAATAAAACTGCTCTCCTTCTGCCACCGGACTGTATCTCATAAATCGTCATATTTAGAAAATTGAAATTTTGACAGATGAAGCATTTCTGTTGCCGCTATAATATATAATATTAACAGAATAAAATAAATATTTAAATGGGATATTTCGTTTTTATAGATAATGCTACGGAACTTTTTTATAGATAATGCTACGGAACCCTTGCTGCGTGAGTACGACTCGCACTTACCGTATGTTTTAATTCCATTAATTGTACACGGCGTACTTACAGTAATATAACGTAACGTTTTTGTGAAGGAATGGTTCCAAAACAACTACTTAAAAAAAAATTTGGTAAAATTGTCTTACTTTTATTGTAATTTCCGGCATATTCGTTGATATTGATCTCCGTGTTTTTACAAATCGAAGTTTTTCTTTCAAGACCAGCAATGGAGCAAGAGTACACTTTACCATCTTCACCATTAAGAGGATCACCCACCACTAGAAATGTGAGAAAATGTAAAGTATAATAAGAATTATATTCTAAGTAAAGTATCATAAGTATTATTCCATATTAATTTAAGAAAAATATTTTAGAAAACGTATAAGAATTTTGAACGTAGTGGTTTCGAGCCCACGCCTTTTGGGAATCGACCAAATATCAGCGGTTTCTAAAAGGGAATAGTTCAACTCCACTAATTTAAAAAAAAATAAAAGCTTTAAATAAAAGAAACTTATACCTAAGCTATTTGAACTAGATAAGTAACCAATGGAGTATCCAAAACTATTTGAAACATCTGGTGATTTAAATTCAGCGTATGATGGTGTGTGGAAGTATGCCAGACTCCCATGAATAGTAAGCACAGTAAGCACAAGCCAAAGCCTGTGTATTGGAAAACCTGGAAAAATAAAATCAAATTGCGAATCAATATTTTTACTAACGTTGAGTAAAAAATATAAATAATTAATTATTTTTTGTTTGTCTTGTAGGTGTAACGTACACTTCTGTATATCTCTTCATTGCGGCGTTTTCATGTAATATGTATAATAATCAAAGATCCTATTAGTTTGTCTAATTAGAAATAACTTAACTTCAGTTAAAAATCTACAACGCTCATATGTACATACATAGCATGTATATGAAGATAAGACAAGAAAATTTTCAAAGTATATTAGTTACGTTATATCTCATAGTTTTAAAAGTAACATAACACATAGAACTATACACATATTGATAGTTTATTAAAAATTAACAATAAAAAATAAGTAAATTAAATTAATTTAATTTAATTAAGAAAACAATTTACATGTAATAAAAGGTCTACTTACTGTTCATATTGACACATCAACACAACATTGGTAACTGTAAGCAAATATTTAAAGCTAGAGGAAAATTTCCTAATTATAATAAATAGTCGTATAACAAATTAGTTCTGTGAATAAATAACCCACTTTATATATATATATTATATTCTATAAATTAGAAAATATATTAACTTTTTGTAAAGTACGGATGAATTCATAATCAATGTCCACTAGAAAAGTAACTTATTTTCATTTCAACCTAGAACTTGGAACCTTAATATTCTCCGGTTATACATTCCATATAATTTATGAAGACGAATCCTGGACGCGTTGCATGTTGAGTGGCTGATATCAGTGCCAAGTTTGGCCTCGTTGCCAGAGTGAAGAAATAAAAATATGAAATATTTAATTTCTCGAGTGGGTATTGAACCCACTACCACGCTACAAGTCCACGTAAACGAAGCAGCAGCTAGTTTTAAATAAACATAGTTGTTAATCATACCAAGTTTATTATAATAATAGCACTACGCCCTTCGTGTTATTTTCCTTGAACCAATAAATAATAAATAATAATAATAAACTTATTTTTGTTTAAAATTAAGGAAAACCGAAATGTCATATACGATTGTATTACATATACATAATTATTTAGCTCCATTTTATACTGTGTAACGGTCGTCGTTTGTGTTAGTGACTTCATTGACGCATGTATTCCAGCTAATTAATTGAAATTAATGTCCTCGTAATTAGTGCCTATAATTATGTCATGTAAGTTTGTAATATAACGTAGATAAATAGATAGATGTATTCATTATTTTTTCCTAGTCTTTTTATGCTTGCTTCTGTATCCCGTATATAGCATGGTAGGCAGAGGGAACCTAGCGTTAAGACACTCAGTTCCCCACTTTCTGTCGAATTTTTCGAGGCATTGTGTGTTGAGTGGTGGAACTCAAAGCCGGGCTTTAGCGTTGTTGCCAGAGCGAAGAAATGAAAATATTAATAAATAAGAATTCATTTCCTCGAGTTAGGATCGATCCACAACCTGTCGCGCTTACAGTCACACAGGAGATAATGATAAAAAGTACAAGAACTAAAGAAAGAAACTACTGTTTTGTTCTTTGATAACGGTGTTCCAAACGTGCCAGCTTAACACAAATCAATTCGTACGGTAAAAAAAGAGATGCAACAAGAGAATGCATGTTAAAAAGAGATCTACTTAGTTAAAAAGTGGTTTCACTTGTAAAAAAAATGAAAATCAATATTACAATATAAATATAACACAAAACGTTAGTAATAAGAAATATATTAGCTTATAATTTATTTTTTCAGTTTTAACACTATTTTTAATATTATGTCAATATATTTTCGTGCAAGGATTTTTTCATGAGCCTTCCATCAAGATATATAAACGACCGTCATTTCTATCGAAGACTTCTTTGTTTGGCTACAGCATTGCATACCAAAATCATAGGTAAACATAATTTTATATATTTTAAGGTATATTTAAATATTATTACAATTATAATCAAAGTCAATTTATTAAGTTAATCTATTCAATTTTAGAAATTAAAAAATGGAGATCTTTTATCCTATAAATCCTACTTGTTATATACAAACAAACAATTATATATATATATTGCCCACATATTTACAGCTTAATCGTATCTGATCCGATCGTCGATGGTGTAGGGAGCCTTTACCTCCTTGATATCGATACACCAGGTAGCAATTCGAGTGCGGTCGCTGTATCGGTAAATGATTTGAAAAGTATGTATATAATAGTATTTCGTTTAATTTCTTGCTGTATTCCGCACATAGCAGAGAAGACATGTGGAACCTGGGAACCTCCAGACAACTCCGTTCGACACTCAAAACACTCCGTTTCTACTAAGATATTTCTTTTCCAAGCTTTCCGTCGTATTCTCAACTTTGCCTCGTTAAAATAATATAATTATTATAAAAATTACATATAATTATTACTATTACGTATATTAATATAATTATTCCCCTGAGTGAGAATCGAGCCCACACCCTTCGGGCTTACAGTCAGACATTTCGGCAGAAAGTGGAAAAGATCTAGAGAAGAAATAAGAACGGAGTGTCGTAACATTAAGTTCCCGGTTCCCTCTGCCCACGGGATACAGCGTGACAGCTAAAAAAAAGTATAAAAAATGAATGTTATATAACAACTTCTTAATAATTTTAGGGAAAAAACTAAAAGATCGTAGTGTGAAGCACGAGTACTGGTTTGGTGCATCTGTAGTTGCCAATAATGATTTCTTTTTGGTCAGTTTATCCTTTTATTTTATCTCAAATTAAATTTAGTAAAACTAACTTAGAAACCTTTCCTTTTTTTCTTTTGTACTTTTTCTACGTTTTTTTTGTTAATCTACAAGTCTTGAAGGTACATGTTCAAGTTAATAACAATTCCTTATTTTTATTTTAATATTTAATATATAATATATTTTTGTTAATTTTAGTCTTGTGCCCCTCGATATGCGGAAATAAAAACTTTGGAAAGAGCAACCTCTTCTACGGTTGGTATCTGCTATTTAAAATATCACAATGACGCATTCAGAAGATTACAAACATTATCCGCTGACGATCGTCTCCGGACCGAAAAGAGAAAAGTGGGTAAGTGGAAAATGGAATATTATATTGCTTACTGCGTGTTTTTTCCCGCATAATAGGGCAGACGAGGGAACCCAGTGCTAAGACACTCCCTCCTTTCATTCCTCCTGATTTTTGAGATACTGTGTATCGACCTCAACTTCTTATTGATATTGTACCACTACTGTACTGTGTTTATTTTGTTTATTTCTAGTATGTAGTTTTAATTTATATGAATAAGAATGAAAAAAATACCTGTCTGCTTTGCGGACGAAATTGTAAACCTACAAAATTAATAAAATAACATACTAAATATAAATATTGCTTAAAATTGTATAAAAAAATCAAATTTCAAATTGTATAATTTCAGCATTTATGGATTCTTTTGGTTGGAGCACACATATAACATCAGAAAACGAAATACTAATCGGTGGCCCAGCCATCAGTAAAGGTGAATTTCGGCAGACAGTTTTCATATTTTGGTTAACTCATCATTGATCATTACTGACTGAGCTCTATTTTCTCCTTTTGCGGCGTTAATTGAGTGGCTTCTCCATATTTTATGTCAAAACTCTACATCAAGTATTATCAATTTTTTAACAACGAAAAATCGATTGCATTAGTATAAAAATGCGACGATTGTGAGCACGATTCCCACTTCAGAAATAAATTATTTAATATTTCCATTTGCTCGCTCTGGTAACGAAATAAAGCGCGGCGTTGAGTTTCACCCCTCAGATTTTAGCTGAAAGTGGGGGACAGAAGTGTCTTAATGGAAATGGAAAGACTTAACACTATGTTCCTAGGTACCTCTGCCTACACTGCTATATGTAGAATACAATGTGAAGCTATAAAAACATTTGTCCCTTAGATCCCGTAGAAACCTATATTCCAAATTTACAGCGTTTTACGCCGCATAGTTCCCGCGCCTGTCAATCACTTTTCAACGGAAGAAGTTTATATAATTATTATATAGATATACGCTATTTTATAGGACGAGTAATAAAACATCATACTCCTATGAGTAAAAGTTATCCGAAAATGTTCGATAAAATTAGTCGAAGCAATCCTGTCCTTTATAATTTTGGTAAGTAACCTTTTCGTATGAGAATTTGTACAGAAGAGTATATTAGACTATTAATTAATTGAGCCCGTCGTGGCGCAGTGGCGCAAGTTTACACGTATGACTATTGTGGGTTCGATTCCCGTTGCGTATTAAAGCATAATTAATTAAAAAGTATTTTTATTAACAACGAACTATTTTAGTTCGTACTAATTAATAGGTTTCTTTATATATTCCACTTTTTCATATTATTTATATTCTGACTACTGAAATTGCACTTTTTAAATGACTTAAGTAGATTATTTTTAAGAGGCTGCCACTCCATTGGACATATAAAATGGTAAAACATTAATTTTATAACATAATAGTTAAGAATAAGTAATTCAATTTAAAAATTAATGAAAAATATATATTTTAGGCTATAGTATTGCAAGTGGGAATTTTTTCGGTCCAGAAATGAGTTACGCAGTGAGTACAACTTTCGGAGACTTGGGATTTGGAAAGGTATTCATTTATTTATTTTAACGGAACCACTGACATCAAAAATATTATGTCACTTTCGAATTAAAGATTTAATTTCGATTTCGTTAGTTAGCAGCTGCTTGCGTATTGTGTAGCGTTGAGTTCCGCCACTCAACACGCAATGCCTCAAGAATTCGTTGGAAAGTGGAGAATGGAAGTGTTTTAATGGGAACGGAGTGTCTTAACAATAGATTCCCTCTGCCTACTCTATGTGCTGTAGCTATAATAAAAATAATATTTTTTCAGGTATATTTTTTTAATTCAAAACTGGACAATATCGGGGCGATCAAGGACAATACCTTCAGTTCCATGTTCGGAGCAGCCTTGTGTTCAGCTAAGCTGCCCGCCACCGCCTTGCTCGTGGGGGCGCCCGTTTACAGCGAGACCAATACTGAGTACGACGTGGGTGCTGTATATATTTATATGGCTGACACGGAATTTAGCTCTAATGTAAGTTATTATTATATATAGATAACAAGCACGATGGCTGTTGATTCGATTCCTAGTCGGGAAATGTTTGTGTTTACGTGGGCTGATTAAATATAACACAAATGTAATTCTTCTTCTTCTTCTGTTCTTAAATTTGTTGTAGAAGAAGAAGAAAAAGAAGTGTCTTATGTTCGACTCTGCTCGGCGAAATAATTATTTAATATTTTCGTGCCCTCGCTCTAATAACAAGACAAAGCGCGGCGTTGAGTTCCGCCACTCAACACGCACTGCTCCCTCTGCCTACCTTACTATATATGCTGAATTCAGCGTGACGTTGAAAACTATTTTCTGCTTATAAGACACGCCATAATTTTAATGGAACCTAGACGATATCCGCCATCCATATTGCTGTTTCTAATGTTGATAAGTTACGTACATACAAAATATTTCAGGAGATGTTCCTAAAACAGAAAATTAAGGGAACCTCAACTGGTGGTTACTTTGGATATTCTATACTCAATCTTGGAGATTTAAATGGAGATTCATATGATGGTAAGCACAGTAAGAGACAATAAAAGTAAAATATCTATATATTAAAACCTCTTTAATAGAGATTATTCGAATCCAAAGATTTTTTGCTTAAGTTTTCTTAGTATGTGAAAATACTTTGTTTTATTTATTTTATAAGTCATCACTTGTTATATACTCGTAGTTAAGCAATATATCAAAAATAATATACCAGTCTTTCACGTCATTTTTTATTTTTAATAAGCGTCAACATAAATGTAATAGCTTCGAATCCCATTTTAGAAAATCTATATATACGAGTATGTAGAAAATTTTGATGACAAATTATGTACAGAATTGAAAAAACCTAGGTAATACTAAAAAATATATATATTTTGAAACAATTAATATATATAATATTATTATTCCGTATATCAACTAAAGAATAATTGTCATTTCTATTTGTTTCTTACTTATTAAACAACTGAAACTTATCGTTTTAAGTTAACTTAAATTATAATTTTAGAAGTGGCAATAGCAGCACCATATGAGAATGATGGGAATGGCGTCATCTATATTTATACTGGCAAAGGTCTTTTGGAGGGCAAATATACACAAAGGATTCAACTAGATTGGTTTCAAAATTTTGGTTTCAGTATGACAACTGTACGAGACTATGACGGGAACGGATGCAATGGTACTGAAGTAAATGATTTAAATCTTGTTATTTTTTCCAAGTGTTGTTCCATAAAATGCATAAAATTTGAACGTAGCGAGATTTTGCCAAAGCGACGCGGGTTCAAATCCCGCTACATTCAAATTTTTATACATTTTCTTAATAAGGATAATATTACTTTTTGTTTTCTTTTCAGAATTGGCCGTATCATCACCGAGCAGCGATAAAGTAGTCATGCTTAAAAGTTTTGCATTTATAACAGTGAAGTTACGAGCTGTATTTCCTAAGGTACTTGTATTGTTTTATACTTGTATACTAATATTTAAGAATTGTTACTATTATTAAACAAGTTAGAAGAAATTAAATTATTACCAGTACATTATTGAAAATTTTAATAGTTATTTTAAAACATGTATATTAAAAGATATTTCCTTTTTCTTTCCGTTTTCCAACGTAGCACACGTAGCAAGCATAGCAAACGTCTGAAGGTGTGGAAAATATGTTTTTTGTTGTATCCCGAACAAAATAAAGAGGCAAAGGAAACCGAGTGTTAAAACACTCCATTCTCATTAAGACACTTCCTACTTTAAAACATCATAGTTTTTATAAATTCTTTTCAGAATATCACAATTGGCGAAGACTTCGAGTTTGAATCCTGCGTTGACGTTATTTATCCAACGAAATTACAAGAAATAGATAGTGGTAAGTTATTGTATTTTTATATCTCACTCTACCTGAGGCCAGTCGGGGCACAAAGTGTGCCTGTAAATGCGACTGGTTGTGGACTCGATTCCCACTCATGGAAATGAAATATATGTGTAAATGTATATATAATTATTTCTTCACTCTGGCTTCGAGACAAAGCGCGGCGTTTAGTTCCGCCACTCAACACGCAATGCCTACACAATTTGGCGAAAGTGGGAAATGGAGTGATTTAGCACTAGCTTCCCTTTGCCTACCATGCTGTATGCGGGAATCAGCGTGAAGCTGGTATCACTTTACCTGTATAATATTTAATGCTAATTATATATTTTTTCATATTTTAGACCTGATTATAACAATCCAGAGCACATTCCCAAATGCAACTCTAAGAAGACTAGAAGTTAATGGATCTGAACTGGTATACGAGCAGTCACTTGAAACGAAAAAAGCATCTTATTGCGAGAGAATAGGTGTTAAAACACCAACGACTGTGGTATGTTTATTTTCACACATCTTTTGATGTGAGAACCGCTAAGTGTTACCACTTACACTATATTATTACCAATGAGCGGCGCTGAGTTCCGCAATTCAACATGAAATGTCTCGTAAACTGAGTGGGAAACGAGGATTGAAGTTTCTTAACATTAGGTTTTTTGCCTACACTACCTACATATGTATGTGGGAAACAATTTATTTTGAAATACATTACTGAATCTGTACCTGCATCCATCGGAAATACTGACCAACTGAGCCACATATGATATAATATTTTTTAATATCGTATCCAATTTACATGGTTCCATCAGCAAAGTCAAATATTCAGTGACACAAATATTCATATGAAATTTAAAATGTGTTTGATTTAAATGAATGTATTTACGTATCTATGATTTTATAGTCCATCAGCCTTATAAAGTCCACTGGTGGACATAGGCCTTCCCCAATGCTCGCCACTCCGTCCGGTCCGGTCTGATTTCATAGTAATAAATTTAATTTTGAATTTAATTTAGGCCATCGTAGTGCAATGGTGGGAAAAATTATTTTGTCTCTTTTTCTAGCTCCACTCTTCTCCTCTTCATCCCTCGAATTCCTCTACTCAACACGCAAAGTCTCGGAAATTGGTTCAGATAGTAGTAGTGTTTTAACGCTAGTTCTCCTCTATCTTGCTCTCTATTAAAATTAAATAATTTAATAAATTAAACAAATAATATATCTTTTCTATTCGAAAGAAGGTCATAGATTCGTTCTAATCCTTAATATTTACAGGAGATTTTTATATGAAGAGAGAACCTGGAGTCACTCTTGATCACTGTTTTCCACCTAAATTCAAGCATTGCATGTTAACGAAAGTTAACGACGGAAAGTGCGGAACGGAAATGTTTTAATGGGAACGGAGTCCCTTGTTCTAGGTTCCTTTGTTCCCTCTACCTACCTTGCCCTGTGCAGGATATAGCGTAAAGTCAAAAATATATATAAATAAATTTAAATGAATGACATTTTTCTAGGAGAAAGAACACAACTTAGTGTTGGCATATAAAATATCAGCCAATCAAAAAGTGAATCCACTAAATCTGATAGATTTTAAAACTTCTAGAGTGCTGTTAAGTGAAAACAGCATATTAAATATAGAAAATTCTATATACACGGGTATTTGCGACAGCGGCCGCTGTGTGCCTAAACTGGGTCTTGCTACAAATTGTTCTATTATGTAAGTACTAGCATCCGTCTTTGGCCGCTTAAACTTATAGTTATACTTATACATTATAGCAAAATTATACAAAATGCTTACATAAATTGTAGATGTGATTTAATTGTGATTATTCTACTGCATTAGTAATTTTTAAAAATACTTCTGGGCAATATATCACTCCTGCCCTTGAAAGTTTTTGAAAAAATTGGTTATTTAAAACTGATTTTTGTTTCCATGTCATTTCTAAGATTTATAAATAAAAAAATATTTTTTGAAATCTATAATTTATTCAAAATTTAGAAGGCTGAAGAAAATTAATCACACGATTTGTTTAAAAACAGAAGTATAACTGAAAAATAAACATAACAAGCTCCACGCTGCTGAAAATCTGAACGAAGCGTACAGCTTGTTTCAATTGAGATACAACTTGAGATACAACAATTTTCTTTTTTTTTAATTTTTCAATTATATTATATAATTATAAGCTCTTATAAGCAGTTTTAATATTTTTAATATTAATTAATTTGAATAATATATAAATTAAAACATTATAGAGATCCCTACATCATCGGTTCAACAGATGAAGAGACTCTCACCCTATCTGTAAGCAACTCGGGTGATACAGCTTATAGTTCGTGCATTCTAGTATCTATATCTAAATCACGATTCTTGCGATACCCACAAGAATGCTCCTTGCAATCTTCTAACTTTTTGCTCTGCAAACCTCGTGTACCTTTAAAAAGTAAAAGCAATTGGGTAAGTTTTTTATATTATTACTTTTATCTATCCCTCGAGGCCAGTCGTTTCGCAGGGACACAAGCGTGTGACTGCAACGCGATAGGTTCTTAGTTTGATTCCCACTCGAAGAAATGAAATATTTATTTCTTTGCTCTAGTTCGTTTCCAGTCGGAGGAATTTATTATTATTTGATATTTTCCTTCCTTCACGCTGGTACGCTATGCAACTTTAAGTAAAGCGCGGCGTTGAGTTCCGCCACTCAACACGTATTATGTCGTAACTTCGGCATTAACATACTTAAAATATTATTTACTTGTTTTAGATTATTAAAGATGTATTAATAGACACTACATACTTAACTAGTCTCGACGACGCTTTGGATATTACATACGATTTGTATGACACTTGCAGTGATCTATCTAGTAATAAAACACAAGTTGACACGTTCACGTTATTGAGTGATTACGATGGAGTTTTCATTGAAGGGTGAGTAGAATATATAGTTATTGTATTTGGGTACCTCCACTCAACTTGCTATGCCTCTAGAATTCGGCTGAATGGGGGACGGAGTATGTCATCGCTAGGTTCCCAGGTTCCCAGGTTCCCTCCATAGATTGTATACGGGTTATCCTTTACGGGTAAATCCTTTTTTACAATAAACGTATTGCCAATTTACATTTTTCATCATTTCAGAGAAATAATACCTGAAAAAATTATCAATATGACCATGAATGACCTTCAGTATGGAAAAATTATAGAACATCGTTATACTGTAAGTAATACATGTATGCACCTACATTTATATCAAAATAAACGTATCCATACTAATTTATTAATAGTGTTTAACTAGAAGTAAATGCGACTTTTGTAAGTTCAATTCACACACAGGGGAATGTATTGTATTTTCATTTCTCCGATCTGGTAACAAAACAAACAGCGGCGTTAAGTTCCCTAATACATTTCGAAAATTATTATTAATTAAAATGTATATATATATACATACATAGGGTAAAGCTAACAAATCTAGAAATAAGAAGTTCACCTGTAAATAATACTATTATTAAATATTTTAATATCTATATAGATTGGAATTTACAATATATACTTATAAAAAAATATATTAATATATTTTACAGTTACATAACAATGGAAAAACGAACTGGATCAACGTGCAGAGTGAAATATTTTTACAAAATGGTCCCTTCGTTAAATATTCAGAAGCGGCTATTACGGTAAGCTATTATTGTCAAATTTACTTCCTTATATATACACTGAGGCACACAAGGTGTATGGGAGATCTCCTATTAAACAAACAATGTCTGTATTTTGACCTCATAGAAAACCTGACTCATAGAAAATGTAAAACGTAATGTAATCTTTTTTTTATACATGCCCACACTGTATCCCGGCCACAGCAGGGTAGGCAAAGAGAACCTAATGTTAAGGCACTGTGTTCCCATTAGGACACCTATTCCTATCACTATTTTCCGTCGAATCCTGGAGGCATTACGTGATGAGTGGCAAAATTCAAAGCCGCGCTTTGCCTCTTTACTAGACTGAGAAAATGAAAATATTAAAAATTTCTTTTTCTCGAATGGAAATCGAACCCGCAACTTGCCAAGTTTATATTCGCACGCTTTTAACATCTTTGATGAACTTTTTTTTTTTTCTCCAGATCAATACTGGCTCGTCACTTATAGAGTGTCCTATACTTCACGCCAATGAACCGCAAGATAACATTACCGTTGCTTGTGACATCGCTAATTTAAAAGTAAACGATAAAGTCATTGTTGCCATAGCCATTGAAATTCCACCAAATGTTATAGGTATGGAAGCTATCCATTTCCTTTATTTTTTATCAGCTTCACGCTGTGTCCGGCAGCAGGGTAAGCAGCAGCCAGGGAACCTTGTGTTAAGACACTCCGCTCTCCATATTCCATGAAAGTGTGATAGAATAGAAAGTGAATGTATAAATTTAAATTAATATTTCAATTCCTCAAGTGGAGAACGAACCCACAATCAGCCGTGATTACAGTTACACACTTGTATTCCTGCGCCACGACTGGCCTCTTAGCCTTTTAGTTTTTTTTTAATAAAAAGTAAAAGCAGTAAGAGCACTGTACCTAAAAATAATTAATTTTATATAGTTTGTACTAATAAAAACCTCTTTCGAAATCCAATAATGTTATGAATGCATTTTTAAATAAACATATTGTTTTAGATAAAAGTAACTACAATAAAAATTTCACTGTATCTACTGGAATAAATTTAATTATGAAAGAACAAAATATATATTCAAGGTAAATATTGGCTACGCGTATAGTACTTACCAAATGCACTCGCACTAACTAAATTCACTGGCTTTTTAATATTTATAAATACGTTAGTGTTATTCCAGACTTACGAAAGAAAAATGCTTATTAAGAAACCACGCTGACGGTATTCAAAAGAAACGGGTTCAAAACCCGCTACGTTCAACTTTTTATACGTTTTCTAAATAAATTTTAGTAAATTAATCTAAAAATATGAATTCACTGATATTATCGGGCCGAGTACACACGGCGGTTGTTAATTGAATCACTAATCGGTAAAATGTTTATATTTAAATTATTTACAATTTTTCGATTTTGTAGTACGGCGTTAGGTACCGCAGCGCCTTAAAAAAGTGTTCAACGATTTTTCTGTGGCTTTTTTTATGAAAGAAATACAAAATATAGGAAAATGATTGACTTACATTATTTATTTTGCAGCCTTCAAACAATTTTGCGGGTTCAAAGAAGTGATGTTCCGATGTGGGTTATAATTATATCCTCAATTATTGGCTTGATACTCGTCGGTATTATTGGATTTATTCTTTATAAGGTATATGATGAATTTAATTATATAATTTTTATTTGCATTAAATTATAACTTTAAAAAGCAGATTCACTCTTCTTCGCATATACTGCGTTAGACGGAAGGAACCAAATGTTAATAAAATATTTTGCGTGTAGAGTGGTGGAAATCAACCTCGAGCTTTGTCTAACAGGGCGGGGAAATTACAGTAGTTTAAATATAATTATTACCCTGATAAAAGTGAACCTGCAACCTCCAAGGTGACAACAGAGAAAAATACAACAAGGTTAATTATGCAGTAAAATATAGTAAGAAACATGGTGACATAGAGTATAATTTTAGTATACAATATATGTATATATATTGTATGCTAAAATTATACTCGAAAAATCTTTAAAAAGCCACCGATTATTATAAAATTTGAAATTTAGACTCTTAAAAATATTTGATTGAACATGTGTCCTATGGTTTTCCAGAATTCATCCCCTAAGGGTGCAAATAAGGGGTTGAAAATTTGTATGAAAACATCTTTAAATCGCCACAGATTTTAATAAAATTTGAAATTTAGACTCTCAAAAATATTTCATTGAAAACATGTTTTGTGGCTTATAAGAATTCACCCTTAAATAAGCAAGCGAAGCTGCGCGCGTCCGCTAGTATAATATATATTTCTGAAACATTTTGGTTTATCTTTTATGTAATTCTTATTTCCTTTTCAGAGTGGCTTCTTGAGAAGAAAAAAGAAAGATCAATTAGTAAAATTGAGAAAATCTGTGTACCGACAGAGCATGGTAATTATATTTTGTTATAATAATAATGTAATACAGTACAAATATAATGAAAAAGAAATAAAATATTTCTTTTACCAGCAAATTATTATGTTAAGGCAAAAGCTACTTGAGACGGTCGTGGTACAGGGACTGAAGAGTATGACTGTATCACTCAGGGGAATAAATTATTATTTCCTAATATTTTAATTTCTTCGCTCTGGCTCAGCCCGGCGCTGAGTATCGCCCTTATATCGTATCGTTCCCTCTGATTATCTTATTCTGTATTCGAGATACACTGATTTTAANCTGGCTCAGCCCGGCGTTGAGTATCGCCCTTATATCGTATCGTTCCCTCTGATTATCTTATTCTGTATTCGAGATACACTGATTTTAAAGGTAAGTACTCAGGTATGAAAAGGTAATAATTGTTATAAATTTTCATAGAGCCGTACGGCGATGCGTGAAAGTATACGCGCAACTACAAGTCGGAAGAGCTCGGAAGACGTGCGTTTCCTGATGTCGGGGGAGGGTTCTATAATTAGAACAGATCTTTGAATTGTTATTATTTATTTAATAAAAGAATAAATATTTAATTGTATTTCGTAATTTAAAAATATTCTTTTTTATATTATTTTGAAACCTTGCCTTCTTCTTATTTCTTTTGTTTTTATTATCAAATATAACCAAATAGCCAAAGTGTACAAATAAAAAACCCATAAATTCCGTAAATACTTAGTAAATTTGTGGTCCTGAACGCCTGATGTGAAATTCCAGTACCTCCAAGGAAAACATAATTAATGAATAAGAAATGTTAAAAATATTGACTTAAAATAATTACATGGCATTTTATTTTTACCTTCACACTAAGACCCTCCGTTCCCCGCTTATTGCAAGTTATTTTCAGTTGAGCATCAAATCGAAGAAATATTTAATTCATTTCCCTGAGCACCACCAATAGCAACATAGTAAAAATTCTAGAAAATATACAAATTAAATATAAACTATAAAAATAAATAATAATAAAAATATGCATAGTGATACATATTTTTACTAAGGTGTTTGGGGAATTAGGGGAACGATAATTTTCTTATTTATTTTGATTGATTTTTTTTTCATTTTTGGGGGAAAAAAATATTTGTATTAGGCTTTTATTAAGAGTTAAAACTGTGGCTTCTTTTAAAGTGGTGCTACCAAACACTCCGTATCAATAGATACATAATTAAATACTTCCAATTTGACATATTTAAATTGCGTTAAAATATTGGATAAAACAACGATATTTATAATACAAATAGCGATTATGTCATATCAAAAAAACAAGGTAAAACTTAAATAATGATTGGATCGATGCAGTAATAGTGTTGGCATTTAAATAACTTATTGTTAACTAATTAGTCATAATTCCATTAAACTTCTAGCTGTTAACGTCTCTGTAGAATTAGATATGAAGTACAAAAATCGGTGCAGATGCCTAGAAAAGTAAAAGAAGCTACAAACTTCAATTATTTATAAATTATTAAATTGTGTTTCAGTGAAACTATTAATACACTAAAAATAGCGGTTTAGTGATAAGTGAATAGGTGAAGACAGGAAATGTATGTAACAATACATACAACAAAAATGAGTAAGTACAGATTATTTTAAAGTTGACTCATTGATTTGTTTTTTTAATTCTTTCAGTCTGTATTGAGGGAAATGAGATTACTTCATTTAAGAAGAAGGAGAATGTAATTTCATATTAAATATTTAAAATAAGATTTATAATGGAATTAAGGATTAGTACTTTCAAATCTGTGATATCATCTTGTATTTTAGTAAACAAGTATAACATTGTACATTGTACAGAAGGGATATTTTAGAAATAATATCTTCAAAGTCTACTGTAGATATTTTTTTAATACTCTTGTATTTTAACTTACAATGAGATACAATCAATCAGTGAATTCCACATTCTATTTAAATCATCAAATATAATAAAGAATATATATATTGTCAATATTTTCAGGAACGTTACTTATATTATATTTACATATTTGGCTATCAACGGTCGTAGCTGTTTACGACGAAAAGCATATGGATGTTATAAATCCAGATAAATATAAACCAAAAAATAATTCATACTTTGGCTACAGCATTGGTTTTTTTAATGATGAGTGAGTACATAGTCTTTGAATACTCTACTAAATACAAATATTATAACTTAAATTACACAAATAATTGTTTTCCCAAAAACGGTCGATTCTCACTCGAGGAAATGAAATATTGAATATTTCCATTTTCTTCCCTCTGGTGACCAGATAAAGCGCGATGTGAAAATTTATGAACGAAATTTCTTAAGACTAGGTTCCATCTACCCCTGTGTGCGCACAGCAGGGTAGGTACAGCAGGACGACTACTTAGTCTGAACTTGTACCACGACCAATTTATGGTGTTGCCATATAGCCTCAAATCAAAACTTCCATCGTAACGATATTATAATATATTTTTTATATACAGCTTCCCCAAATGGGCGGATTTAAACTGGAAACAAAGAATGTATAACACATTCTAAGCTCCCAAGGTAACATAAGTAACTGTGATTGTAGGAACGGTGGATTGCATCAAAACAAATTTTATTTTATTTTATTTATCGCTCTTATATACATAATTTTGTTTGTTTTTCAACTCCAGACTCTACATATCTGCACCAGCAGCGGATGATAATAGCCAGATCTACAAATATTCCATTAGTTCTATGGCACTATACAAAACTATTCTATCCGTAAAACCAGCAATGCGTAAGATGTTATTATTATTTCTTTTAAACCTAACCTAATGATTTTACAGTTATAATCAAAGTGGCGTATTGCCAGAATATTTATAAAAAAACCTTAAGGGTTCGTGTTGGCCACTTAAAAATTATTAACTCAATTTGAGCTTATGCATGTAGCTATTGTTTCAGTTTCACGCTTTTTCCAAGGTTAAGAGTAGGCAGAAAGAGCCCACTATCAAGAAACTTAATTCTTTACTTTCAATATTGAATGGCGGAACTTAACGCCGCACTTTGCAAGACAAAGTCAACTAAATAATCCATTTTCAGAGAATCGAAACTAACGCGTTTCAAAAACCAAGTCAGATCATGACGTTCCCTCAATATAATTGGATGGTAAAATAAAGGATAAACATTTGAGATCACAACTATTCAAATGGAATTAATATAAAAGATATTGCCCAATATATATATATATTAAGTTAAGTTCCGGATTTAAAAGGGCGTAATAGATATTAAAAATAAACGAGTAGAACCTCCGACCATGTCCTGGCCTTGGGTTCTACTCGAAATACTAAATTAAATAAATAGGTAAATCTAAAACAAATAAATAAACCAAACAATAACTGGAAACATAGTAAATTACAAGGAAAATAATAACAATATTATCTTATTCTTTAAATGATGGCTTGGAGCAGTGCCTGGGACTTGTGACCCCAGGAGTAGGCTTAAGGGATCCCTTTCCGATATATCAACACTCGCCTTTCACTGCTCCAGTCCAGTATAATTACAAATAGGTCTTAACAACATTAATAATTAAAATAGTCGAGGTTAACCAGCGGTGGAGCACGAGTAGTGCTCCGAGCCGTGGCAGAGCCTCGACTGAGCGTACAACGCCCGCGTGGCCTTTTATAAAGTAACAATGACGTTGACAACGGTGACGAGCCCAAAGTGGCGCCACCGGAAACTGACAAATACAAAACCATCAATTCAATATTTACAGCATTTTATTAACTCTAAATGTTATTTCTAATTTTACTCCTTAAAACATTTTTTGTAAATAATTAACTAATTATGAATTTATTCTCAATATTTAAGTAAATTATCACCCACGCCGACATATACATATATATATATATATATATATATATATATTGCATTGTCAATATAAAAAAATAAATTTCCTTTTTAGATATTCCTAAACAATATAAATTTCAAAATTGGTTTGGAGCGACCATTAAAAAGGGATCCTCGTTTTTGATAGTAAGTTATACCTTAATTTCTTTTATTGATTTCTGCTCTTTTGTTAATATCGGGTATATGAACAAGATTTCTCTCATAAAAAGCATTTCTATATTATTTCTATATAAATCTATGTGTTTAAATAAATGGTAAAAATATATAAAATGATCAATGGTTTAAACAAACGGTGGATGTTATTTTTTCCTTCATCATATTAAACTTATCCTTAATACAAATTTCAGATATGTGCACCGCGAGCTCCATTTATGTATGGTGAGTCATTTTTACATTAGTTAAATAATATTTAGGTTTTAAACTAAAATTCTTCTTGTTTTCCTGTAAGTGTACGTAATGATTTATAAAATCTATTTGATTTGAAGAGTTCATGAAATATTATTTTTACAGCTTCTCGCTTTATCCTGCATGTAGGGAAACACACAATACCTACAGAATTCGGCGGAAAGTGGAGAACGGAGTGTCTTAACACTTGTGATACAGCGTAAAGCTGATTTAATTGAATTGACTTTTTTTATCTTATATATTGATTATTCAATGTATCATTTCAGGTACAAACCCTGTTACAACAGGAACGTGTGTTAAGATTCTTCAAGATAGCAGTTTACCTGCTATGGAACTACCTCCGTTACTAAAATCTAACTTAATGGAATTCAGTAAGTAATAAAATTTATAAAAAAAATTACCCCTTTGACTTTATCTAGGAAAAAATATTTGAAAAGAAATTAAATAGTCCAATAATAGTGAAGATGATATTAATATTATTATATTTCACGTAATATAATAGAAAAATTGGTTCTAGTCACTGCGCAGGAGCACAAAGTGTGGCTGTAAACGCGATCGGTTGTGAGTTCGATCCCCACTCGAGGAATTGAAATATTTATTTAAATTTATAATTTCATTTCTTCGCTCTGGTGCCGAGGCATAGCCCGGCATTCAACACGCAATGCTTCCAGAATCCGGCGGAAAGTAGGCAACGAAGTGTCTTAACACTGGGTCCCTCTGCCTACCCTTTACAGCTTGAAGCAGATTTTTTAATTTTCTATAATATTCTTTTGTGATTCTTAGATAACGGTATTGACAGCTACGGATGGAGTGTAGAAGTGGATAAATTTGACCAAGTGCTCGTTGGTGGTCCTGCAATCGTCAAAGACAGAAACAGTAGGTACCTATGTGTATATGTACATACTAAAAATGTATTCATATATAATTATTATGTTTATATTTAAAAAAAAAGTCCCATAATCAAATAGGTCTCTCATGTTGAAAAGAAATAATGATTATGCTTATAGTAAGAATTATATGAACGTCGTGGCGCAGGTGCACAAGAGAGTGACTTTCGTAAGATGCGGCTTCAATCCCTGCTCTGGGGACTGAATTGTTATTTATCAATAGAAAAAGCCCGGCGTTCAGATCCCCCACTCAATACGCAATGCTACGAAAAATTCAGCAGAAAGTTGGGAACGGAGTGTCCTAACACTAAAACCCTCTGATAACCCTGCTAAATGCGGGATAGCGCGTGAAGCGTTTTTTATATAACCTTATTTTCAAATGAATTTCTTTACAGGTGGTCTTAAAATTCATTACAACGACATCACAGAGCCAACATTAGCAGAAATAAAGGATAAACTAAACCTTGGTTGGTATATAAATAAAATATGAAGATTAGATGCAAGAGGATTATCGCCACCCCTAGTGTCTGATTTGAAATGCACTTTTTTTATCTCCCCGCATATAGCAGGGGAGGCAGAGGGAACCCAAAAATCTAGTGTTAAGATACTTCCTTCCTCATTTTTTTCTGAATACTTAATAATTCAAAAGAATCTCAAAATGAGGAAGGAAGTATCTTAAGGCATTGCTTCTTGAGAGGCGGAACTCGATGCCGCGCTTTGCCTTGTCACCAGAATGATGAAATGAAAATATCAAATATTTCACTCTCCGAATGGGAATCGAATTCACAATCGTCGCGTTTAGTGACACGCTTGTGCCACTGGGCCAGAATGCCCTCAAATTCTGAGTATTCTAAAAATTCATAGCGATAACTACTTATAAGTGTAAAGTAAACCGATACTTCAAATAGAATATACTTTGATTAAATTAGTGAATCAATTTTACATTTTCAAATATAAATTATTATAAAAAAATAGATTTAAAAATATAAAAAAACCACTCTTTCGAGGTCGGGACAAGGGTCCAAGCCATCGGTGGCTAGGGCTCCAGAGAGAGGAACCTCCGCACAATACGCGCCGTCTCAAGTAACACTCCCTTCTGTATCCGGTCCTTGATTCAACAGCTAAGCGATAGCCTCTTAAGGTGTTGGTCGAGGCTTTTCGCTATTAAGCCCTTAACAGAAACCACTATCGGCACAATGATAGTCGCATTGACATCCCACATGGCGGTAATCTCATGGGCTAGGTCCAAATATTTAGATAGTTTTTCTTTTTCGGCCTTCACGAGATTGTCATCATGTGGGATAGTAACGTCAACAATCACTGCGCGGCGTGCCACTCGGTCTACTAGTACTATATCAGGTCTATTGGCAACAATATACCTGTCAGTAATAATAGACCGATCCCAGTAGAGCAAAGCACAGCTATTTTCAAGATCAGACATAGGATTGTACCTGTAGTAAGTCACCTCCAATTCTACAAGGCCATATTGAAGAGCAAGTTGCTGGTGTATTATCTTGGCTATTTGATTGTGTCTATGCAAATACTCACCATTAGCAAGATGAGAACAACTAGAGACAATATGTCTGAGGGACTCCCCAGGTCGATGACACGCCCGGCAGATGTCGATAGTGCCATCTTTCATAATATGTCTCTGGTAGTTCCGTGTCTTGATAACTTCGTCCATAATTGCACAGACAAAACCTTCAGTTTCTCCGAAGAGATCCCCGAACTGTAACCAAGATAATTATGAAGCAGTATCTACGTCCTGACCCATAAGGGCTCTATAGAATCTACCATGCAGCTCCTTGCTCTTCCACACAGCCATGCGATCAGAAGTAGTAAGTACTACAGGCCGACGTCAGTTCTCTTTGCCCAAGGAAAGAGGAGTAAGGCCTTTTTCAAATATTACCACATCCTTGTGCATATCCACGTCAATCTTGAGAAAATATTCTCTAAGACTGCATACCTCGTGGTTATGGAGGTTTTTGAAATTTAAAAAGCCACGACCTTCACACTTACGCGGGATATACAGTCTCATTACAGACGAACGCGGATGGTGCATTCGGTATGTCGTCAACAATATACGTATTTGGCGATCTACAGAGTCTAACTCAGTCTGTGTCCATCTCACAATGCCAAAAGTATAGGCTAACAGCGGCATAACCCAACCGTTAAAAGCACGCACCTTGTTGCCACCAGATAAAAGACTGCCAAGCACTTTTTTCAGGCGTCCAAAGAAACGCTCCTTCACTAATTGCTTTATGCTCCGTTCATCAATACCCAATGCTTCAGACATTCCAAGATATTTATAAGTCTCACCCTCACCAAGAGGAAACAGAATCTGAAATGCAAATATTATCAGATCTTATCACACTCCCCCGCACTACATGCATGCTCACACATTTATTGACGCCAAATTCCATTCTTATGTCACTACTGAAAGTTTGAGTAACCATTAGTAGCCGCATAAGATCAGAACGTTTTGACGCAAATAATTTTAGATCATCCATGTACAGCAAGTGAACCTTACCCCCCCGGCGAAGACGAAAGCCTAAACCTGAATCCTCTAACATAGTGCTAAGAGGATTCAGAGCTAGGCAAAACCATAAAGGACTCAGACGGTCACCCTGAAATATACCCCTCTTTATCCTTATCGGTTCAGACGTTGCAGGAATATCACACTCCTCTAGATGACGAAGGACAGTGACCCATTGCCCCATACAAGCCTCCAAAAATGACCTCAAAGTCATATCAATCTTATATAACTCCAAGACCTTCAAGAGCCAAGTATGTGGCACTGAATCATATGCCTTCTTATAGTCTATCCAAGCAGTAGTGAGATTTTTCCTGTTCCGTCTTACCTGTAGGCTTATAGTTGTGTCAATGAGAAGAAGTTCCTTTGTACCACGACCACCAGCCTTACATCGATTCTAAGTCGGTGCCAAAATTTTGTTACGAACAGTATGTTCTGCGATTTTATAGTAATAGATGTAAGGAGCTTGTAGATGGTAGGTAAGCATGTTATTGGACGATAGTTTTTATACTATACTATTATATATATATATATATACTTCATATTATTATTTCAGGGTACAGTATTGCAAGTGGATGTTTCTTGTCAAGTATGTCTGTTTCGTATGCTGTGAGTACCACATATGGAGAACACGGAGAAGGAGAGGTAATGTAAAATGTTACTTTTATTTCTTTTGCTTGAACTTGAACACACTTTCCAAACTTATTTTATTGTACTGTGGAAATAAAAGAAATTACTTTATTATTCAATAATTAAAGCTTTGTTTGTTGAAAAAGTGGTGTCAAGATACTCTAATTTATCTTAGCAAAGAAAAAAGTGTATTTATAGCGTAATAATGCAACAAGGATATAAAGATTTATTCAAATTTATAAAAATCTAATTTTGTAATTAAATAATTTGGAATAATAAAATAATAATGATGAATTACAGATACTCTTTTTCGATGAAACATTGACATTTATTGAAAAACTTGATAGTGGCGAAGTGGGATCTATGTATGGGGCGGCATTGGCTTCATCTTATCTGACGGACGCTCGTTCTTCGCTCCTGGTGGGGGCGCCCACGTGGGCGGGCAGTGGCTACAACACAGGCGCGGTGTTTGTCTACGTACCTGTGAATGAAACGAAACTTTCGTTAAAGGTATTTTAATAAAATATATGGTACAGTACACTCGGCGAGTCATAGCCGTTGTGACTTCAGGTTTTATGAATTTTAGTACATTCTTCGCCCGGGAAAGAAATTCAGAAAATATTCCTGAAATAAGACTTGCTCAGCCTATATCCCTATGATGGATGATCCCTGTAATGGATGGTATCTAAGTTATTAACGTATATTGGCTCCTTTATCGTAATTCGGAGACGCGTGAACATATTAATTAGACATTTGATTTGATTTTGATTTTTAATTTATCTTATTAAAATGGTAAATATTTTTTTTATGAATACATTGTCCGATCTATCATCATAATAATCATTTCATAGCAACAATATATAATTTTCTAGCGAATAATAAAAGGAACGGCAAGTGGTGGTCACTTTGGTAATTCAATAGCAAATATTGGGGACTTGGATGCTGATAAAATAGACGGTAAGTAGCTTCAGATTTAATTATGTTTTATATCTATACCTATACATGTGTTTCATTTCTTCGCTCTAATGTTAAAACAAAGTGCGGCGGTGAGTTCCGACACTGAACACGCAATACCTCCAAAATTCGGCGGGAAACGGAGAACGGAGAGTTTTCACACTAGGTTCATTCTAGAATGTTCATAGAATGTTCCATGCCGGCGAAGCCACAAATAAAAATGCTAGTGGCTAATGCTAGTTATATGTACGTAAAGCTTCAAATATTTTTCCTTTTAGATTTCGCCATTGGTGCACCGTACGAAGGTAAAGGGGTGGTGTATATCTATACTGGGTTCGGTATACTTTCTGGCAAGACCTGGTGGCGGAAGATACAACCGGAAACTTTTAACTCATTTGGTTTCAGTTTGGTTGCTGTACCAAGTATTTATGAAACAGCCTGTAATAGTACGTATGCATTGAAAAATTTTAATAATAACTTGTTATAATATAATGTTACTCTTTCTCGGGTTCAAAGGAATCTGGTCTGACGGAAGGCTGGCGTGAGGACAGCTTCACATATGTAAAGCTGTCCTCACGCAAATCTTCTTTACATCATCTTATCTCTACATATTATACATATTTTACTTATTTCCATACAGATCTAGGGATCGGTGCACCTTTAAGTAACCGCGCCTTCATTTTGAAATGCTTGCCAGTTACTACCATCCAATTATACACAATACACCCAGATTTAAAGGTACTTACATAAAATCCCACTTTTAGCTCCATAATTTTTTTCTGCATAGCTGGTTTAGCAGAAAGAACTTTTAGACACTCCGTTAACCACTTTATTCCCTATTTCCGAGTGTTTCTCGGGTTGAGTGGTCAACGTCACGTTTTGTTTACATATAATGAAAATAATTTTAATAAAATCTATCCACCGGATAAAGATCGAACCCACAACGAGTCACGTGCAATCACAAATCTTTAAACGGAATAAAGTTCCAATTTTGTGATTTTAGCAAAATCAATTAATTAGAATATCAGCTTCAACGTATACAAAAAATATATTATTGTTAATTATATTTTTATATTTACTTTTTTTTAGCTTCGATCGAACTTTTCATATTACGAATTTGATGTTTGTTTGAACATGACATATCCACCCAACGATATGATATTGCGTAAGTATTCTAAAAACTATATATAACCTAATTATTTTGAAAAAAAAAACTTTATATGAGAGCGGTGAAACTCTATGAGCGATAAGCTGAAAACAGAGATATTTTTTTTATTTCGTTTATGCTCTATCCATGAAGATAGGCGGAAAGAATCTATTGTTTGGGCAGTTCGTTCCCCAAGAACCGCCTAATTTTCGAGACATAGCGATATCTAAATTGGGCGGTCGGTTTTTTAGTGGGGTGACTCATGACTACATATATCATTATATTAATAATATACGTAGACATTTGTAACAAAAAAAAATCTAATGTGGGTTGTCTTGTTTCTAGAAATTCAGATCAATGTTGACGTGTCTCATTCTGCTGCAAAACTAGAAAAAAACAAGCGGGAAACAATTATGTCGTTGAAAAGACCTTTGCAGAAATTTTGTGAAAAATATGCTATTTTTACACCATACGTATGTATTTTATTATACCTTAGCCATATCTAAATCAGTATCATATTTTAAAATAACCGTTATCATTAATAACCATTAATATTATTAATAACCGTTTACTGCCTGGTTAACCAAAGTATGATGTTATACACTATTGTTAATCGCGTAATAACTATTGACACTTATTAGCCCACTTTTTCCCGCATAAAGTACGATATCGAGAAAGCTAAGCTATTTTAATGCATTCCCCCAAACACGAATAACCACGAACCTATAACCATTGTACATACAGATAGACGCTATCACACTGAACCACAAAAGTCACTACTGACCTATCAGCAGGCGGAAAGAAATCAGAATGACATTAGTATTGATTCTCGGAACTCAACGCCAATGGATAGTTGGAATAGGATAGGACGGAAAATAACTTACTTTTTTAGCAAAAACTTGCACGGTTATATTTCTTAATTATTATTCTAAATTTGTTTTTTTTATCTTCTTTAGGAGGGCAATTACGATGAACATATAATCCTGGACATTTCAGCTACTTTGAAATCTTCAAGCGACAAAACTTCACCTCCAGTACTAAGTGACAGAAGCGTTACTTCTTTGAAAGAGTCTCTTTGGATTGCAAATTGTGTATTACAATATGGACGTTGTATACCGAATCTGGAAGTTAAAATGGCGAGTGAATTGACGTGAGTATAGTTTTACTATTTTATATTAATTATATCTGCCGTATCTGCTATCCACTACAGAAAATTAAATACTTTCAGTGTTGAGTTCCATCACTAAAAGCATAAATTGTCTCGAATTCAGACAAAATGTGGAGAACGTAGTGTCATGATCCTCATGTCGGTATTTGAAATTATCTAACTTATTTAATTTCACAGAGTTCCATACAAAGTTGGCTTGAGAAATACTAAAAAGTTCAATTTAACCATTACAAACTCGGGTGAGAGTGCCTATAACGCGTGTGCTGTAGTGTCAGTGGGGTCCGCGTCGATCAGGTCCATACCCCCCGAGTGCAGTCACAATGTTACAGGGAAACAGGTTATATGTAAACCATCAAGATGGATACCACGAGGCGATACTTGGGTAAAATCTGTGTTATTTTTTTAGCCTTCGCCTATATTACAGCAGTATTTTTTTTCTAATTAAAATTAATAACTAATTGATTTCCCCAAGTGGGAACCGAACTCACAAACTTCGCGGTTGCTGTGAAGCTTGTGCCACTGCGTCACGATAGCCTCATTATTATTAAGTTTCCGATTTCCTATTAATATTTTTTTCTTCAGGACATTAATGAAATTGAAATCGATATAAACTCAGTTACAAATAAAGATCGAAGTATCGATATTCATTATGACGTCTACGGCCATTGTGGGGACGATGGTGAGAAGCAAAGCAAAGATTACTTGTATCCATTAGTTTTCTTCTTCAACAACATCGATGTTATAGGGTAAGTTATTGATAGAATAGTGTTCAGTCCCTCCGTTCTCCGCTTTATAACTATTTGAAAGATGTTACCTGTTGTACGGTGAAGCTGAATTACGCTTCCAAATACGTACACATTTCATAAATATTTGTAAATAAAAAGAAAATGGTAAAGAAATAACCACAAACAAAGACTAGATGTATTTTTCAGCTTAGCAATTACAAGATAATCGTATATTACTTCACTTCAAAGCACCGAAAGCCTATTTCTGCGTTTCATATTAATAACATGTCCTTATTAGAGCAGAAAATGTTACTTTAATATATAATTCAGTTATTTCTTTTTTTATTAAACGAGCGATATTTATAAAGCTAAAATAATTTTAGCCGACTTTAGAAAAGACAGAGGTTGTATGTCGCTTATATTTTTTTTATGTGTGTGCATCGCTGTCTCCGTTATCTGTGTCCACTGTGTGTGTGTTCGCTTGCAAAATTTTTTTTAGTCACAAAATACACAGTATGTAAAGTATGTTTTAATAATTCCATCAGACTTTGGTGGTTAAAACTCTATTAGCAATTAGAGCTTAAGTAAATAAAAAAGTAGACGAAAATCGGTTCATCCGTCTGAGACATACGATGCCACAGACATACACACATATTATATACAATTTACACAGACAATATTAGAGAACAGAACTGAAGTACTACAAAAAAAAAGAGTGCCTTAACACTAGTTTCTCTGCCTACTCTGTCGTATGCGGGATACAGCGTGAATTTGAAAAATAAACAAATTTAACGTACCTATAGACTTGCGTAACAATGGTAAAAAAGCACCTTATATTTTTTTGTATTTCAGACTTTCAAGCTCAGGCAAAGTTGTAAACGTCACAGATCAAGACGTTAGAAATGGAAAATACTTTCAGCATGTTTACACTGTAAGTCTTCATGAATATCTATATAATAAAAGTGTAATAAAACTCTTTCCTTACTTAGGCCCGTATTCATAAATCGCTCTCAATTCTGAGATCGATCTTGAACTGAACGGGAAAAAAATGGATTTTCCATTTTATCTCAAAGTCTACACAAACGAATTATGGGCCACGACTTGTGTTTTATAAATTTCTTGGCTAGATTTTCACTTTATATAATAAGTTCGATAACGACAAACTTAATATAAAAAACATATAATCTCAGAAAGGAAGAATAAAACTCTCCTATAAAACTAAAATTTGTTCACCTAAAATTTGAATTTGCATTTCTTCCAAACGCTTGAGACTATACTCATATACCACAATTTTTTTTCCACGACTATTATATTTCTTTGATAAAATATATTAAGCTTAAAAACAAATAAATTAACTTATTTATACATGTTTCAGATAAGTAACAATGGCCCCGTAGATTTAATAGATGTTACATGCGAAATTGTATTACTTAAGAAAAGTTATCTTCAATATAGTACGCCGAAAATGGTAAATATTACAATTGTATGTACTTAGTCGTAATTATTTACTTCACAGAAAATTCCAGAAATAATTCCAAAATTATAGAGAAAACTTCAAAATCAAAAAAATCCTTTAATTAAAAAATTAAGGCGTAATGGTGCAATGGGACTGACTGACTGCGATGGAAATGGATTCGATCCTCACTCGGGGGAATACTTAATTTATTATTATCCCCCTCTGGTAGCCCAAGAGCGTTCAATACCACCACTCAACATGCAATGTCTCATAAAGTTCAGAAAGTGGAGAACAGACTGTCTCAACACTAGGTTCCCTATAGCTACCGTACCGTGCAGGAAAAACTGTGAACGGAAAAACCTCCCTATATAAGTAAATTTTAGTAATTTATAAATTACCTTACATAACTAGATAGAAGGTCTTTTATTTATTTATTTTGTAAAATCCAAATAAATAAAAGTAAATTAAAAAATATAGATCACTTTTTAAACTATTTTTACAAACGAAGACGCAGCAAAAAGATAATATTGACACGTTATCGGACACCTGTGCTATCGACAAAGAAAAAGAAAGTGAGGACTTCGTGCGTATGGTCTGCAACATCAGTTCGTTACCGAGGAGTAGCGAGACGTCTATAGTATTGCCTTTACATATCCTGCCGAATAATTTTGGTGTGTATATTTGTTTATCTTAATACATCTCTAAGGTAAGCCGTCGTGACAAAGTTGCACAAGCGTGGGAATGTAAACGTTGTGAGTTCGATTTCCACTCGGAGGAATGGAATATTTAATATTATCGTTTCTTCGCTCTGGTAATTAAGGCAAAGCGCAGTAAATTCCAATGCCTCGAGAATGTGGCGGAAAATAGAGAACGGAGTATTAGTCTTAACACTAAGTTCTCTCTCTCTGCCCTGTTAAGTGCATGAAGCTAAAAAAATTAAAAAAACAATTACATGTTTGCGTTGCAGTATACTCGTATTTACTTCAAACCCGATGTTATTTTATTCCAGGAGCAATAAGTACCGAGAATGGCACTGTTTTTACAAGTATTGATTTACAAATACCGAGCAATGACAATGGAACGTATAATAAAACTATAAGGTGAGTGTTATTATAATTTTGTATTAAATAAACAATATCAAAATATATTTTAATATTTTTTTTTCTTATAGATATTTCGTGCTTTTTGTGCGATAAACGAGTATAATGTTTATATTTAAATAAAAAATATGTATGTACGAGTATGTATAACTAAGATATTCATTTCACTAACATTTTCATTGTCTTTCGAGATATTGCGTGTTGAGTGGCGGAACTCATCGCCCCGCTTAGTTTTGTTAACCCATTTAGGGTTAAAGGTTTTTTAGGTAATAATTGATAGATATCGATGTAAGAAAATAAAAGCGTAAAAAATATATATTTTTTTTTTATTTATATATAAAAAAAACGCCGTCCTTAAATGGGGCCAATGGGCACATGTAGTTTGTAAATTTTCGAAACTATTTTTGCGACACGAAATGTTTTATTACACTTTTTACACTATCAACGCGTTTTTTTATGGCACATTGCACGTCTCAGTTGCTACCAAAATTTTTGGGAGTAGTGGTCTACCCCGTGGTGCTGCAGACTTGGTGCTGCAGAAGCTGCCGGTCGCATAAATACGTTGATGTTTTCGTCTCCTGAATCGTGAAGAGCGATGTAACGAAAAAATCAAACTAATCTATCCTGTTTATATTGGTTAGTAAGTGAAGGTGCCGCGAATTTGCAACAGCAATATCCTATGTATGTGTGGATAAAACCCACCATCATTTTTTGCCACGTACAGCATTTGATCAGCCTGATCAACCCCGCCCATACCAAACTGTAAAGCCTTCGCACTGATAAAATTTGGTTCACTTGGTAAAAGCAGTAATCAAAATCGGCTCGGTTTCTCTTTTCATATCCTTTACTGCTGAGTTTCATCTTTTAACAATTCTTAAATTTCTCAAGACGACCTTGTATATTAGTCGTAGTTGGATCACTTTTACACCAACGGGGTTGCTCAAGATTACGGTTCCTCTACGTCTCTTAGCAAAAGGTTGATAATTGCTACTGTCTCAATTTTCATTGCTTCTATTAGTAAGCAGGCAGATTAGCAGTGCTTCGTATATTGTTATCATCTCCTTCTTCGTCGATTACCACACCTGGTTCTAGAGGCAGCGCAACTAAATATACCTCTCCGAAGTCTTTTTCTTCAATAATTACAACTGCGATTGCTTCTTGAAGACCCTTATATTCATTGCGACCGCTAAATATCCTAAGAGTCATTATGAACTTTGGATGGACATGCGTATAAAAACATAAAAATTTACCTCTGATGTGCCCATTGGCCCCAATTGGGGACAGCATCGTAAAAGTTGAATTTGTCCTATTACGACTCTTCTTTTCTAATCAAATGTAATTATATTACATAGAATACTAAGTACTTAAGTATGTTTTGTACCAAAACAAATGTATTTAGAAGAAAAAGTTAAAAATAAAAATACTTACATTTTGCCTTCACAGATTTCGTGAAACAGCTTTACAAAAGGCACGAAATGAACGATTGTAAAAATGTTTAATTGGATTTTACGGCTACAACATAAGGATATACTACTTATCTTTACAATTTTAGACATAAACTGCATAAAAATAAAAATATAAAAAAAACAAGGGTACTATTGTAGGTGTACCCATTTGGGCACGGCGGGTCTATATAGGTTAATAGAACAGATAAATCAAAATAATTCATTTCCCCGAGTGGGAATTGAATCCACAATCGCCTTGCTTACAGTAAGATACTGCCGCTGCGCAACGATGAATATAAGTATTTTATTAACATTAACAACTTTTGTTTTTTTTGTTCACAGTACATCGACGACACTTCTATTGGAAACCACGTTCATACCCACATGGGTGTGGGTAATTTCTATTCTTATAGCACTATTTTTGTTAATCATAGTAATATTAATATTACGAGAGGTAAGAATTTTAGCTGTTGATATTTTTATTTAGCAGTTGTTGTCCTACTTTGTGATGTCTCCATATGCCTGTGTCGATATTATATCAACATAAAAAATACTTCAAATTGTATTATAAAACTGTAAAGGCCCTTTTATTTCATATAAGCTACATGTGAGAAAATATATACTTTTGTTGAAAGAGATACATAATTAATGTCTTTATAATTACATTAATTTATAATATATTATTTTTAGTATAACTGTTTCCAAAGAAAGAATAAGAAGAATTTAGAAGAACTAAGGAAATCAGTAAGAAGGAGGAGTACAGTAAGTATCTTTTCACATAAAAAGACGTAATATGCATACAACCTGTCGTGCGTTCGATTCCTCACTATAAACGCGATGCTTATGGACTCGATCCCCACTTGGGAGAATGAATTAGTTTTCCCGCCTTTGATAAGATACAACGTGAGGTGGAGTTCTTCCTCCTAATTTATTCGCAAAATGTCTTGAGATTACCTTCCATCTACTACGAGCCACACTATGAACCCACAATCACGATGGATCAACCTAAGATATATGCAGCATTCAGGTTATTCCGAAAAGCGAGTATCTCATATAATTACTATATATACTACCTGAAGATATCTAAGGTATCTTTTAGGTAAATATTGCCAAAATACTCAATATGCCTATGTTTTGGTTTCCGCTCTCCGGAATAACACGAACGGACCTACTCATTTCGTCATGATGGTAATATCCAATGCCTCTTAAAATGGGTATAAATCTAAGTAATATTAATTTCTTTATAGCATCGCAACCTGAGCCGAACCAGTGCACAATGTAAAGAAAATTAAATAAATAGAAGATATAATATATTTACTGGTGTCATAATTAACAAAAATGTAAACAAAAGTGTAAAATTGCGATATTCATGTAAAAGAATTTTGAGTAAAAAATCTATAGATACTACAAACAGCTATCAGCTATCGCGACACAATAATTGTATAAGTTTTATTTTACTTAATAAGAATGTGATGTTTTTATAATTTTATACAAAGAAAAACTTTGAAATAAAAATATGTATTGTTTTACTTGAATCTTCCTAATGCTAGCTAGTCTTATGTGGACCAGCAAAGCCCTGAAAATATTATCTGAGATATTATATATACTGAGAATATTACCACCCTATTATACATATAAGATAAATAAAAATATATCACTATAATTCGTGTAAACTGAGTAAAACCTTTTATTAGTTACTAATTATTGGTAGTTACAAACTAAATATATTCTGTCGACGAGAAAATGGCCGCAAGGAAGAGCCTAGGCTCGAGTCCCTCAGGGGCACCCTTGCTGCCCATGACATCTTCTCAAGCAGACATGACGAAAACAAACATGAAAATTAAAAAGCAGTTTGGCAACACTACCAAAATTAAGCACTACTTAAAAAAATATATGAATTATTTATATTTTCAAATAGAAAATAATATTCTATGACTATAATTAAATATGGATACTAAGCTAACTATTCCTAAATCAATTAAGAAGATGTCTCTGTATTATTTCCTAATAGATGAATTTTTCTCATTTGCGATTTCTTTCTCACAAATGAAGGCATAAAAATGTGAACACTCGAGGTCATTATATTTTCCCTCATTCTTGAATATAGATCCACAGTACTCCTTTCCTTGGTAGTTGTTCGGCTCGTTGTCAGACCACTGACTGTAACCTGCCTCTTCTAATGTTTGATCTGAAATAATTTTTCAAATTACATTTTACTATAGTAGGTAGAAGTAGTAAAAATTTTTTGCAATACTTTTTTTACCATAAAAGGCAAAGGCAAAGGGAAGTAACATTTTCTGAACTTTTATCCAAAGCATCCGTACTTGGGAGATGAAAATCAAAAAATAAAAAAAGAACTTCAATAAAAAGCACGTCATTGAATCCCGCCACTCAACACATCATGCCTCTAGAATTCGGCGGTAAATGAGAAACGGAATGTCATAAAACTAGGTTCCATCTGCCCACCCTCCTGTTTACGAAATACAGCATGTACCTTAAAAATAATAATAAAACACTTACTTAATACGGTTTTGTATACAACAGGCTCCCCTTCTTTTGGTATCTGAGCTCTAATTCCTGCATAAAAGGACCAAGTTGTTTGAACTCCAGCAACAGCAGGTGCTTCTTTAGTCAAGTTTTGTACCACGTGATGTTCTAGTTCAGAATTCAATATAACCAAATGGGAGTCCTCGTTGTAACATTCATCATAGGCTTGGTTCCAAGAATAGGCAATTTGAGGAATTTTGTAGCAACTACCTACATTTTCATAGTAATGGTAGTCTAGAATTGAATAAAAAATGAAATATATGTTATAGTATAAGAAGTTGCGATACAGAACTTAATATTTATTATTAAAATTGTGTAACTTTAAAAAGAAAAGGTTATTACTTAAATTTTATGTATATTAATATGATAAATAAAGCAAAGATTATTTATAAATAAAACCTTTTACTGGTTGGAAAATATATTTAATTCTTAGTTTACCAAGACATTTATTATAAAATGTTTAGTTATAATAATGGTAACCAATGTTAGGAACTTATTCAAACATGATAGATAAAATTGTCAAACTATTTTCATATACATAAATAAAGTAAGTAAAGATTTTAGTTTTCTATTATCCAAAAAATATTTATAACTCTCACCTCTTCCATACACTTTACACAAGGTATCATAAAACGCCTCTCCAGCATCAACCTTGCAAAAGAAGGGCAACGTTTTGTAGCACTCTGTATTCACTACCTCGCCCCCTCTTGTAATAACATTGCATTTTCTTGTTAAATATGCAGTTAGGTCTGGTGGTAAAAATAAATAATATATTGAGACCAATCGTAACGGCGCAGGGGCACGTACGTGTGTCTGTCAAAGCGACAGGTTTTTATTATTAGACTGGTTCGATTCTTTCTCTAGTAAATGAGATATTTAATATTTTCATTTCTTTGCTCTGGTGCTGCGGCTTTGAATTCCACCATTCAGCAGGCAATGCATCTATAATGTTTCAAGTGATGCTGGTCACTCTATTTACCTGATGACGAATTTCATGTACAATATTCCCTTTGAGCTAGTACGTTAATTCTAGTAAGTTTATTTAATTTTAATTTATCTTTCTTATCAATTTAAAAAGATTATAGCTTTAAGAGTACTTACAATGGTTTGTCGGAGACTGCTCTTCAGACTCATTTTCTTTGTCACCGATCCAAGCGGAATCTGATACATCAGGGAATTGTTTAAACATTCCATGGGCTAAAGAAATTTCTTCTTCACTTGATGGTATCATAAGTTTTGCTCCTTCAATCTTACATATGGTACTAGCGCGATTGAACGGAACATTTTCTATGTGAAACTTGTAAAACGCATCCACTTTTCGATTGTATGTGTAGTCTAATCTATATTGTTTTCCATATGAACCTTTGTAAAAGTTAAAGTTATAAGAAATTTATATAAAAAATTATAAATTACATATAAATAAATATCAAACTTACCATTAATAAATATAGTTAATATTAAAAAAAAATTGACGTGATACAAATACATGTCAACTGAGTTATGCTTATCATTCGATGTATGTTACGTAGTAATATAAACATTTATAAACATGTGGAAAATACGTCTCCAACAAACATATTATTCCTTATAATTAGCGATAACAAATGGGCAAAGTTTGTTATGAATAATAAACAAAATATCTTCTTTTAAGGCCAGTCGAGGCGGAGGGGCATAACCGTGCAATTGTTAACGTAATGAAATATGTAATATTTTTATTTCTTCGCCCTGGTTTCGCGGTAAAGGGCGGCGTCGACTTCCTTCAGTTTTTGGCGGAAAGTTCTACATTCTATTTATTATCTGCTTAACCATCTTGGTTTTTTTTATTATAGCATGCCCATACATATAGGCAGTTTATATTGACAGTTCTAAAATATGTGCAAGACAATTACTTAAGATTCCAAGATTCTTCAATAAACTTTATCAATTTCAAATATTATATTAATCAATTCCATAGTAAGTATCCGATCAATTAGTGGCCAGGAAAAATTAAAGACATACAGGAAAATTGCATTAAAATCAACATTGACCTTGTTTATATTACTTTAGTTAAATTTGTGGGTGTATTAACTTCTAAGCTTAGTACCTAACATAATTTATTTTAATAATATTTTTTTAACTTCACCATTAAAAAAATATATATAATATAATAGATAGTATATAATAGAGAAAACCAATAGTAGTCAGATCTTAGTTATTTTATAAAACCTAGAAAATTCTGGTTTTGATTTTAACTCCCATCCAGACATCAAATCAGAAATCCTATAAGCTCTAAGCGCCTAAGAACGAAATAAATATTTTTTGCACATAAGTTAATTAAAATTATTGATAAACAATTAATACTACATGTAGTAGTAAGTACTATAATCATTATAGGATAGTATATTATTATAGGATTAAGTATACTGTAGCATATTTCCCAAAACAAAATTTACAGTTTTCCAAGAAAATTATTTAAGAAATATAAGATATAATTTATATAATAATAATACGTGTTTATGTTTTATTCCTTTTTTAAGAGAAGCTTTGTAAAGGTAATGAAATAAATAAAACTTCATATACATATTTATGCAGTTTATTGTTACAGTGTCGAGCCCTGGTGTTACATCGCTACGGGCTCACTACACTACCGACTACACAGATAACTACAAACCGTCTTGCCATCATCAAACAAACTATTTACTGCAGACTGTGCCAAAAATGTTTAAATTTTAATCTCCTTAAAAAATAAAAAAACTTTAAACGAAATTCTATTGAAATATCGATTAATGGTAGCGAATCGATTACAGTCTGACAATAAATCGAATATTCAAATACTAACCATGTTTACAAATAGACCTAGACACATTTACACATATACTTAGATTCTAGATTACTATCCAGTAACAATTAATAGGTCAACCATTTACGTACAATATTTTGTAGCTGAGATTTCATTGTAGTTTGACAGATGTCACTTTGACATTTATTTTCGTCAAATAAAACAGAAATAAACGGACACTATCAATAAATCATCATACATTCCTCAGACGTTATTACGAGAGAATAAATGCAAAAAGAACAATTGAAACTATAAAACCTCTTACGTAATCAACTGAGGCTGCTGTGACGATGTACTGACCAGAATGACCAGAATAACCTTAATTAAACAATTTTCAAAAGTCTTTAAAGAATAATCTCAAAGTACACACAGTATGTGAAATGGTCGGACAGGTTGTAACATCCGTGCGGTCGATCTACAAAATTACATTACTTTTGGCAGTTCGCATATGGTAAAATGCAAGACAGAAACGCGGTACAAATATATTTACATTCCGTTTCCGAATCCGTTTTCTTGTAAATGTCAAAATAAAAGACAAAATTGTTTCGACAAAATGAAACTATACATAGTGAACGTTTATTTACGCTCATTTACGTTTGTTTACGCGAAGCGAACGTCACTAAAGTGAACATGTTTTGGGCTTTAACCAAATAGCCATAATTTATAACCTAGTTTACTTAAACGCGACTGTCAGTGCACGAATATCTAATATTTACAGATTGGTAAATAAGAATTAAATGAATCTTACGCGAGAACACCTTAGCTATATATTTGTTTTGTGGAATTTTTTTTCGTTTTATAATAATAATAGTAATAAAGAACACAAAAAATGGGGCAGAGGCTTAAAAATCAAGTCTTATTAATCACATTGCCTAATATATACAGTCCCCAGCTCGACGTACCTCTGACGTCACGGGGTGAGACGTAAAGTAAAACCGAAGAAAATGCATTACAACGCCTTAACTACTAAAATCCACTGCATCTAATTAATTAATGAATCGTAAACCAACTTAAACTATACGAGATCTCTGAAAGTCTGGAGTCGCGATACGTTATATTACACAAGAAGCTTGATGTTAGAGCAATACATATGTACAGCGGACAAAACTTTACAACTAGAATATCCCACATACGTCTAAACACTTCGACCGCATCTACTTACTCTATTACGAACTAATTATTTGCGATTACAAAGCCTATCAAGTAAAACAGGGGCTGTAAACCTTTTGACATTTCTAGTAAAATGTTCACAGCACCTGGCTTTTAGTACAAAGAGTGTATCACACAGTATGTGAGTGTCCAATAATTACGCCTAACGAATCACAGTGACAGTTTTCTGAGTTAAGGCAAGGTGGGTCCGTTGCGTTCCGTTATATCGTTACATGACTTTATAAAATATGTTTATAAATATAAAAATACTATTATAAATCCTTTTCATACATTTTTTTTACAAACATAAAAAAAGAAAATCGTTTAAATATGAATAGTAAGAAAATGTAACTTTTGTAAGAATTACCTGTACCTTAGTTAAGTAATATTTTTTCGTTACATATAAGAAATAATCACATGTAACGATATAATAGAAACGCTTCCTTTTGTACCAACAAACGTATTTTCACATACCGCTGTATAGCCATCAATCTTTCAACCAAACTTTACAACGGCATATAAAAAACGTCAATCGTGCGGGTTATTATAAACGGCTCAATCGAATTACAGCTAAAACTAAATTTATATACACATTTTACTTTATATAACTTTGAACTAGTTTAAGGCTACGTCTGTCGACACGCACACAAAGTAATTGTAGTACATACATTTATAATTTTAGCAAACTAGTTCTAGAAACATCCAATACTTCAATTTAAAAAAAGAACACGTACATCAAGAACCTTTTTTGTGAACAAAGATAATGAATTATATTTTTTTAATCGATTTTTTTTATTAAAGGGTTGGATAGTTCTAGTTAGAAATATACGCACACTAACTCGCAGTACTAATCTATAAATGCTGTATTCATTAATTATACACAATATACACTACGACTGTTTCTATTTCATTGCGTTTCTAAACTATAATAAGCTAATTATAAAAATGTTCAGTCGAAGTTACTTACAATGGTGTTTAGAACGTTTACTATTAAATATGGTTGATGGGTTGACATGACATGAAAACATGTTGACAGTTTTTTATATGGTTATTATATATTTGGAAATTAGTTTCTATTAACCGAAATCAGCAACCATCACTTTAATAATAAACGATGTAGAAAGCTTATGTTAGATGTAAAGTCGCGCACAAACGATGCATAATCGAGATTCTCAATTAATTAAGGAAATAACTGTCTGTAAGCAACCTTATAAACACAGAACACATGTACGACGTAGCTAGGATTTACAATCATATTAATCTTATTTTTTTTTTTGGATTTTCCTTAATAAATCAAATTTCTTAACTACGTCTATATAATAAAATGAATATATGAAAAAGAAAATTATTATTATGCAATATGTATTGCAATGTATATTGCTTAATCAAACACGATAATTACGATGTTAGAACCTTACGCGGTTATATCGAATCGCTTTGAACGAATATTTAATAATATCCATGTACTACAACATATTTTCTAGAAAGCGATCTTTTAACTTTGAATATTTATATCATTCTTTTCGTTGTATGGAAGTCTAAATTCTGTATTTAATATCAATACTCAAGTTCTTTACTTGAAAACTTCGTACGAGCTCTTAAAAACAAACATTAAAATATTTTTCGCCTCATTTACAGAAATAAAATCGATTTTGAGACTTCTTTCATATCTAATTACAGATAATTTCAAGTTCAAGAACTGGCTGTACTGACAAAATAAAAACAAATCCTCAAATTGACGTTATGGAAAAGCAGATTGAGCTGTCCTAGATTAAGTAAATCACTAAAAATATAACTAATTATTAAGAAAATTTACACAATATTCTTTGCCTTGTCGTTTCCTTTTCTGTTTATCTTAACTTTATAATATATACACAAAATCTCAACCTTTTTTAATTATAATCTAAAATTATCTTTTAAAACACGACAATCGTATTTTTTTTATTTCAAATTATCAAATAATTACTTAGAAGTTATTTTGATTTAGTGTCTTTTTCTGTGGTTATTTTTTTCAATATATTATGTATTAGTAAAGTAAAGAAATAAGTAATTAAGGCCAAAGTAGTGACGTCATTGTACCAGATTAAATCATCATGTCTAAGGTTTCTATCCAAATTACATTTAAACAAACATCTCAGATATTTTTTTAAAGATTTCAGTATATTTAAAACAATTGTGTAAGTATATTCCTTTATCTTTACTAATACATATGTATATCCAACAAGCAATTTGCACTCAACTTTTACTTTAGCTTTTCCTTCTGTTTGAATGGTTTCGCCGAGTAACAAACCAAATCTTTTGTTTTATTCCAAAAATAAAATACTTCAGTAATCGATATATTTCTCATTCACACCTACAAAGCTTTTACCGTATAATTGTTTCTAATATATTTCTGACCATCGAAAGCGCCACTTCTTTCCAAGCTTCCTTTATATTCTACGTTACAAGAAATTACTTATACAACTCACATAGTGGCATACTCTTATTGTTTTCATTATACACCGAAGCGTCGCTGAATCGACATTGTGAAATCGATTTTTTAACTTTAGAAATGATAAAATCAAAGATCAATTCTATAATGTTAAAGATTACCAATTACAGTGTAAAGGGGTATCGAAAACCAAACATTACCAACAATCGATATCAAAACATCATCACTTCAACCAATTGTCATCGTTTGGACGATACAATAAGCACTAAAAAGCAATTGCTTAAGGTTTGTTCAACGTAATTTAATCCTTATGTAGTTGCAAATACAATCGTTTATCGCGTTTCGGTGTAGATGGCGCGTTTCTTATCGAAGCCGCGCTTTGACTCGCGTCATTCCCACTGGTGCGGCGACGGCGGCAACTCCGACGGGTGTGCGACCGTCGAACTGAATATACCAAAAAATATATACTATTAGTATTTATAATATATGCGATACCCACACCCGATATGCATGCTGGATTTCATATCTCATGCAAATATTCCTTTATATTGATTGAAACCAAAAAAAAATGTATGTAAAAATCCGATTTAATAAAGAAATCCAACAGACAATCTGACCATGCATCTTATTGAATCGTAAATTGTCTATGATAATAAAGACTTGAACGGCAAAACTGCATCACAAATCAAACTACGGTTTTAACTACGTTTCACCACAACCGCCTTGTCACTGTTCGCTACGCATGCACTACAAAGACAATAGTAGGCCGAAGGACAATACTTACAACTGCTTTCTATAGAAAATCTTATTTAATCGTATATTAATATATCCATTATTCTGAATACGTAATCTGAGTTTAATAGTTTGCGAAAGCAGTTGCTAATCGACATATCATTCCAAACAAGAATAGGCCCACAAATGAAAAAATATAACTTATAAAACATAACATCCTTCTTTGAATACATTTTTTTTTTATAAACAGCGACCGTTATAACTTTTTCTAAATAGAATTTTAAGTTCACAACATATGTATATTATTGTGTAAAAAAAAACATGGTTTTTAAAATTTTCAAATTTAAGTACCACAAATATTTCAAAATTACAAATGAAATAAAAAACAAGCTACTTAAAGAAAAATAGTGAAAAAATCATATACACTGATTTATATTGAAGATTTAAAAAATATATTAATATTGAATGCATTCGTAAAGAAAATAAAATGAAAAATTATTCAAAACAAAATTATAATTTCCTTAAATCATTTTTTTAACTTTTGACAAAACTATTAAAATATTTAGATATAAAGGCCGCTTTCTAATGGAGCAAGTGATTTTTTAAAAAAATCATGCATTGCAACGGAACCGTTGCCGACGACGTTATAGCCAACGATCAACCCTTTTGAAATTACCGTCGTACGTTCGTGAAGGCAATAAGTACCCTAGTAATAAAATAGGCAATTCCCACAAAGAATTTGTACGTTTTTAATATAATAAAATACAAAAAGACGCCCATTTCAATAAAAATCAAACGTTAAACGACCGCCAACGCAAAAATGGCCTAATTCACATTTAAGTTCAATTTTTATATTTTTTTATAAAAAAATTATAAAAATATTAAGATTCAAATACTTTTAATTAGAAAGTTATTAACATAATTTACATATTATTGTCGTTCCTTTTCGTAATACAACAAATTTATATAAATTGATGCCTGCGGCCGTATTTTTTTAAATAGTTGTGTATTAGGCCATTTTCTTTCTTCCAAGAAATTTACCATTATATTAAATAATAATTCAAAATTGCCTTTCCGAACGTACATAAAATGGACAACACAACGTGCGCTTGGACTTACGCTAGGCAGCGCAAAGAAATATCACAGGCGAGAGCAGCAGAATTTTTGCCGCAGTCTTGAAAGGGGAACAAACTTTTGCTTTCGAACCCGCTCTACACTCTCTAGCGGAGAAAAAAAAGCAAAAACGTTTAATAAACACCGTGTTTCAAGAGGGTTGATACTTGAACTGCGGTGGTTTAGGGGTACGCGAAATAATAATATAAAAAATTGGGGAAAAAAAAAGTAAAAATCTCATGCAAAATGGGTGGGGGAAAGTCTAAAAAAAATCAACTACTAGGATAGGATTGCAGGTATCTCGTTTGGTTTGCGACCACCGTTTACAATCGCTATTTCCTGTGATATATATACTATTTGTATGTAAACAATACAAGAGTCAAACTGTCGTGCTTCTAATAGCACGTTTACTTGTGATGAGGCTCGTTCTTTCTTTTATTATCGTTTGGTGACGTGAAGACAATCTTTTATTACAAAACTGAATAATCATAGTAGAAATAACATCATGAAACTATTATGCATGGTTTGTTTATAAAAACACATGAGGTCCTCTGTATTAAAGTGACCGAACCGATATTTAACTGCAATACGTGTTTCATTATAAATGTATTATACAATTGTTAAGCTCCATCTTATATCATCAATACAAAAATATTCAAAATAAATAAAACAGTATTTTCAAATAAATATATTTAGGTTAGGCCACTTTCACAGTAATGTCTTCAAATGACAATATTGTCTTCCCGTCATAAAAATAAAAAATAGCGTGGCCGAATATGGGTGCGGGGTGGTCGCTAAATAGCAGCAAAAAATGCCAATATTGAACGGTCGATGATTCATTTTAGATATATTTAAAATCAAATCAACACTAATGATTAAATATTAATATTAGAAAAAGAATTAAGATTATCTTTCAGTGTAACACAAAATGAATTAAAAAAATATATAATAACCATTTAATAACAAAAAAAACAATCTCAACTAAAAAAAAACCAAATTCAAAAAATGATCGACCGCCCAATAGGCACATTTAGGTTATATCAAGAAATCACCTAGTCTCGGATGCGGCGCGTCGCCTTACCTTGCGAAGCTCTTGAAGGCGGCCGACTGCGGGTTGATGCAGAGCGGCACGCGCGACGTCTGCAGCTGTTCCGCTATGAACTTGTGGATCTCCTCTGCGGATTGTATAGAGATGACATTTGTAGTTAACGTTTATATGTAACGAGCGACACAAAAGTTGTAGTCTATGTATTATTCTGATCTATACGCTAAATTAATGTAAAGTGTCATCTACAATCGGTTAGTAGATTTTGGTGAAAGTCGAACAAACATCCATTCTCATAAACCTTCTTTTACATTTATAATAATAATAAGTGGGATTTAAGAAATTATAGAAAGATACGCTTTCTGCATAAGTCGAAGTGCGTTGGTTGGAAAAGATAATATTAAGCCTTTATATCAACTTTTATTCAACCTAATATTCTTTATTTAAATTAACAATAGTATAATATAAAGATACCATATCGATACTTTCTATAATTAAACAAGACTATGTGACATTTTTTTTCATGCAGACCAAAAAAAAGATATAGGTTTTAAATGATTTACTATTTACGCTTAACCTTAGTGCGTAAGGGAGTGTCTTCATATGCGGGACACAATGTAAAGCGTGATTTACGCTTAGCGATTTTCCCGCATAGCAAAGTAGACAGAGGGAATCTAGTGTTAAGACACTCCGCTACCCCCTATCCATAAAATTTTTGACACATTGCGTGTTGAGAGGCGGAACTCAACGGCGTGCCTTGTCTATCTGAGAATATAGATAGTTCCCCGAGTAAACTTATATCCCACATCTTTCCCGCCTATATTATCCTAAAATAGTAATCTACATTATTAACGTATGTACATTTCAATATTAAAGCTCAACACTGATACAAGACGCTTTGTAATTCAAATAAGCTTTAAACAAGCACTTTCGGATTGTCATTTTGTATTTTCTAATTTGTTTTGTTTCGAACTACGTTTAACAACAACTCCGATTACGAGATCAAAGATGCTAACACTTTAATTAAAATACTTAGCGTAAATAATCTTATACGAAACAAGAATTTACGTAGTTTCAGTTTAATCTGTTTGATAATGAATATGTTCTTGCAATACTAAAAAAAATTAAAAAGTTTACACTACAAATAGACCCGTACAAAAAAGATTAGAACAAAAATAATTTGGTTTGTCAAGTTTATTACTCATTAGCGTTCCGTTTCGGCTTCGCCCGCTTAAGTTCGTTATATTACAGTCGAATTAATTAACACTATGTTTATATAAATTGTAGCATAATATGTGTTATTCCGAAGTGTAAACTGTTTAGTTTCATTTAAATCCGTATAGTAGTTTTTGCGTAAAAGTGGAACAAACATCCATCCACATGCTTTCACATTTACAATATTAATAGGATTCAATCAAATAAGATTTTCATATTACCTTTAACCTGATGCACAGAAGTCAATTTCCGTTCCCATCCATCATGAAAGGCGTGTGGGGCAACGGGCTCCAAGTCGGGCGAGTAGTGACGTGCCGCGGGCGGGGCGCTGTAGCAACACTTGCACATACACGAGTGGTAGCGTAGTCGGCCCTCCTCGAGGTAGGGATGTGCTAACGCGTCGACTACGGAAATACGCTTGGCAGGATCGAATACTAGCATCTGTAATGTTTCATTGTATATATGTTAATTTTGGTGTTTAATAAATCGATAAATTAAAAAATAAACAAGTCTTGTACAGACTTCCCGATATCCTTAAATATTATTTATAGGAACATTTTAGAACTACCAGTTAATCGATTGCAACACGACGAAAATAATATTTAATGTAATATTTTCATTTCCTTGCTCTTCGATGCGTTCAGAATTTGGCGGCAATTGGAGAACAGAAGTTTTGTAATGGGAACAGTGTCTTAACACTAGTTTCCTAGGTTCCCTCTGCTTACCCTACGTGTGGTGTGGTAAATCTAAAGAGTTACAAGCTAAACGTTAAGGCAGGCTTTTATAAATGAGAGTCGGGAAGTTCAAGACAGATTGAGATGGATGTGTGCTTTTCGCTCTTCACAACGGTTAAGTTTGTACGCTTAGGAGTAACGACTATTTATAGTATACGAATTAATATCCATTCGTTGCAAGTACAGTTAAATGAGTTTTTGTGGTGATAGCTGTGGGTTCGATTCCTTCATGACAAACTAATATGATAAATATTATGTTTTTGGGAGTTTTTTAAAAAATGTTTCTGTGCTTTTTTATTAAAGTGGTGTAACCTTATTTTATTTTTTTAAAATTAAGTATTTATTACTAGTATTATATAAATGTAGTAAAATTTTATTTTGGTATTGAACACGTTATAAATTGCAACAAAGCGTTTCTTTGTTAATTTAAACCTTTATGTCTCATAAATAAGATAAAGAATAAATCCTTAAATTGCACTTCCTCCATCTACATGAATTTTTCAAGAACATAATAAGGCCTTACAAAATATTACTTCAAACACTACTTTAACTAAACTTCTCATTTCATTTACAAACAGCTATAAAATAATCTTTGCAAAATTAAGATATCGTATAAACAATTTCCATAGCAGGAAACATGGCCTACACGGTCAGAAAAACACGTTCAATAAAAATGTGGAATAAATGTGAAATACCTGTGTTTCCGACACGTTCTTGAAAATGAATGCTTGTCATTTGCGTAAATATCGGTTGTTATTTTTAGATATAAATAAATACAAAAAAGGAAATATGTGCAGTGTACATCTAATAGAAAAAGAATACCTACATGTATTATTCTACTTCACGTCGTTTTCTTTTATTTAAGTAAGAGAAATAGCATAATATATTTTATATATAAGTACAATGAATTAACAACATATTTATACCTCATGTACAGCCTGGATATCCGCCCTTAGAGAGGCCCCGAATGGTCATTAAAAAGCTACATTGGGAACCCCGGACCCAAGAGTCCCAACACATTCTAACACAGATTGATATATAAACATATTTATCAACTCACCTGTGCCAACAAATGCACAGCCTCGTGTGTAGCCTGCACAGATAGCGTGTAGAGCGCGGCGAGCGCGGGCGGGCGGGGCGCGCGTCGCAGCATATGAGCGCGGGCGCCGGCGCACGCGTATCTCATGTCCTCTAGAGACGGGGTGCCGAGGAGTTCGGTTATTAGTTCCAGCTGTAATTTGTAACAAAAAAATATATAATAAGTAGATTATTTTACGGCCTGCTAGTTGTGGCTGTCTTGAAGTTAGCTGTGGATGGTTGCTTTATTCCCAAGTAAACAAAGCGCAAAAGTTCAGAAAATCAAATTCAGTTCAAAAATAAAATGACTAGTCGACGAATACCGATTAGGAAATATTTTTCATTCGATGGAGAATATTGAACGTAACGGGGTTCCGAATTAACGCGCATCTACATGTAACTCCTACAGAAATGCTGAAATAATTAGAACAGTCATAAAAAAACCATGTGTATTAATATGTTATTCGTATGAGAAAGCAAATTGGCCTCTTGAACGAATTCCAAGAGAAGCTGGTTCTAATTTCGTTTCGATAAAATTTTAAAATGGAGTTTAAATAATTTTCTAATTGTAAATTTTAAAATAACATTTAACACATTATACATTTTTCTTTGATAATTTGTTAATATTGAATATTGTTTAATTTTATAAAATATTAAAATGTAACATAATTATATTAAAGTGGCGGAACCCAAAGCCACAACACCACTCAGGGGAAATGTAGACATTTTAAACATAGATAATATTCCCACGCGTATAATTTAAGCCTCGTCTATGCCATTTTATTGAATAGTAAATAAATATGAATAGTACGTAAAAAACGCCAATATTTTTTTGTTCTAAATTTTTATTACATTTTCTCATTTATTTTTTTAATTAACATAATAAACACATGTACAGGAGATACCATAAAAGAACTTATAACCCTTATAAAGAAAATGGCCAGTACAAGTACATTCGTTATTATCACCTTCGTTTTCAACCAATATACTATGTAAATTACTAAATTTGGTTGGTCCCTGCTTCACTCTGCCTTATTGGTAATTTATATTAATCATTATCGCACAATGTAAGTTCAAATTACTAAAATAGTATAAAAATAAATGCGATGTAATTTAACACTATGGCGGAGTTGCAACATATTAGTTGCGTTTGTGGGTTTAGGCTCGAAGAGTAAGTTTTATTAAGGTCGGTATAGGACTGAGTTTCTCAATTCTACATTCTATCTTTTTTGTACAAAAAATAGTCAATACTCAAATATTTTTGTTTAGCTTCACGCTGTATCCTGCACATGGCAGGATAGACAGTGGGAAAAAAAATAGCTTGATTCTCATAGAAAACTGAAATATTAAATGTTTCATTTCCTCAAGTGGGAATCGAACCTACAATCTGTTACGTTTACATTCACTCGCTTGCGCCACGAGTAGCCTCAAATACTTGCAGAGAAATTATTTTAGCTTTCCATATCGAATTAAAAAAATGTATTATTTACATTCTATAGGCATTAGAATCAATAATACCTGCTGTACAGGACTCTGGGCTTGGAATAGAATACGACGACCGAGCAGCTCGCCGAATATACATCCAACCGACCACACGTCGACCGCTGCGGTGTAATGGTTGGCGCCCATCAGGATTTCCGGTGCCCTGAAATTTAAGAAGAAATTATAAAAGTTCTTTATTTTAATGCATGTGTAAATATTTTATAAAAATCTTATAAAAGATAGAAAACTTAATATAATCTTTAAAATTTAAACCTACGCTAAAGCTAATAGGATGAAATTTCAATGACCTTTAGACCTATTCATATTATACTTTTAACAAAATTCGCTGAGCACTTTACGCATAAAATTACTTCATCCGGTTTTGTAAAAACGTTTTTTTTTTGTAGGGTAGGCAGAGGGACCCCAATTTCAAGATGAGTGGCTAACACTTGTTACAAGAACGAAGAAATGAAAATAAATCATTCCCCCAAATGAGATTGAACCCACTGCCGTAGGGCAGCAGGGTCAGACACTGCTGTTGCGCTGCACTTACCTGTTTTAGCATAAACTTAATAATTTTACATATAAATAAATAACAACAATTCCATCGCAGCTCGTGAGTCGCCATCGCGTATTCAATCAACCTTAACGTCAAGTTTAAGACGTAGCAACGGTTTATAGGCGCCTAGACTTCAGTAGGAATCACGTTTAGAGTATAAAATAAGTGAACAGTTAGATAGAAATCACGACTTACGATATATTATGCAGTAACCGCGTAAAGCAAGATGAGCCAGCCGTGGCCCACTTTCAAAACCGCGGTCAACGGAGCAAAGGTCATTCATTCATTCCGCGCGCTCACTTCACGATTACCCACTTCAAAATTAAACTAACTCGATTTGTAGGCGAAATGACGAGATAAAGTTTATAAAAATGTAGGTATATTTCGTACTTATATTTTAAAATCTTCATTTAAGTAGTTGTGTGTGTGTGTGTTTTATTTTACAATTGTATGTATTAATTAGTAGTCGATATTTATTTCAGTTTCGCCTAAGCTTTAATTACTGAACTCATTAAAAATACTTTTATTCTTATTTTTAAAACAATTAAAGTGTTATTTCACATTTAATAAAGAAAACTACTTTTTTAAATAATGCATAGAAAAATTAGCGCATCGAGGCCAATGATAATTTTAAGTATTATATTTAGACAGCGGAAATATTTAATAAAATCCCAACAGAGACTCTAACAACATATAACTTGTAACAAAAGTTTATAGAGTTCCGACGTAATTTGATGACAACTTGTACACCAAGAAGAGCTGATTCAAAACCCGCTACGTTCAAATTTTTTAACATTTTCTAAAAATAATATTTTTATTCTAACCTAAATGTACAGGCAACGCCTAACAATAAAATGTATAGCCCCGTAAAATATCCAGTAACATAATATTAGATGTGGTTTAACGTTTCAGGAAAAACGATACCGTTAACTAATAAGATCTAATTGCATCTATTCAATCACGCAGTGCGGTAGGGGGACCGGCTTTATACAGCTTCATAAAAGCAGTTGTCTTAGTTAAGCATTTTTGGCCTTTATCAAGTGATGTGACAAATCAGTGATAGAATTGCATCTTCAGTATTTTTATTACGTCTAAAACCATATTGGGAGCTGGAGATAATCTGTAATTTTTCCATGTAGCCCAGTAACCTGGAGTTCAGTATCTTCTCTATGATTTTAGCAATAGCTAGGAACATTGAGATAGGTATATAGTTACTTGTATCATTAAAGTCGACTCCTTTGTAGATTGGGGTTATTATAGACTTTTTTAACATGGGAATGTTCCTAATTCAAAGCATAGATTTACTAGGTTACAAATAATTGGGGTAAGTATATGTGTAGTTAGTTTTAAAAAAGTTGTAGGAATGTTNTCCCTTCTTAGTGGATGTCCAGATTATGAAAGTAAACATCTGTCCAAATTTCATGTTTCTACGCACAGCGGTTACGGCTGTGCGTGCGTCTTACCTCAGTCAGTGAGGACAAGTCCTTTTATATATATAGATTATAGTGTAGTACATTAACCCTTTATTATTATTCCCCCGAGCGGGAATCAACCCACAACCGTTGTGTATACAGTCGCGCGCTTATGCCCCTGGGCCACCGCGAAATAAAATAATGACCACGTTAAAAACTTTTCATCTTTACATATTCCTGCATTCTGCTAATATGTTTGTTTGCTTCTTCCAATGTGTCTAAATTAAAAATAAATATTGCGTGCTATATGAGCTCTATTAAGCTTAATAACGTAATAGAAAAATAAAGGCATATATGGGATACAGTGGCGAAACTAAAATCTTTGTCCCCGTAGGATAAAAAAAAACCTTCTTGAGTACTTCCTCCTCGGTAATTGGTACTTCGCCGTCGATATGTATTTATTTTTATTTAATATACATAGATAGGAAAAACAAATTTAACGATTGGTTATCCTTATCCACAATACTAATACAGTAAGTTTACGAAGCTCGCAAGAAAAACAAAGTGCTATAGGGAGAGGCAGCAAATTGAATTAAGTGGAGCTTCACAACAAGTAAAATAACGAAATGTTTATGTTACATGTACAGTACAGTAGAGCTTTTTATTGAAACGAGAGTAGATTACTAAATAAAAATAGAACATTTTATAATAAAAAAAAAGTTCATAGATAAATAATCATCTGTAATTTTATTAAATTAATGTAGAGCATGATATTTTTAAAGTTAACATATTTTCCTAATTCAGTGTACGATATTTAAAATATAAACTTAAAAAGACGAAAAAAATAAACAAACTCTAAAGCAACTAACCTGTAATACTGTGTAACGACCTCCTGCGTCATGTTTTTCGTGGCGTCTGGTTCCTCGACCCTGGCTAGACCGAAGTCGCATATCTTGAGCACGCAATTACTGTTCACCAACAGATTACCCGGCTTGATGTCTCGATGGAGGATGCGAGCTGAATGGAGATACTTCAGACCTGCATAAAATCGGACTTTTTTATATAACTGTTATATGCGAATACACGTTTTCTTATTTAATCAGTAATATTTTGCAATAAACATTAGGTATATTCTACGGCTATTTTGAAGTAATAAAAATTATGCATATTTCTATGTATTTTATAATGTTTTTTTTACACTTTGTCCCGCATCTAGTGATAGGCAAAGAGAATCTAATGGCAAGACACTCCGTTCAGCACTTTCCAAAAGAATTAAATAATTTTATTTCTACAGAGTTTTTCACCGAAATGTCTTTCCTTTATTACGGTGCAAATTATAATTAATTACTAACTAGCTTTTACCACACCATAATTACTCTTACAACCGACACTTTTCTCGTCTGGTCAAAGGAGATTAATGTTCTCCATATATCATTCATTCAATGAAATAATGTCCGAGCTATATTATTCGAAATTATAAACGTATAATTATATGCGGATATTTAACATTTTTGAATATTTTAATTTTATTCAAGACATATGTCTTAATTATACTACTAGGCTTACAAGATTTGAGAAATTTGTAAAGAATTTTATCAAAGTGGAAAGAATCGTTTCTCTTGGTTTGTTAAAAATAGCATCTTTAATTATGGGAAGATTTTATCCTTCTACGCTGCAATACAGAGTGAGTCACTTTAGATGATTTATTTAACAAATTTGAGTTGTCCTCGTCTGTTGAACACTAATAAGTCACTTATAAAATAAATAAAACAAACTAGTTACAATTTAAATTAATTGTACAGTGTAATATAGTAATTGCTGGACTATATAAACAATAGTCTATTTAAAACACAGGTACATAAATTATAATAAATATATTTAGTTCTATAAAAATGCACTACAAACTGCATTGAATTAGATTTAATAAAAAATCCATTTCGTCATATCCGAATCTAGTTTTCTCCGCATCAGATGAGCCGATACTGGAGTTTAGAGATACTGATAAACACATTTCAGATATATAGCAATGCGACGTTATATAAGCCCTCTCAACACTAATATACATATATTAAATTAATTTAAGATACAAATTAAACTTCAAATTAATATGTAGGTAATTCCATATACCTAAGGCGAAGACAAATTACTACTTAAACGATACTAACCTTTATAAGTATACTAGCGGACGTGTGCCGCTTCGCCTGCTTATTGCTTAGGGGTGAATTCTAATAAACCATAAAACACTTGTTCAGTTAAATGTTTTAAGAGACTAAGTTTCAAATTTTATAAAAATCGGTGGCGATTTAAAGATTTTTCCATACAAACTTTCAAAAGTAAAAATCTGTCCCAATTTCACGTTTCTACGCACAGCGGTTACGGCTGTGCGTGCGTCTTACCTCAGTCAGTGAGGACAAGTCCTTTTATATATATATAGATAAACTATCAAAATCTTAACCCAAAAATGTGCCTTCAGGTATTTCAGGGCAAATTTCCATGAGCATAAATAAGTTTGTGGTTTTAAGACTGGTAGAGGGCGAGGCATTAGAGGCGCGGAATCCCTGCAGGAATGCGAATCATGTCAGCCGCCGTTCAAAGCGGTTGGCTGTGACGTCAAAACAAATTAACGACACCTCGCCACCTCCCAGAGTTTAATTTCCCCGAGGATGTTCTGTTTTCGTATACCTGACTTTCATGTTAATTATGAAAGTAAACGTACTGTATACCGTCTAAATTTAGCAACTCTAATTTGGCAAAAACCTTATTACTTTCAAAGACCCCATCCCTGTATCTTAACTACCTTTTTAGTGCTCTATCGTTAGACGTTAGAAATTTAATTTTAAATCCAAATTACAGATATATATATACGTGTAAATTACAAAAGTTCTGTTATAAGTTATTAAAATAATCGTAGCTCGCCATCTACGAAACAAACGTTTAATACTTTAATAAGACAACATAACACCTTCGTGAATGTCAAGTACTCTTATAATATCAAGCCCTGGTAGCTATTTTTTTAAAAAGGTAATGACTAATTTTAGTAGGGTATATTTTCATACTTAAAACATTAGTATGGCCTTTTGTATAGTTTATTGAACTCTTTGTAATTAATTAATATGAAGTGAGCACAAAGTTGTTATTAAAACTATAAGAAAAGAGATATCCTTTCAAATAATTATTGTTTTCTTGTAATTTTAATTTACCAGAATTAATTTACAATGTCAATCTTTATCAAAAACACTGTTCCTTCAAAAAGAATAATAACAATGACAAAACATTTAGTTACAACACACAACCATATTCCCAAGATTCACGTGATGAATACCTCACATTAGTTCCAGGATTTAGTTTGTATTTTCACTATGCGTCAGTTTATAACTGACGATTAACCTAACGGAACCCGCACAGCGGTGCATCAAGATGTATTAGCCTCCATGCGCTGCATTCACTTCCGTGCCAACGCTGCACGAGCTTCTTAAAATTCCCAACATGCCAAGGTAATTGACAAACCAGTATGATTTATGATCATACTCGTATAGCAAAATGCAATGGTTGCAAGAAATCTATAGATGTACCTACATGTTTTTTAATATTAAAAAGAAAATTTTCATTTATTTTCATTACAGCTGCACCCAAAGACGTCAATTAGTGCAAACGAGCTCCATTTTTCTTTTATTTAGAATTCTATACATATTTTTTTAATATCAAACATTCCTATTCCAATTATAACAAACAACAACAGGTGCAGTAAAAGTGAGCAATATGTCGTCCTAAGCAAGTAACCCAAGCGCAGGTCGTCGGCCGTGCGTGCGCGCAGCCGACCGCGACGCCCGCTAGACCTTACTGCTGACTGGGGACAATGCACTGCTCATTTGACTCTACCGGTCAACGTAGAACTAATTATAGGTGTATCTTTAAAATAATTTAAAGTTAGTTTCAACTTAACTATTTAAACAGTCAACAACCTCGCGTTATATGACAATTTTATTGAGGCAACTCTTAGTTGCCAAATAAATTTCATAATAACTAAAATTTTAGAATACAAATTAATTAGTTTTATACATTTCTATGCAGCATATTTTTGTAAAAACCTCTTAATTGGTTTAATGGTCTTAATAAGTTTTACCCAAAAGTATTTACAAAAATTATAGGTAAATATAAAAAATACAGTATACATTTACAAAATAAAGGTTTTTCATCTAAATAAGTTAAGCAAACCGTATAACCGGCGTATATCTGAAACCCGGAATAATAAGGAAGGAATAACAGTATTAGGGTGTGATGTTTGCTCACGCGCTCGCGCTGGTGGCAAACAAGGCCTCGCTCTCTCACGATGAGGATGGAACGGCTTTCACAATTAACGCCCTGCACCAGGCACCGTTAGGGTGATCGCGCCGAAATGGAACTTTTACAGTTACCCACTATTGTCCTATAGTGCTATAGTCCTTTGAGATCTTTACAATAAATAGGATAAAGTAGATATTTTTAGTATTTCACATTTAATATTAAACGAACCTATTTCAAAGAAATACACTGATAACCCAGTCCAGCCAGCCCATTTATTTTATTAGTCATAACTATTTTATTAGCCTGAAGTTATCAAAAGCAAATGATATGGTGGTGTATATTTGTCAATAGCATAGCACGCCGAAATCGTTTTCGATTAATGATGAAGCAGCTTTGTATCGGGACAGCAATGAAAATTGCATTACTGGCTGGCTTCTCCATAAACATACAAAAAACACATAAAAAATACATGCATAATAAAATATGAATACAAAACAAAACTAAGAGGAATATACCAATAGCGTTGTAACATTTACAACATGTCCACCGGAACACTCGGACCGTAACTGACGTGAGAGATTAAGCCGAACATATAGATTACCTAATCACGTACAATTCTAACATCCGACCAAATAATCCCAAGTGTCTGTCGATATCAAGTTGGTATTATTGCGAGTACAATTATAATCTGTTTGAGAAGCTTCCCGTTTAGCTCTTGTTTAAAAACATCTCGTAAATGTAGGGCGATTTGGGTTTTTTGTTTTTTTTTGGATTTTTAAGTTTGATTATGTGGCAACGCGCGGCGTTGAGTTCCACCGCTAAACGCACAATACCTCCAGAATTCAGCGGAAAATGGGGAAGGCAAGCGACTTATTGAAGGAGATATCGCCACAAAATGTCTCGAAAACTATGTAGACGTTGGGAAAAGGAGAGTTTTGCACTGGATTCCACTGACAAAAAAATAAAAAAAATGTAATTTATTCATCGTCTAATGTTGAATTCATGATAATCCAAGAAAATTTCATGCTGTATTATATGTAAAGTAACTCAAGGTTCGATCGATATGGAATAAAAAATACACTGAGTATGTCACAAGAAATTACCTTATAAACTTACCATTTACGATACGTTTTACTATAAAATTAATGACATTTTTATTAACAAGTTAAGCCGTTTTAGAGATAAACGCATGAGAAATATGTAAACATTGAAAAAAAAAAAACAGCGAATTTTCATGGCTTTCCTTCAAAAGCAACCGAAATCAGATTTTTTGTTAAAAAAAATAATGTGTATTAAATAATTAATGAGTGGCTTAATTTCCCCTTACGACGCAAAACGCTATTAGGACGCCGCCGTTACGTATTCCATCGTCGTCGCACATACGAAATTGATTTTTAAATTTGCCCCGATGAGAAACACGAGCGCGCCACACGTAATGTTGCAAACGATTATTATTATATCTATTACGATAAGCTCTTTAATAGTACGAGGAGCATTTCGCAGGCAAAACAAAATCAGCTTCACGCTGTATCCCTTACACATCAGAGTGGGCAGAGGGGATGCCTCTGTTGAGTCTAGTGTTGAGACACTCCATTTCCTTTCTTTCACTTTCCGTCGATTCTGTCGAGGCAATGCGTGTTGAGTGGCGGTACCTACTCAACACCGGGCCTTTGGACTTTGCCTTGGTGCCAGAGCGAAGAAATGAAAATATTGCCAAATAATAATTCCCTCATCTCTAATTCATTCCCTCAAGTGGGTATTGCACCCACGACCGTCATATTACAGTTACACATTAGTGCCCCTCCGCCACGATGGCGTAAAAAAAATCTAGCGCATAAATAACGTACTAGATACACACGACTCGCAAAGGAGCGGAGCGGCAGCCGCGCCGCATTTCCATAATTTTGCTCGTTACCGCCGCGCAGGCTTTGCGATTATATCTGCTCGTTTCGTTGGATAAACAAAATTAATTAAACCTTTTTACTGGCCTTATTTACCAATTGTGCGAATTCGTATTATGTGAGACGCGTAATTAAAAATATCCTCTCACCGCACTAAAACGAGACGGGGAAAAGAACACTATGAGTTAGTGAAAAATTACCGTTATTAGAAAACGTAGTTGCCAGTTGAAAATATATAAAAGCATAACCTTTTATTTTACCGCACACACAAAACCTTGTATATTTAATGTGTGTCAGGGATACAAGGATCTCCAGTGTACCCTTAGAGTACCTATCTGTATATTACAGTTTGGAGCCATTGACGACGCCCCGAGTTTCGAGCGGACACTGCATACATTATTTATATCGTAGCCGCCGAGCGACATTAGCATACCTAGAGCCCAGCAGGGTTACCTTCAGAACGGATCGGCCAACGGAAATCATTGATGCGTGCATTAGACACAATTGGCGAGAACGTGACCAATCCAGAACTAGCTAAATTTTTCATAACTCTTAGAACTCCGGATTTAATATCATAGTCGGTATGAAAAACATATTAAACTTTTCATAACGTTTATACTATTTATACTAAGTGTCAATGGTAACTTCATTTGGCATATTAAGGAATATTAGCACTAGAGTATTACCTAATAGCACAAAAATTGTCAAAGAAACTATCTTTGCACTGGAGCCCACCACTAGGAGGACCACAGGGTGGACCCACTGGTAACTGTAAACTTTTTAATTAAACTCCGAGCGTCTGAGCTTAACGATCACATTTTTCTGGATTCCCTTAGCGCGTTACACTCCGGGGAAATTTCTTAGCGTTGCAAGAGTAATTGCAGGAATTAATAATATAAAATCTGGTGACTAGCGGTATAATGAATGCTTTAAATCTTTTAAAATCATTTTTTAAACAAAAAAGGAATTTATTAGAAAAGATTACCCAATAAATTGTGGGAAAGAAAAATCGGTCCGCTTCTGCATTAAAAGTCGCTGAAAACTTTGGGAGTCTTAGTAGTTTTAATTGATTTAAGGTAGATGGAAATGAAAAGTGCTGGTAGAAAAGCAGACTTTCTTTAACTTCAACCTGGCCATGGACTGTCGTTGTCGCACTCCCGGGACGTGGCTTATTTTATATTTGAATTTACGGAGGTAAGCTCTCAAGGACTAATTTGCCCTATTGTTTGTATTCTCTTATAGAAAATAACCTGAAGATTGAACACGACCAAGGAGCTTTTTCATAATTAAAACGTGAAAATTATAGCTTTTATTCATGATCGCACGCAATTTGTCTAATAAATGAAGTTTCATTTTCCGATAGGTATACATAAATGTATGTAAATATTGTGGGTGTTTCGAACACCTCGATAGAAATTCTTCTAATGTTAAAATATTAGTAATCTAGAGAATAATGGTAATTTATATTTAAGACAACAATCAACTTATCATGTAAAATATTAGCCCAGTGGTTATTGATGATTGCCAGGCCAGAGGCGATAGGTTGGATATTCCCTCAGAAAAGTTATTTAAATTATTTAATAAGTATGATTATCTCTTCTATTTCTGGATGTTACTTTTCGCATTATAGGTTTCGTCTAGTTAAGGATAAATTAACTGAGTTGCACAAAAATATTATTATATATAATGTACCAACCTCTAATATGTACCAACAGTAAGGAACCACTAAAACAAGATTTATGTATAGTATCTACAATAATATTTCCAAAGTTGCCGCTACTGTCCTCATTTTTGCGTCTTTGGTAGGTATGGTTTTTGAATAAATAGTGATAAATCACAAAATGTCAGTTTAAATCTTTTGTGGACATTTGATACGTGAAAATTTTCATTACACGATAGCTAATGATAAACAGATATTTTATAAATAACCAATATATACCAAAAAGTATAGATTTAGAGCATATTTTAAGTTTACAGGTGCTTCATAAAGCTAATGCTATGATCCTATTACATTTTTATGAATTCATTCATCAAGAATTCATGGTTTGTCAAAATTTAGACTAATAAATCTGTAGGAAAATATGCTATCAATTCTGAACAAATAATATTAAAATAGCAAGCTACCAAAATTATTACAAACAATAAGCTATATCTACCAAAAACTCTTCCACCTAAAGCATTCAAAGGCATTCCGTTGTAATGAAATATTAAACAAACCTCTGAGTATCTGGTAGAGGAAGACTTTGATGTGGTCGGCTGAGAGGTGTTGCGGCGACACGATTATCTTGTGCAGGTCGCTCTGTAGAAGCTCCGTGATCACATAGCTGTTGAGAACTGGACGTTAAGGAAATCATAGCTATGTAAATATTAAAAATCATTAAATAACATAGATATATATTTAACATATCAACATATACCGAAGTTGGTAATTGAAATATAAAAATGTAATAGGTACACCTCAATACAATAACTAGAGGTATTATTATACTATATCCTGTATATGTACTATATAACGCTTTGCGTGTGCAAATGTAATTACAATTGTATATAATTATAATAACACATATCCATTAGATGCACAATCCTAACGGCAGCATCGACGGGTTGTCGCATAATCAATAGCAGCATTAATTCGGGGCGGTTTTGCCCATTAGAGCGCCAGCAGCACTCCCGCAGACAAACACGTAGCGCGTCAGTAACGCTAATGAGCACAAAACCGACCGAATTTAGCTAGAATTGTATGCACGCAACGGTCGTAAGGAGTAATTTAAACACCCACGGAGGGAGCTTTCTATGGAATCGGGAATGTCGCCTCCCTTTCGGAATTCTGAGGACCGACGGTCGTCGCTGCTATCTCTCTTATCTACGAGCTAGGTGCGCTCCTCCTAGCCATTACCCAGTTACAGGACACGCCGCCTGCGGAATTATGCAGCACTTGTTGCGGTTAGTTCCTAAACTCAACTCTAGAGGAATGCTGTCTAATTCGGATAAATTGCTGTACACGGTGGAACGTGGCGGAAAGTATTTGCACGCGAGTTTTTACTTTTACTTAATCAAGGAAAGTACCGTAATGATTTACTAAAATTATCTTTCTTTGTTAATTATATACATTTTTGACGAACGAATTTCTACGCCAAGGACATATTCATAATTCATTGTTACAAAATTAACCATTGTTTAGCCAAAACATATATAAAATGGTAATATTTCAAATATGATAATCTTACAAATAATAAAATATCTCCAACTCCCAGTAAAAGCTATAAACATGTTATAAATTCACATAAGCATATTATTAAGAACATGCCTCAAATAGATATAGTTTATACAACACGAGTCGGCCATTCAATATCCTTGACACTTGGTAAAATATTTACATACATATATTCTTCATGAAAAGAATTTATGTAAAGGCTTAAGCTATCTATTTGATCTGGCGAGTTACGGTCGTTGGGATACTCGGGTGTGACGTCACACCGCTGATCATCCTGTCAGTATCCCAGTGGACCGATAGACATGTCATAGGATGTTTGGCTGATAACAAAATATTATTTGTTTCCTTTGTTTATACTTTTTTGTGTATTTTTTTTTGTTCAATATTCGAAAAAAATAACGATGGTAAAATATTATACAAAGCAATAATACTAACTGCATTATTTTATGGAAATAACAAAGTAACTGTCATTTGTCATATAATTTCAATTCAGTAATAAAATATACACAAATGTATTTATTAATTAAATTTCAACATTCTACATTTTTTAATAAAATAAGTAAAATATTTTCAAAATTCTATTACCTACGAAATTAATAATACTTTATTGTATCATAAAACATTTAGAACAAAGTCGAGAGCAAATAGTGTAGATTCAAAGTAAAGGTTCGTAGTGAGTAATAAATAACTTTACGTCAGGTAGCTTTTGACCTATTTCTTGCAACAAAAAGAGAATCAACTAGCTGTTTTCAAGCGAACACAAAGATGCATGTTCCGCCGTGTGGACGACAAATGCAAATACCATTTTGATATATTATACCTAAGAAATTTCATTTTAGACAGATTCACATTTAAATATCGAAACTTTTTAAGTTACTAGAATTATAGCAAATACTAGTTAAAATATAATTGTAATTGCAAAAATTTAATTTACATGCCTTTCATCTTTAGACAAGAAATTTAAAAGTACAAGAACAATATGCTGCCAGAATATAAAAAAAGACCAAACAAAACTAAATTTCTAACAACGCGCGACTGAAAAAACACCTTTGAAAATGCGATTTCCATTTCTACAAGCGAACGAAGTACGGATCACCACGCAGCACAGGCGAGTAATTAAATTGAGTAAATTGCCGTAAATTTTAAATATAAGCAAGATGGATATTGGATACAATTAAAATTCGTACACTTAGTTATGGGGGCGAATGGATTCTGTAGATTTGCCGAAATGCGAAGGAGAGGAAACATAAAAACGCCATGACGAGGGAGCTAAGCTTCAAGCCGAGGGGATGCGCCCTCGTGGCGTCGTAGTGGGCAGACGTAATTATTTACAGAGGGGCTGAGATTCCACCCCCTTCGAACTTCTGCACGATATATCACTATCACAACTGTCTCTTACTGCTTTCGACATAAGAGCGAAAATAAATGAAACGCTACACATTACTGTGTGAACTGTACATTTCGTAGCACACAAAGAGCTAAAGCTTTAAGCGTTTGTGACTTGTTGCATTATTTAGGGAATGTAAATAATAATATATTTTTAATTTACTTAAGTGAGTAAAGAAAACAAGAATTACTTGGAAAACTTATGTAGAAACTTTAAAAGAAACAATGTGAAAAATGTATCATAGCTCAAATAATAGCAATAATAATAAAAAAATGAAAACTGTAAGACTCATTTTTTATTCTTCAGTAAAATTATTCATGACTAAAATTTGAACAGTGAACTTATTTTACGGATCTCAATATTTCTCTTTTATTATAATGGAAGACGGAAAATCTGTGACAACGCTATAACGTTTGATGTGTTCGAATTAGAAAGTTCAAGTAGGCACAGGGGAGCATCGCTGATCGTTATATGAAATCTAACACTTATATTGAAATATTATACAATAGATAAAGCAAATATTATTATTTTTATTATTTAAATGTTTAATTTTCAGTTTAGAAGTTTCTCCCGCAATGCCGGATAGGCGGAGAGAATTACGCCTGATACCCAGACATACATGTTGAATGGCGGAACTTAACGAACTAGGGGTCGGTAAAATTATATATTAAAAAGTAAATTGGTTGGCAAGAGCGAATTTTATTAACAGTGAATCAACTGCACCGAGTCTTCCATCTCAAGTTTTATAGTTGTGCAGTAAAAATATACATTGAACTACTCAGTTTTATCGTCTCATAAGAAAAGTTCCGACTTGCAGCAGCCATCAAATATTTTCAGATGATTTTTTTTTATAAAAAAAATTCTTGCGTGTTGCTCTAGAGCTTAGGGCATAAAAGAGTTCTTTGCTATTATAGAAATATGAAAATACTGTTAATTGAAAATAATACCAAATAGTAAGTTTTTATAGTTCCCCTTTTTATTTTTCTAATAGAAATTCGCTTTAATTTTATTAAATGTTCATTCAGGACTTAAAACATATGAAATCTAAAAAAAATCGTCTTAAATCACATACGATAAAATTTTCAAAAACAAACAATAGCTAAAAAAAACCTGTCTTTAAAAGTATTCAAATGAAGTTTTAGAAAACATATACTATTTCTCGTCTATGTGCAGTTTTATAGTCGAAGCTTTGCCTTTTCGCCCGTATACGAGTACAACGCCGTTAGGACGCACTTGTGTTTACTGATGCACGGTATAACAACGGCGGCCGGATGCAACGCAGCTGTGCAGCGCGACCGAACTCGGGACAAGAATAAATGCTGACAAAAAAACCATCCTTTATCTATTCCCCAACAATAATTTGACGATCTATTGATAAGTGGGATATTGGGGTCTGCAGGCAAGGGGTACAAATTCTGTAAAAGCACGTATCATGGAAGATAGAAAGAAGCTAAAATCATCCTATTTATTTAATTATCTTGTGAAAGCACGGACTCATTTTTCTTTTTAGCTCAACGCTGTATCCCGCACATAGCTGTGTAGACAGAGGGTACCTGGGAACCTAGTTTTAAGACACTCCGTTTCCATTTAAACATTTCCGTTCCCCACTTCTCACCAAATTCTGGGGAAATAGCGTGTTGATTTGATTAAATACAATAAAATACAAAGATATAATTTATACATTCGATTTTCATATAAATTTAACACTATTAAAGTTAAACCAATCAATAGACTTAACACGATCAAGTAATATTCATCATTCGATCAAGCAACAATATTTTAAAGAGCTATAACAAAACTAATAAAATAGACTTATAATTATTTTCTTGTTTATAATAACTATAACCTACTTTAGGTTTTCTGACCGAAAACAGTAAATAATAATAAATTTTAATGTGTAGTTATCGTGATTTACTAAAGTAAATGTAAAATAACTGGTATATTTTACAAAAATATTTGGGCACAAGCGAGAATTTGTATTTTAATTGGCATTTTGAGTGTAACCTACATTGTTTGTAATAAAATCGGCCGTAAAAAGATTTTCTTATCAGCACTTTCAACTAGAAACACGTGCTTATCGGCCATCTCATTGATGACCGATAAATCATTCGGCTTCCCGCAAATCGTTTAATACTTGCAGAAAAAAAAAATGTTGTTTGGAAGGAAAATAGCGAAGAGCTGATAATTTATTAAAACAAACATCTCTCTACTCTCCGGGGATTCTCTAACGAAATGGAATGATAAAAAATATATTACGCTGTGTATGCAATTATAAAATTTACATGTGTGGGTTACCGGCAATCTGTATTCTATAGAATATCTGAGGCGTCAGGCAATGTATGAAATAATATGAATATTATTATCTTTTATCTATTATTATATATATTTTAAGTAACTATTAAAATTTCTAGGGACTGTAAAGTAAAGTACCAACTTTCCTGTTTTTTTCTGTACTAATAATATTGAAAATAAATAGATCTTGGTCCATATTCCTATTGAAAAAAATCTATAAAACAAACTACAGATTTTACTAATATTTTTTTGTAAAGTTTAATATAAAATTATGTAAATGATCTTTTTTATATATTATTTTTCTAAGAATCACCATTTCATAGATATAGAGATTATTCAAGTAGTACGAGTAACATTATAAATTAATGGAAGTGTATGTAGTAGGTACATATGTATTTACCATTTACCTACTCTGTGAAATTATTTGTTTCATTATTTAAGTAATTATATATATATTAGTCGACATTTTTTTTATAAGCAGATTAAAAAGGTTAGCAATTACTCTTTACTGCTTAATGAATTCACTTTGAAAAATATTTTTGCATAAATTTATATAAAACATACGCATACGTTATTTAACGCATTGAGTGCATTTATCCAGGCCACATTATAACAGACCTTATGTTGCAGTAATACTTTAAAGAGTATCTTTAGAAATTTCTTTTTTTGAAATATTAAATAAAGGCAAAATTAGCAGTTTTTCAATTATAGTATTTAGAATTGGTCATTACATTATTAATCTAATATAATTAGCAGTTGTTATTTTTATCCATATTTTTCTAAATTTTAACCATATTTATCAATATAACTCCCATGTATTGGAGTCGTATTTATTACTATTGGGTATAATAAGTTATCCACAAGCGACATGACTGTCTCAATTAAAACCTTAAATTTTCTCATATTGTTACAACTAGCTATGCTTTGAAATATGAAAGAAAATAAACAGGTTGTTTTCTTAGTAACAGGCTATTTTGAATTGCTAAACGCAAAGCAGACAAGACACACGCATAGTTTCAGGCAGTGCAGCGTTTCGACGCATTGTTTATAAACGTAGGCAGTCAAAGGTCCTAGACAATGAGGATTTCATCATGGCAGCGTCTCCTGTTCTAATTACCGTAACAAACCAGTGAATATAACTGTACGTGAAACAAAAGGAAAATGAGGAGATTTCTTAGTTCCATTCGTCTGACTGAAGGTAGGACTGAATTTTAGTTGAGAATGGTTTCCAATATGCCGGTTAAAAAGACGACATTGATAGATTATCGGCACTGTGCTTACGTCAAAACCGGCTTTTCGAGTGGAGTGTTATGTGTATTTGCATAAATCGCACTTGGACAACGTGAAGTGTTTGAATGTTAATATAATTTAAAAGTTAAACACTAGTAGCTAAATATGAACAATACAATAAATGTTTATCGAGAAGAAGGAATATCATTGATATGCTCATGGACACTCTCTATTTCTCTACGTATTCTTAGAATAGATAGAAAAAAGCGTAGTCAAAACTCTCAAGACTTAATTGTAATATGCTTTTGAGCACAGAATATGAACCCAAAGACAAACTTTGCTTACACAGTGGAGACTTTGCTTGCGAGGTGCTACCACAACATAAAGGTTTTTTTCCCGGCAAAATCGAAGCAAGTATTCAATGTAAGATGATGATCACAATTATTTACAATTCGATTATGACCATAACGAAATTATCCTCATTCAAGGCTAAATTTACACGGAATACGGAAAAAATCCTAGGTTTTTTTTATTATTACACACGAAAAACACATGGACCAAACCCACCTAAAAGTAAATAAAATCTATTATTCCGAGCTGATATACATAAAAACCTTTACAAAATTAACATAAAGGAGCACACGAATGACCTACACAAGAGTGGGTTGGATTAATTGTACACCGGTCGAGCACCTTCGTTTGCGAAATGCTAAACACTTAGTTGATTTAATTAAACGATGCTCTAATTTTATGAATATTAAAGAGAAGCAGGCAGAGACTGGCGGTGAATGCGGCCAGCAAACGCGAGCAGCAAAGGTCGGAGTTCGGACGTTGATGAATAGAGTCACGGCTGCACGGGCAAACGTCTGGCGATATTTCAGCGCAGAGCAAATACACTTCAAAACGTATGGTATCATTTATAATTATTTCAAAAGCATAACATAACATTATATGGAAATATATGAAAATATCCGATATTTTTTCATTATTTAATGTACCTAATCAAATTCAAGTGATTTGTAAAGCACTTTTAAATATACTATATTTAACTTAATTTTCGGCGACAAACTTATAAAGGTAAAACGAATAAAATAATAAATTTTATCATCGGAACGGTGGGAACCGGCGCCGATGTGGCACAGCTACAAATTTCCGTCGGCGTCAGTCTTTTACGCCACTGAATTATCAGCAGGATGTTAATCTAGACAAAGGAATTCGCTTTAAACGAATAAAAAGAAAGAACACAGAGGACATCCAGCATTTATAAATCTTAGCCCGCCAAATGCCGCGCTGTTATTGTTAACAAAGCAAACTCGAATGGAAATACAAATATAGGAAATTGCTAAAAGGAAATGGAATGCGCACAATGAGAAATAAAGAAAATTTACAATCCTGATATAGTATTGTAAAACTTTAGTATTTGTTACATTAAAAGCGATATGACACACCTTTTAGCATTTTAGAATTTTTTGAAAACTTCATCTTACTTTCAACGAGGACGTTAATATTTTACAGGTATTAATTTATACAAATAGATACACGCTAGTGACTTAAAATGATTAAATTTTTTTGTAATACTGGGAATTCGTAGATATAGCACGTATCAAATCTAAGTCAAGAGCTTATAAATATTTCAGTAATGAAATAAATAACTTGCGCCCATCACCGTCTGGCAGCTGGAGATTTAATGCGTGATCCTTTTCATTGCGACGGCAGCATATTTACATGGATAGAGAAGTTTTTGTGCACATTACTCACTCTGCCTTATCTTATATACTTTCAAACATCATAGGTTTGATTCTACAGTTGCTATTAATAAAATTTACTTTTAATCTTCAAATGAATATTTTAAGATCGTGCCACCATTTAGTTTCTTTGAATATTTCAAAGTTGGAATATATTTCTGGGTAAAACTGAAACCAACTCTAGTTGACTTTACAGTGGTCATTTGAAACCGCGTCCGACCTCTTAATTTCTAGATTTAGGATTCTTAGGCCAAAAATGTAAGTCTTATGATAACTATTTTCCAGTAATTATATAAATATATCATAATAATCAATCATCTCGATGCATAAAAGAAGGAAATATCACATCAAAGGTTCTTTGTTGGCAAACGGTTCTATAAATAATGTGATATATATATATATATATATATATATATATATATATATATATATAGTCGTGAATCACATTTGAACAGTACCATACTAAATTATATTTGGCCGAATACAAAGAAGCAAACGAAGTTGGAATCCCTAATGAGTCAGAAAAGTTCATAACCTTCGGGCGCGAGTCGCAATATGGTAGCGTTTATCTAAAGCCTATCGGGCAAGTTTCCAAGGCGTTGTGAGGGTGGAGTGTTCTAGAGACGCCAAGATGCCTCTTCGGTCATCTCATGCCAAGTGCCCCCGGCGTCTAAGCCGGTTATGGGCTTCCTGGAAATCGTGTCACAATTTGTTAAGCTAATTTCAACGCGTTACATAATAACTCAATCATTGAATACAAACTACGGCATAGTAACTACGTAATTTAGAACTTTGGCGTTTGAACGCACATAAAAGTATGTACTGTTTTTAACAGTCCAAATATACATACATTTACTCAAAGTTTTCTATACAATGCAAAAATTTCAGTATAAATGAAATATCCACATATAAGATTCAGGGCAGCACGTTATACAAAAATCAACAGTGTTCGTAGCCTAATTTCGAGTATGTATGTCTTTCATTGGCAAGTATAGGGAGCCATAATGAAAAACCTTTTATTATTTATTATACTTCCGAAAATTTTAAACTTGTTGTATAACCATATTATTGTAACAGTAATGTGTTTACAATATTTTTCAACCTTTTCGTATATAATTCAAGGGAAAAACAGTAAAAATCAAATATTCGGACAGGAAGTGTAACAAAGATAGCAATATAACATAGAAACTCATCGTAAACATCTTAATGTGAAAAATGGCGGTTTCATATTACTTAAATTCTGTATATAAACAAAACGTTGTACACAAATATTCAGATTTTATAAATTTCACAATAAATGTAAAATGACAGTGATGAATTTTCTTATACTTAAATTTTAACGTTTTTTTATATTAAAAATGTACAATAATATACGCCATGAATTTTATCATAAATATATTACGTAATACCAATCATTGCTGTTCGAAGAATCCACTACAAATTACATATACACGAATAAACTCAAGTATTTCAAGTATAGACCTTGACAACGAGACATTCAAGTTAAATGTAATAAAAACAGAAGGGTACAAATTTAATCTGGCCCTAGATGGGGCCGGTCCCGAGAGACATAGCGTTAGTGAAATTGCTTGAATACATTAGCGGAAGGACCGCCCTATCTCAACAACTTACTGGTAAGCCTACGTCTGAGTTTGTGTTACTCTTATCTCTAATGATAGAGCCTTCGTGTCTTTGTTTAACTGTATAATCTATATCTCAATCTAAGTACTTTATATTCGAAGAGGCGACTAAATTACTTGTCGGAGATTCCTTTTAAAATGTTAAATTAAATTTGTTGGACTTAAGAATGTTCAATTAATTATTATCTACAAAAGCTTCTAAAAATGTAAAAAGAATAATGTGAATTTGAACATAAAAATAACATTCTCAGTTGAGAGTCTCATGAGTTTAGTTGATACGAGTTGTCTTCGCAAAGTAAACAGGTAAACAGTTAAACAAATTTAATAACAAAGTTCCAAGCCTCGATCATTTACCTAATAATGAAAGAATTGTCTTTATAACGTTGTATTTATAGATATTTTAAAGTTATTAGTTATTTTTTACTTTGAATTTTTTAATAATACCATAATTATGTATTCAGAAAACATTACTTCTCAGAATATAAAAACTGAAACTTCAACGAACGCAATATTTTGATTTCCTTACAAATTGTTGATATTGTATTTTTATACAATATAGAAAATTAAAGCTTGTTAAATTAACAAATACATTCTGGATGATGAAATCAATATTCAAATATCACAGTTGGGTGTGTCTATCTTTAACTTTTATAACTTCTAGCCTTAACTTTTATTCTATACATTTAACCTTTACCAACGAGCATACTGAAAACTTCAGTAGGTAAATAGTAGTTTACATTGCAAAACGAATAAGAAATATGGGTGCTACGAATGCAAAAGCTGTTACTCTTATAATGCTTGAGGTGTCATAACCTCAGCTTATGCCATTAGAAAAAGTTTTTAATGAAGTCGTGGAATAATATAAAAGTGGTCGTGTTTACGGCGAAATTATTTTGCCTTAAATGTTCTGGGTGAATAAAAGCAAGGTTTAACGTTTCACAAACACCTTACGTTCACGTTATGAGATACGGTGATTTAAGGTACGTTATTCTTTGTTTCCATTGTTGTTTCAAGATCATCTATACATATAAATAAATTGTGACTGATCGCTGTCTGTACATTTGATGTGCATTGTGCATCGAAAATGAGGAGGCAGGATGACCCAACTTGATATTTGCAACTAACATTTTATACTAATTACTTACAACTTTTGGGCTATCAAACCTATTTTTTTTATTGAGTAACAAGTAGCTATTATTATTAACGCGATTAAAGAAGAACCTTCATGAAATGATCACTTTCGTTAAAACATACAGTTTTAATATACTATATACTATTTAATATACTATATTTTTTTTCGCGGGTAGATTCGCAATTGCAAAGACGTACTTTTAAGAGCTCTCATTTTTTTTACTAATTTTATTTAATTTAATAAGCATATGTGTTAAAAATTTAAATACCTGTGCTTAGGTTGACTCCAACTCCACTTTCCCACACAATTTTGCACTTTTTACGAATATGGAAGCACCAATGGAACACTTACTCAAGAATATGGATGAACTCTCCACTATGTTCTCTTCTCGAATGGCCGAATTTGAGAAGAACCTATCTCAGCCAAGTTCTGCAGCCCCAAATCCCACAATTAAAGCACTGAGTGCTGATTTCTATACTTTTAAGACGTTAGTGTGGAAGTCACTTAGTCTTCTAAAGTCACAGATTGAGTTGGTTGCACACGGTATGGATCGCTTGGAGACACAATCCAGAAGAAAGGTGCTTTTGTTCCACGGCATAAAAGAAGAGAAAGATGAGAACGTATTAAAGAAGACAATGGAGGTGTTATCCAGGTACATGAAGTTGTCCGACCTTTCGTCTGTTTCGATCGAATCTTGCCATAGACTGGGTGCCAAGAAAGATTCCGCCAGGCCAGTCCTTGTTAGGTTTTGCAACCTAAAGGTACGTTCCAGCGTGTGGCTTGCAAAAACCGCTTTAAAAGGTTCCAAAATAACCTTGACGGAGTTCTTGACAAAAGCACGCCAAGACGTTTTTGTCGCCGCCCGCAATCACTTTGGTATAAAAAAGTGTTGGTCGGCTGATGGCATGATAGTGATACTACTCACTAACAAATCCAGAGTCAAGATTTCTACGTTGTCAGAACTTAAACTATTAATACAACAAAATCCCTCAATGAAGTCCACCATCAACATTTAGTCGGGTAGCTTTTCTTTATTTGTATCATTTTAACTCAGCCGGCTTACACATAATTTATTTTATATTTAAACTCTTTTGTAATTTTTTCGACCGTAAGCTACATTTTCTTGCTATTTTGTTTTTGTTAAATTTAACAGTTTTACATTTCATTTCCGTTCAGTATTTAGTTTGTTAGTTTAATTTTAAAATATTAATGTATAACTGTAGCAGTAACAAATTGTTTACACAATAACACATTTGACAAGTGTCACTTTGCCGTAGAATGTAAATAAGTTTATAGTAATAGATATAATGTTAAATGAATGATTATTGTTATTGTGCTCTTATAATTGTCTATGTTCGATTGCGTTCCATTTAGTTTTACATGTGTTTTTTTTTATATTTGTATTTCTTTCTTTACTACTTTAATGTGCAGATTATTCCAAAAGTCAACCTGTGCGCGTGGATTATTTTTTTTTTTTTTTGTGGTTAATTTTAATACGTTTTTATATATAATTATATATATTTAGTTGTTTTTCTTTAAGTATATATATTACTATTTATTATTGTATATTTATATTATTATTTTTATTTACATATTTATAAAATACAAAAATATGAATATTGATGATGAGTTCTTTTCTTGCTCATCTAGTAATTATGATAGTGCTGACAGTAATAACTCGTCAGTCTCAGATTCAGATCCGCTTGTAGATAAGTTATCGAATATCTTTAATAACCCATCCTGTTCGCTTTCCTTAGTGCATATCAACGCACAGAGCATTCCAGCTCATTATACTGATCTTCTCGCATCTTTTGGCTCCGGAGTAGTCGATTGTGTACTTGTATCGGAAACCTGGTTAAAACCGTCCCTCTTATCAGCTTGCTATTCTCTTCCAGGCTTTCAGTTATTCCGGAATGACCGCACTGAGCGGGTTGGTGGAGGCGTTGGTATATACCTTCGCAACAGCATCCCTGCCAGGGTTGTCTCTCGCTCCCCTAATCAGGCTGTAGGAAGTCTTGAATATCTCTTTTTAGAAATAGAACTACACAATAAAAAAATTCTTTTAGGCGTTTTATATTCCCCTAATGATAAAGTGAATTATTTTAGTGCTTTGGAAGATATTATGGAGAGCCTTTTTCATCATTATGACCATATAATTTGCATGGGCGACCTAAATACCTGTATGTTAAAAAATGATACTAGAAGCAACCAGCTCAAGGCATTGAATGAGTCATATAACTTGCATATTCTACCCATGTCTTCCCCCACCCATTTTTTTCCTAACTGTCGTCCTTCTCTGATTGATATTATCTCCGTCTCTAACCCTAATTTTATTATTTCTCATGGTCAAATGACTGCACCTTTCTCTTTTCACGATTTAATTTTTCTTTCTTATAAATTACGCCCTCCCAAGGTTAGAGGCAAAATTTATCTTCAGCGCGATTTTAAGCATATTAATCTGGAACGCTTCAGGGATGATTTGAGGAACATCGACTGGTCAACCACATTGTCACTAACTAATATTGACGATATGGTACACTCGCTAACTTCTGAACTGATTAACATTTTTAATATTCATGCCCCCGTAAGACCAGTTCGTATCAAGCATGCGCCTGCACCATGGTTAACGCCAATTATTAAACGACTTATGACTAAGCGCGATCGAGCGAAAACTAAAAACAAAAGATTTCCTTGTGAAGAAAATCTCACAGCATACAAGAAACTGCGGAACATTTGCAACAGGATGTGTAGGGATGCTAAGCGTCGCTACGTTCACAATACCATTCAGAACCTCTCTCAAGCGCAAGTTTGGAGATTCTTAGAGTCGCTTGGTGTAGGTAAAGCCTCTGCTGATCATCAGATCTCAGTGGATCTTAATGTCTTAAATTCTCATTTTACAAACCCAAATATAAAAATAGATTCCCACATAAAAACACATACACTTGCTTCTTTATCTCAAAGTGTCCTACCAGACTCAACTCCCTTTTCATTTAAAACTGTATCTGATGAGGAAGTCAAGAAGTGTGTCCGCTCCATCTCCACTAAAGCCATTGGAAGTGACAATCTCAGTCTCGAGATGATTCTTCCCGTGTTGGATGTCATTGCACCAGTGGTCACCCACATTATCAATTTTTCGCTGTCATGTAATGTCTTTCCATCACAGTGGAAGAATGCTTATGTCATTCCATTACCCAAAACCTCGAACCCTTCCGCTATCACTGACTATCGTCCTATATCCATTTTACCTATCCTATCAAAAGTCCTTGAAACCATCGTTCATAATCAACTGTACTCTTTTCTCTCCTCAAACAATCTTTTATGTCCTTACCAATCCGGGTTCCGTCCCTTTCACAGCACAGTTAGCGCACTGCTGAATATCTCGGAGGACATTCGGTGTGCCTTGGATAACACCAAGATCACTGCAATGGTATTACTGGATTTCAGCAATGCTTTTAGCTCTGTTGACTTTGACATACTTCTTGCTACTCTTCGTGCAGTTAACATTCCTTCCACAGTTTTAAACTGGTTTCACTCTTATCTCTTCGGTCGCCGACAATGTGTGAAAGCCAATGACAATACATCGTCTTGGCTTGATCTCACTGCTGGTGTTCCGCAAGGCGGCGTTCTTTCTCCTCTTCTGTTTTCGGTTTTTATTAACAATATTTCAAAAGTAATTTCTTCTCCTTACCACCTGTATGCCGATGACTTGCAGTTGTATCGACATGGCTACTTACATGAATTGCCTGAGACCATCGCGTTTTTAAATGAAGATCTTGCTGCGATTCAAGACTGGGCTGAATCTTTTGGCCTATCAGTTAACCCAAAAAAATCGCAAGCAATTATAATAAGCAGTACCAGACTTGGTAGTAAAATCAATTGGATCTCAGTGCCTAAGATACTCTACTCTGGATTTCCAATTCCATATTACGACAAAGTGAGAAATCTGGGTCTAACCTTCGACAGCAACTTGACTTGGGCATCACATATTAATGATCTTAGTAAACGTATGCATTTCTCTTATCATTCTCTGAAGCGTCTCCAATATTTCCTCCCTCATAAAACAAAAATTATGCTTGCGCAATCTCTTTTACTCCCTATCCTCGACTACGCTGATGTCTGCTATTTGGATGTGACCGAGGAGCTACTCAATAAGCTAGAGCGCCTTCAAAATCTCGCCATACGCTTCATTTACGGTCTCCGTAAGTATGATCACGTTTCCCAATTTCGAGCTCGGCTTAATTGGCTCCCAATTCGCCTTCGTCGAGATATGCACATCCTTTCACTCCTTTTTAAAATCCTTAATTATTCAAAATTCCCTTCTTATCTTCGCTCCCGGTTTCATTTACTTCCCACTCCCACACGCTCTAGGCGTTCTTGTGTCATACCGACACTTGACATACCAAAGAGTAACTCTAAATTCTTCCAAAAATCCTTTTCTGTTTATGCCGCATCCCTATGGAACCAGCTTCCTAAATCTATCCAGAGAAGTCCATCTATAATGTCCTTTAAATCCCAACTTAAAAAATATCTGCTCGCAACCTTAAACTCGTAAACTTCATATTGTGATTACTTCCATTTGCATTTCATATATCTATGTATTTTTTTTTTAATTATTTTATATATATATTATATATCTATATGTATATACAATATGTATATATGTGTATGTATGAAACATCTATATATTTTATATAGTATGTATATGTATATCGACATATATATTTGTTTTAATTATGTATTTATATGTTATAATATAATATGTGTATTTTGTTTTGTCTGTAATTGTACTATGATCTCACCCGCTACTTGTAACTCATCCACTTCCACTGGTTGGCTGGAAGAGATCTCTTATAGAGATAAGTCCACCTTTGTCAACTAAATCTATTTTATTGTTTTTTAATGTATATTTTGTGCAATAAAGAATATTATATTTAATTTATCTTAAATATGTAGGCATATACTAAACGTGTTAAAGAAGAAAGAAATAATCATAAAAGATTATGAAACAAAGAAATTAAGTAATGTTTTAAAATAAAAAAGAAACCTACAACACCGATTAAGCGTATACAGCATGCTCTACGCACTTAAACTGCTATAGTGTTTTACTGCGTATCTTAAAAGTTTTATGATTCCTTTTACGCTCCAGAGTGCCAAATTTTATGATTCGAGCACAGCTTTTCTTGTAGGCACTGGATAGATTAAGGACGTTGACCTCAATATACAAAAAAAATGAGCGTACCAGAAGTGTGCTCCTTGAATACACATTTTTAAGCTACTCTAAAATTCAATTTAAAATTGTTAACACCACTTTTCGTTCTAGCCATTGTGGCGCAGTGACTCGAGCGTGTATCTATAAGTGCAAAGATTGTGGATTCGATTCCGACTCGGGGGAATGAAATATTATGTATTTTCTTCGCTGTAGTAATAGGACACTTGATCAAACACTATTATTTAGAAATCACAGACAGACATTATAATTTTATTCATATGTATAGATTATGCACATAATTTTCTTAAAAGAATCTATCTTCTATATGAGTGTATAACAGGTTTTTCTGAATATGGTATGCGTGTAAAAAAGAACGTCCAACTATTTCTCCGAATGCATATTTCTTTAATTCGTCATAGAATATACATTTTTAGTATCACATTGGGTATGGGCGTAAAGTACGATCATTTTTTTACGAAATAATATTTGTAGCATCTTTATAATTATAATATATAGTTATATACGTACTCTAATTAATAAATAATGAAAATACGTAAAAATAGTAATCTTCAGTATCATAAGAACTTATCAAATCTTAATTTAAAATAAAAAATAAGATGATAAAAAAAACGTTTCAAAAACATAATTCTCTATCTTTCAACAAAACACAATTACAAAAAATAATTTAATCTATAATAAAAGAACATAATATAAACAGCCTAAGCCCACAGCGTCTAGCTTGAGGCAATAAAAGAAAGGCTTTTCAAACTTTCGCGCAGTTTTATTGATGGCGTAAATTCGAGTAATCGGAAGCGAAAGGGTTAAAAGTGCCTAAACGTTCATTGCGATCAATTAGTGACTTCAGCTGTAGATGTACTTGCATTTTCGTCTGGTAAATGCAAACGGTTTGTATGATAACAAGAGCTGTGCAATCACGTTTAAATATGTTATTTTTATGTTTTAGTAGCGAAACTTAACACCATACTTCGCTAAAGCTAAAATTTTAGAGATTGAAAATGGAAATTGAACTGACGACCATTATATAGCCATAAAAAACAAATCATAAATTACTTAACTAGCAGAATAAAAACACTAAATAGCTTAATATAAATCGACAACACATATATGGAACATTGGCCTTTATTGAGATCAATATTTAATAGAGCACTTAACGACATGGTAGATGGGTAGGTAAAAATAAATAACGCTCATTTATCGCAAATGAAAAAGACTTGCAGACTAATATTTCACTGGCAGGCGGTCCCCGAATCAGTGGCCATGGGCCCCGGCGGTAATTAAACCCTGAGGTAATGGCAAGGGGGAGTAAACAGATCACACCACCATAGATATCTACCTACCTACCTACAAAGTGGTACGTATAGAAAATTTTAAAATGAGATAAGTTTTTGTATGAATGTATGTGTCGAGAAGGTAGAATGAAGTAAAAATGTATTTTTGACTAAAGGTTATATAAATAAGTTGGAATAGATATTTTTTGTAATATGATTTGATGTTATAATATGTAACAATATAGCAAACAGTACCTTCTACAAAATGAGGTTCTATGCTAGAAATTTCACAAAAAAGTAGTAATAAATTAAATTTTTTGGAAGACAGTATAAGTCTTATGACATCGAAATACCGCCAGTAACCAATGCAATATATTTAACAATTTACAAGACGACAGTATCGATTGCGCAAAATAACAAGAACGTAGTTTTGTCAACAAACAGACAGTATTTCATGATCACAATCGAAAGTTAAGAATGTTCGAATGCTCGCAACGTATTATTATGTTGGAAAATTTCTAGGAAACTATTTTTCACGACTACGACAAAACGTTACTAATAAGCGAAATTTTACATTTGTTTTAAGTTTTATAACTTATTTAAAATTCAAATGACGTATAAGTAAAAACACGGTTTTAGGAAATAAATAACTCCCGAAATTTGAGAAAATGAATCAATCTGAGTGGCAGAAGTCAACGTCGAACACATTGCATATCGAAGAAAAATGACACAAGATATGGTACCATCTGAATATCCATTGTGATTACGAGAAGCCAACAATAGTTTCGAAGCCCACAGTACATAGAGCTATAAATTATTTCATAACATATCTCTGAATCATTTAGGAACAAGAACTCATAAATGGTGACTGTAAGCAAGGGCAGCACTCACAAAGGAACTCGATTCACAAACTCTACTCTCGCCATGGCTTAGTTGGAGATATGTCAATGTGTCATAAAGAAATGCGTTTGAGTCATCGTCAGCAAACAACGGAGCATAAACGATCAGACGCTAGGGTGTAAACAAAGGAACTAACTTTATGTCTTCTGGATTTAGTGTCATAAAAGGACAAAGGAACATAACATATAAACATGTTTTAAACGATGACTAATAGAAACTAAATTTAGGAGTTTGAGGATTTTTTATATAGTTATTATTTCCTCAACAATATTACGGAAAAATATTTAAAATATTTACAGCTAGTGAACTATGCGACGGAACGAGAAAAAGGATTAAGCAAATATTTCTCTAGGTCCCCATGTAAGATACACAATAATTGTAAAATAATAAGCAATCACGTATATAAAATTACAAATAATAATAATGGAACGAACGAATACAAATTGTAGTATTCGGCGAATAGCCCATGAATCACAAGTAGGTATGGACAATGGGCACTTCAATTAAAGTTTATGCATATACGCACGAACCAGTGTCGGCCATTTTCTTTCAAAAGCGATTATTAAATATATTCTAATGAATAACGATGACTCATAATTTTCATTAGCTATTATTTCTTTTAACTTCTAAATAATTATAGGTACTATAAAAATTGTATGAATAAATTAAAAATTGAGGTAGGTATACTAAGCAATGACCGAGGCTCAGTATGGAGCATTATCTAGCTTCATTGAATTCCATTCACCAAAACAGTTCCAGCTACGCGTAGACCGAACTAGATGTACCTATACGCGATCAGAAGACAAGACGAAGCGATTGTTCCAAGAAACATTCCCTCAACTATCGAGATCCTGAAATTATTTGCGCAATTCCTGTTCTGGATACTGCTACATGGGTACCTACTTGCAGTACCTATGTATAAGACTTTCGTATATACAAAGTTGTATGTTATGTATTATTTTCAGTAAAAAATTTTTTTTTTTTTACGAAAGCAACATTCATAAATAAGTAATATATTTTAAGTACTTACATAGAACGGGCCTATGTCCAGCAGTGGACATTGAAAGGCTGATGGATGGATGGACATAGAACACAAATTCGCAAATAAGTTGGCAAAACAACACGAAAAGATGTTATTTCCGGCGGTTGTAAGTAAAAATCGAAAATAAATTAAAATTATTATATCATTTTAAATTAAAACTACTTCATTTTATGTAGTCTGATCAAATCCATTATTTATTTCGATACAACGGAATCACGTTCGTGTGTCACAAAATCTGAAAATTTAGTTCCATTTACGTAACTGTCAACACTATAACTATTGAAACTTTTCGGAACAGTGTCAAGAATGCTTTAGCCTCCGACATCTCTTTTTACGTCCAAGTTAATAGGTTGTGTGATTACGAAGAGCAATTTAGACAGCGTTTTACAGCTGAGTGGTTTTTGGAGACTGAAGTCATTTGTGAATGTGACGAATATCGATCTAGAATTAAGTGAAAGGAGTTTGTCTAATATTTCAGTTAACTGATTTTATATGACTCAAAATTTATAAAAATGTAAATAAAAATATTATGTAAGCCCTTTGTTCAAGATATTCGATCTTTGTGTTTTCGTTTCTATATTGATGATGTAGAAAACATTGCTCAAGAAATTAGAAAGACAGATGGTGCGCATCCAAGTTCTGATATGTAGGACAATATATGTATGTATTTTATACCAAAACATAATTTTAGGTAATTGGTATTAGCTTAACTTTAATCGCAAACAGAAGTATTGAAATAATATAACATAATAAAACGACACTATATAATATTAATGATAATAAAAGTAATCATAATGCCGCAAGGGCGCTGTTGACGCGCGAGGTTAAATCAGGCCAAACGGCCCACGCTGCTAATTAGGAAGTGCACGCGCACACCGCGCAGATTGCACCTCGGAACAAAGAACTACCAAATGACACGTTTCTAAAACTGTAATATTTGTACAAAGAACTGCATTGGGTACAGTGGCATAAGCAGTGTGATTTATGAATACGAGGAAATATATTATTTTGTATTTTTTCTAAGGCAACGAGTGTTAGTTAGTCTTGTACTCATAAGTTTAATAAAAATAGCGTTTAAAAATAACATCATATGTATATGAAACAACGACACGGATGGCAGGAAGGCGAGCCATAAAAAAGCATACAGAATAATATAACCATTTAACCGACATAAATAAAACAAAAAGTATTTAAAAATCCTGCCTGAAGAGGGCGGAGGGATAACGAGCCCGACGAACCCTAATAATGGGATATTTGTTTAACAAAGGCGACGTAAAGTCTGGAGTACTTAGTGCAATCATCGCTCAACCATACTTCCCAACTACCAATTTTCCGTCTTTGTTTTCAAACGCCTGGATGCAGAACGTGAATCCAGGAGCCATTTCTTTTTCAATTGTCGTTATTTGCAGCCCGCCTTTGATATGATTTTGAGCTTTCGCAGCTCTTTTGGCTTTATTTGATACGAATGCAGTTGAATCTCATATTTATTCATTCATACAAATGAAATTTAAAAAAAAAATCGACGATAATTTGAAATAATTATTTGAACATCCCTAACATTTAATCAAAGTCAAGGTGGAAATATTTTACATTTAGCCACTTCGAAAAAAATACTCAAAAACATTATAAAAAAAACAATTCAAGTTACAAATACGTTAGCCAACGATCTAAATTGAACGTTTAAACGGACATAAGAAACCATTGCATTTTATTCAACGGAAGCAATATATTTCAGTTATTGTATCCTCTATACAGCATTATACTCGTATGTCAGGGGAACTAAAATAATACGTGATGCAATTGTGTCACGAAAATGGGTTTAGTAATTGCTATTTATTATTTCAATGCATTATACAGGTTTAATGTATTCCATCCATAAAATATCCATATATATATATATGTACGAACGCCGGTGGTACATCCACGTATTTATAAGGACAGAATTCAATAAGCGAACAGTTATGCTTCAAAAAGAACAACGTTCTTAATAAATTAAATAAAAAGTAGGTTCTCACATTATCCCCGCACGTAACATATTAGACAGGGATTAGTGTCAAGACACCTCGTCGTCCACTTTCCTGGTGGAATTCGTCGTCGCGCGTTTTGTTACCAGAGCGGACAAATGAAAATAATTTATTCCCCCTAATCGAAATCGAACCCCCAACCTTCGCGTTCACAGCCAGACGGTGTTCCATTGCACCACGAAGGCTTTTAAATAAATCAATACCCTAAAAGCTACTCTTGGTAAACGCTTTGCTTAGTTGGATATGGCATTTTTATATAATGTAATTACTTTTAAATGTTTAAATGATGTTTTCAAACAGATTCTACATAAATTAGTCTATGCAACGTCACATAACATGGAAATGGTCGTATTCTCTAAATAAACAAAAAAAATGCGAGGATGCTTACATAACATAGTATATAAAGACAATACATATTTGTTTAGCTTCACGCTGTATCCCTCACATAGCAGGGAAGGAAGGGGGAACCTAGTGTTAAGACATTCCCTATTTTCAGTCGAATTCTGGAGGCATTATGTATTGAATGGCGGAACTCAACGCCGCAACCATTCATACCACCGCAATGTATAAGAAACTATTTATAATAAAACTGTAAACACAAGTAAACACAATATGCAAGAGCACATACGATTATTAGATTCATCCTCCACATTACACGACTAAAGCATTATATTTCGAAGTCTGCATTTGATGGTGAACCACTGAACAACGCGGGGCGCATAAACATGTCATCGGAACACTTATGCGCTGACTGTATTATGATTTTGTTACTTTGAAGTTTAAGTGCTACTCTGGATATAATTATTGGGAGCATTTTCTCTAGAGATTTATAGAAAATCGGTAAAGACTTACAGAAAACAAGACATGTATCACTAATCTATTTCTTTAGTGTTAATGCGAAACGGGTATTTCAAAAAAGATGGATTAAGTGAAGAAATATTTGAGGCGCAAAGTATGCAAAATTGAAATCGAGTTTCCCATTCGCTTTGACCCCTAGAGTTTGTCAAGGATTACATACATATGTTTCTGCTTTACTTATTTTTTGTCCGGTATCCAACTTTTTACCGTACCCGAGAGTCTCGCGAGACGCCGTCCAAAATTCATGATTTATTTTGTAAGCTAATGTTTCTTTATTCTTTAATAAAACAGTCGATGCGGAAAATTGTCTTTTTGGCCGTCTCTTCCGCTCGCTGAGCTGTGAGCTCAAGAATAATGGAATTTTAATTTATTGCCTCATTATATCGACTCTGTTTGGGCGCTATAAATTGATAATAACTTCTGCTACGTAATTATTCATAAGTTATAGCCATAAAATTCAGGTTAGATTTCTTCATATTGGACGATCGTAAAATTGTTATATCGTAACAAATCTCTAGATCCATAAAAACAAAGTCGCCGTATTGACCTATTTATTAACCTTTTTAAACCATCATAAGTACTATACAGCAGGATTTTAATTATAAATTATATATTTTTGCATAATCTTTGCGTAAATTAAAATACATAGGTATATTACTTCCATAGTAATATTTATAACAATTTTTTCAACACTTCGACAAGACTGGAGCCAGTTTAAGTGGATCGAGTGGCAGAGGTCCCAATTTCAATAACTCGAAGGGGAGCAAATAGCGGGGAACGATATTTTGTGCGCCAGCTGACGCCTACTACGCGCCGTCGGGAAAAAATAATACCGATATAATTACATTAACTGCTTTCGCGTTGCAATAATACATCAAAATTAGTATATATTTAGTCATATTGAAATATGTAATATCCTATTGATAAACTGCCTTGCATATATTGTAAAAATATTGCGTGAGTGATGAACAATTGATGGTATAGACTTTATTATATCATTTTAATGATATAATATTTCATTGATATTAATAATTATTTAGTGAATGAGTGAGTGTTGAGACCTAGCAATTTTGTCGTCTTCCCATTTGCGTTATCTTCAATATACTGTATTAAACACTGAAACGAAACTGTAAACACTTGTTAAATGTGTATTAAATTTAATTTTAAAATAATATAATAACATTTACCTACTAGATAAGACTGCAGCAACGACAGAAATAATATTCGATAAATTCTCAATTTTAATTCAAGTTCAAATCGTCCACATTAATTTAAAACGCCATTTTAATAGATGCACACAGATGCTGCGTGTAAATTTGTTAAGCGATGATGAAATAATTAAAATAACAAATATAAAATTTTGTATTCCTTCTTATATTTTGTCGTATTCCTTTTTTTTATATTTCGTATTAAAAATTTTAGCAACGACAAAAAGAAATGAGCATTTTCGTTGTCATCTTAATTACATCTCAACCACAATACAATAAACTGCATACGATGGGTATCGCGATGAAACATTCATTCAAATGGACCTTAACACATTCACAATGACAGATAAAGATCAACGCGAGGAGCTCATAAAAATCAGGTCTGCTAACGAGAAAACAAAAATAAATCGTAAACAAAAGTGGAACATAACTTCATATAAACGTTTCTGTCCACTCGTATGGTTGCAAAATGTATGGGAAAACGTAATTGAATTTTACTGTTCATTGTAGCAACTAGATAGACATTGCATAGATTTTATATTCCCTAAGCCCATAAACGTAAATCTTTGATAATTGGATATGACTAGAAGAACATTTATTAAATGTACAATAAAAATAAACAACATATTATAAAACAGATAAAGATATAAAATCTAATAGTATTCATTACTTTTTATCCTAAATAATAAATCATTTATGACGTCAATTGTAGCAATTTCAAATATCTAGTACAAAATTTGAGAATCCTAGATCACGTGCCTCAAACTTCTTGTTCCCCCGGGTAAGACGGCGTTGAACAAAGAAGGAAAAGGAGACGTAGGGCTAACGTCCCCGGACTAAAATTCGATCGCATTTCGTTCGTTCCTTCGTCCTTGACGTGGTGTCAACGACTTATATGCCAATATCGATGCAGTCGTATATCATTATAATAAATATTATGTGCCATTTTATCGTTAGAGTTCCACGAAAAATGGTTGAATTATGATAATATAATTAGTTACATTGTGACGTCAAAGCGTTTTTTTGGTACGTCATTGAACATAATAATTTAATAATTTATAAGTAAAATATGATTCTGGATTTAATTTGGTCTTCTTTTGACGCCCTATCCTACACATAGCAGTGTAGGCAGAGAGAACCTGAGAAGTTGGGAACCTAGTGGTTAAGCATTCATCACTTTCTGCCTAATTCTGGAGGCATTGCGTGTTAAGTGAAAGAATGCACTTGTCTCGTTACCAAAAAAATGCCTAACAGTATGTTGTTTTTTTGAAGATTAACAGCGTTACAGCGTTATTTGTATATTCATTTTCAATTGCAGTTTTTAGCGTTTGTTAATAATTTGCACAAACTAGTTATTATAATTTCATAAATACAAATATGTATACCTAAGAAAAAAATAACAATATATTCAAATATAATAATATACACTTATATAGTATAAAATAAATTATAAAAATATGATACGTATAAAAGAATTATGACAAATAATTTTATTGAAAAAGGATACATTTCTTGGAAAAAGTCGAGGCTCGGCGGCTGGAGGATGTCTAACGCAGACAATACCTGGAAAAGATTAACTCGTTACAACTTACATATTAACAAATCTAAATGCGTTATATTATAATTAATGTTTTTTATTATCTACTACAAAATCGTCTTCAAAGAAAACAAGGAAAAGAAGAAAGTGGACATAATGATATGTTTAATAACTATTACGGACTATTATTTTTTAAGTCATGTTTAATCGGCCCTCAAAATATACAAAAAAAATAAACTAAATACTTATTTGTTAGTTTTACATAGACATAAGCGGCTATGGCTTAAAAAGCGTTAAATTACGTTTTACATATGAAAACAGCTTGTTTATCTGTTACACGGCGGTGGCGGGTTCGAGCAATTCCCACCAATTGCACCGTGCGATCCAATTTTCACGTTTCAATGCAAATCCTGTTTAAACAGGGCGACAAATACTCGGCCGCAAACAATACACGCTGATCGATAAAATACACATGCAAAATGAATAAATTATGAATGTGTCCCATTGTAGTTGTACGATAAACACGCTAAATTAATTGTAATATAAAGCAAACTTCGTTGAGTACACTTAATTTTATAAATTATAATCAGGTTTATGCTGTATCCCGCATATAGCAGGGTAGGCAGAGGGAGCCTAGTGTTAAAGACACTCCGTTGCCCACTTTCTGTTGAATTTTTCAAGGCCGAGTATTGGTGCCAGATCGAAGAAATAATAAAATTTATCAATAATCATTCATTCAGCTGAGTGGGGATCGAACCCACAGCCGTCGAGTTACTGTAACAACCTTGCCACTGCGTCATGACAACTTCAATTTACACGTAATTTGCAAAATAATTACACGTTGCCAGAAAATTGATAGGAGTTGATATTTTACTGGTATCAACACATAAGAGACGCTTGTAAAAACAATTTATTCCTTCAACTCGCAGCATATTTGATAGACGATGTTCTAGACAACGGAAGGAAACTCACACCGTCTAGCCAGACAGCGCTGAAACATCTACGCTTTAAATATAATTCGAATAAAATGACAATACGGAATAAAGGAACATCTTAAAGTATGTTTAATTTAATATATGCACGGGTATACAATATATACAAGCAAGATCGACTGAAATTGAAAGGACCAAGTGCTTTTTAATCTAAATCTAGCTATCAAATATTAAATAGTAATTTAACATTTCAATATGTTTTACTAGTATTTTTTAAATAGAAAACTGCAATATAAGAATATATTGTACGCAAATAGCGTAATCTGATGAAATCTACGATGAGCATTGTAAAGCGCATACAATGGCTTTAAAATACCTACTTAATACAATGTTGCAATAAGCTTATATAGTAAAAGCTTAATCAATATTACTATGAGAATAAAACCATAATTACAACACCTCAAATATTAACTCCATTAAGAATCCATAAAAGGTAAATGAGAAGACTTCAATTTAATTAGTTTATTTGAAATTTATAAACATTAACTTACGTTTTCATGTTTAAAGAAACAGAGCATCTTGAGCTCGCGGAAGACGCGCTTAGAGGAGACGAGCGACTGGAACACGTTGGGCAGCTTCTTGAGGGCCACGCGGCGGCCATCGCGCGGGTCTGTTACTGCCCTGAGAACAAAAAAAATGGTTTATTAGTAATTGAATTGGATAGGAAAGTAGCTAATACTTTCTTACTTATAATAAAATTTAGTTTGCCACCACAGAAACTGACACTGTGACTGTGACAAGTAAAGCTAAAAAAAATACTGATAAAATATATGGAATTAATATGAATTGAATGTAATGAATAGATAATGATGATAAATAGATGCCAGTCTTTGTGATAATTAAATTATAGTATTGACATTCAAAAGAGCAACTGCCGAGTTTCTTGGCAGCTCTTCTCAATAAAACAGACTTATACAAGCAAAATATGAAATTTAACTCAATTTAATGAGGCGAGTCAGTCGTGGCGAACGACACAAGGGAACACTCGTATGAATGTATACGCGACAGGTTGTGGGCTCGATTTTCACTCGAGGAAATGAAATAGTTAATATTTTAATTAGCTTCGCACTGGTGCCGAAGCAAAACGCGGCGTTGTGTTTCGCAACTCAACATACAATGTCTCAAAATTAGGCGGAAATGAGAAGCGGGGTGTCCTAACACTAGGCTCCCTCTGCCTGCCCGGCTACATGCAGCTGAAAAAGAAACTCAATTTAAAACTTTAACATATTAAATTGAATTTAACATTTTCCGTTCAAACAGTGTTCTGACGAGGTGCACTGACGCGAATGCATTACGCTCAGCGTGCACTCACGTGTTAAGGTGAATAGTCCTCATAACATTTCCCTAAATAAACGCATACAAATAAATCACCCGAAATAACTAACCTTCGCGGCGTTGGGAGTTATTTTAGAACACGACAAACGACAACGGAAAAGTTTTGAACGTATCATAAAAGAAAGTAAAGAAAATGGTATGCGCTATTGCTATACGAGATGTTGATAACAAACAAAAACAACATGAGAATTAATATTGAAATTAAAACTCCACATGGAAATTCTATAAGTTCATAAATTCTTTTTTTATTTTATTTTGCACACACTACTCAAAAGTTAATCTATGAAAAAAAAGAAAAGAGTTTAACAATATTTTTATATCTATAAATTTCAAGCGACCTAAAATGTTGAATATTCTCAGCTATCACAACATTATTAATATGTCGGATTGTTAATTACCCAATAAATTGAGTATTCAGTTTATAAAAAAAATAACAAACAGTTAAAAAAAAAACAAAATTATCTTCATTATTGTACAGTCAATTAAAAAAGAATTTAATGTTGTTGATCCTTTAAACCTAGCGGTATTTCCAATCAGGCAGATCGGAGTCACCCACGATCAAGTCCAGTTCCGAAAGTATAAAAAATTCATAACTTTGATCACAACGGGACATAAATCTCTTTTGTTACTATTGAAATAACAAATTATTTTAAATTAGTTTGTTTATCAAAGAGACGAAACAAATATTTATTATAATATATAGAGAAAAAAAAATCCAAAAGCGTATATCATTATTAGGTTGTTACCTGGAACAAAGTCAAAGACCTATTAACATTATACGTACATCGAAAGGCAAGTAACGAAATTGGCTTCGAACGTCATGTAACGTTGTCGATACATAAATTAATTGATATAACACACAATTATTTCGCCACTCCCATATTAAGCGGCCGATGGCTGTGGCCCTATTACGATAACATTGAAAACAAACACAGGAAATGTAGAAGGTTCGTAAAAATTAATCAGCGAGAACGACCAGTTCTTCAATGTAGGCATGTCTTGTCCTCAACGATCGACGATAAGTTTTTTCACGAATTTCTTGGCCTCGTAAAAAATGCAAAATATAAGAAACACTTATTTATATCGTGAATAATAAGACTAACAATAATGAATTAAATAATTGTTGAGACTCTATACCTGTTTAAACCTTTGAGGATGTTAAAAATATTAGGATCAAATAATTGCAAAATGTTTTTTTTTTAATTGAAAAAAAGTATGGAGGTTAACGAAAATGAACCGTTAAAGGTCCCACTTGTTACACCAACCCCACCCTTATTTATACACCCGCACGGCGAATCCAAGGAATGCTAAGTAGTTTTTTCTCCCAATTCTTAATCTTACGACACTAAACATTTTTTTCTTCATTCAAATCTACTTACGTCAAGTTGGACTAACACAACTATATCAACTTAAGAAGCATTCCTAAAAGAATATTTACAACCGAACTTACCAAAAGAGCCAAATGAAGGTTTTAAACAAACAAAGACTTTACAGTCCTATTCCAAGACGAGCGGCAGTCGTTGTAACGACGTTTTAGGAAAACGGAACGGAACAAAAACAATAAAAGTAAATTAAGTGTGAACAGCAGTGTTTACGCAGCTCCTTCAATAACTTGCACCTTGTACCAATAAACGACGAAAGGGAACCAAACAATTGATTCTGAGTGCATTTGAGACTTCAGGAATGTGCCACACGATGCTATGTTGGAGATGAAACAATAATATTAGAAATGTAACTCTCTTTATATCTATACTAATATAAAAAAGCGGAAGAGTTTATTTCTTTGTTTGTTTGAACGCTACGATCTCTGGATCTACTGGTCCGATTTACTATGTTTTTGTTTTGTATGAAAGCTGCATTCTTCAGAAGTGCTATAGGCTATATAACATTACATTACACATATGTACTAATAAATTAAAATACTTTCTAATTTGACATGCAATTTATTCCGCCATGTTAATAACAACCGTCTTTGCTAAGCGACGGTTTGCAAAATTTGTTTATTGTTTTAAAAAAACGTCACCCAAAATGAACTTATATTTTGATATTCATCCTTATAAAAATTAATATAATAGTCACTTTTAGCATTTTATCTAGATTGAAATTATAGTTTACTGTATAACATTCTAATAAATAATTAAGGAGATGTCACTGATTCGAAATGACCTAGCCTTCGGGCTGCATAGTATGAGTATGACCGACGCGAACGGGCAGATGACGTTGACGGTTCATTTACGGATAAATTTTCATACATTTTCGAACTATTGTTAATTTTTATGTAATTATTTGCTGTTTATAATTTATTTAAACTACACTTTGGTTCTCTTCTTATTTTATTTGATATTGCCCGCAAAAATTAACCTATTTAAAATAGAAATGTGTTTAATTATTTCATAGAGTCGATATCTATGTACACACGGAAAACTTTAGGTACTTTTTCTAATATTAAGAATATCCTTTAGTTGATTTTACTTTTTTTCTTAGTTCATTTCAATAACTCAGATATTTTTTCTAATAATACGTCTCTGCTTATTATTCTTTTTGATTATTTAGGCTTATATTTTCTTACTAATTCTATTGAAAACAGAAAATAATTTCATAAATATATTTAATAAGTATTCTCATAGTTCAAGTAGGCGAAGCCGCGTCCGGGTCCACTAGTATTTTAATAAAATTCTTGCTTTGCTTGCTTGCTAAAAAATATCAAATAAAACAATAAGTTTATTAAAAATAAACACAAAAAGTTTTTCAAAGGGCACTGTAAATATCCAATGCTTTTCAACAAGTTACTTATATATTTTCTGTTTTTCCAAGAAACATTATGTACATCCTCAATGTCGTATGAAAATAACTACTTACTCAAACAATGTCACCCGTGACAGCCGACATTGTTTTTGCCGGAGTATTATGGTATAGATTATTAATATTTTACTCGTAAAGTGTTCTTGAATATTCAGTTGCAATGCTCATCTATACTTTTAATAAATATTATAATTTTCTTATATTTAATTATAAGAAAGATCTCGTTTTGCATAATGAATAAATTATTACATATTGTTTAAGTCCATAAGTTAAATACAAGCGATACGTAAATAACGATGTCGCTTCTGTTCTTTTCTATATGTGACCTACAGTAACTCTACTACCTATTTCCAGACAGACGAATGTAATAAATTTCGTATATACGTATAAACGGGAGTAATTATCTAAGATCTGGTCAACCTAATACCCACTGGAAACTCATCCTTTCAAAGTAACAGTCATTTGGGAATGCTTGTATATTTTAGAGGAAGACGGTTCGATTTGGCAACGGCGGGCAAATGTTATGTATAACGTACAGGATGGCAATCCCGCAGGATACACTCGCCTCGCTTTTATACCAAAATCTGAGACGCCTTGAATATCATATTACGTATACGTAATGCAAGCTTCCCAGAGGAAGTAAAAAGCTGTGTAACGTAGACGCCATTTCATTAAAATTTGAGACATTTAGACGCTGCAGCTTTTGACAATAACAAGAACTGACTATATCTAGTATTTGAACTAACTAATAGAGGTAGGATGAAATAAAAAAGATAGAATCATACAGAATTATCTAACTGTGCTTTTTAAGATATTATTTTGAAAATTGCAACTACAGTAAAACGAAAGACAAGATATCATTTTAATAACTTTATTTAATACCTTTTGATAGAAGACTATATTTTAATATAAAAATATACTACAATGTTACACTACGAGCACTAACCGTTAATCTACAAGATATGTCCTGAAGCCTTTCACTGTGGTAATTCGAGCGTACAAACAACAAAGGCTAATATTTTATATACTTAGCGTAATATTTTATATACTTTAATTGAAAAGATACAAGTAAAATGTCTTCTTTTTTAGCTTCACGGTGTAACCCGCATATAGCAGGTAGACATAATAGCGTTGCGTATTGAATAGCGGAACCTAACGCCACCATTAAGTTTAAATTAAAATAGTAGGTATGTACATAGATATAAAAATACCTTATTACTTTTATAGCTTTTACTTAGACAAGGATGATTATCTAAAACTATATTATTTTCAATAGAGCCTAATTTATTTGATATAATATGAATGTGTGTTATGTTTAAGTTGAATAAAAAAAATGTACATATGGATTTCTTACAACAAAATTCATTAGAAAATTAAGAAGCACTTGCGTTTTGACGGATTGTGTACATCTTTGTAAATTATTCCTATTTATATTATTAATTTAAATTTTTCATGGTATTTTATAGCAGCGCAATAGATATTACGAAGTTAATCTATAAATATCTATGGAAATTATCTGACTTATACAGATAAACTAATCACGTAAACTTAAATAATAATAATATAGTTATCGTATTTTTTAAAATTCATTATTACATTTAATAATTATACTGCTATTTCTTTTATTATCAGTGGAGTTTATTATATAAGATATACGTTTTAGAAAAAAAACATAGTTGCACCACATAAATACGTGAATGTGTTAAATTATATGAATTGTGAAGTTTCCGTGGGCGTAAGGCGATTGCGGTATTTACAGCGATCGATACAAATGCCTGTACAATAGTGTGGACGAACCACAGGCTCAACTTATCTTAAATACCTACCTCAGAAATCTTCAACTAATCTTTTATGCAACTGCGAGACGCAAAGGAGAGCATAATATTTCGTCAATGAGCTATAAAATAAGAAATGCACCAATAACCTACGATAATATAAAAAACGTAATAAACTGGACAGAAGAATATATGAATTCTATTTTTACATAACTAGAATTTTTGGTTTAGGACCTTTTTATGGGAATGACACGGTAACTAGCATACAGGTCACCAGAGTGTCCCAGTGTCCCAATGCCAGAGTCCTCGAGACTAGCCTAAAATTTTACAGAATTAAATTCCTTATCTGTTTTAAACAATAGATTTTATAATGTTTTAGACAATAAAATAAAAAATATTTTATTTTATTGTCTAGACCAGACTAAAATTTCTATCTAGACAAATTTATCAACGGAAACGAAAAACAGCGGATCTAGACTTGCCTAATTGTCAAGAGGAATGACAGGAAGTGCGACTAAAAGTGTGTCAATGTCAGAGTGTCGGGGACATTGGTTGGTTTTTTTATCATATTTTTAGTACGGCCGAATATTCAATGCCGATGGCAGATATTGGTCACTTTAGTGACTCAGCTGATGAATGAAATATTTTAAAGTCATTTTAAAAACTGGAGTTTCGAATATCAAATATTATTTATTATGTAAAGTTTCGTTGGCAGCGATATATCTTTCTATTGTTCTATAACAAAGAAGGATTAGTAAGTATTCTACATCTATAGAATAAAAGACATATTGACTAATTAAAGTCTAATTAAAATTAAAGAGACATTTAACATCAATATAAATATATTATAAAATGTGAATTGAAAACGTTAATTGGAAACAATGTTAGTTATGTTCAACATAAATCCTTGCAAATTTACTTAAACGAGGTCGAGGACGTCAATTAATAATTAATAATTTTAATACTCATACGTGTTGAAATAAAGCGTATTATTGCATACATTATTTTCTACCCGTAGTCTTTTAAAATTAAAATTTCATTTTGATGATATTTATTTTTTATCGAAAATCAGTTACTTCTCTACGTCCCAAATTAGTTAGTTATCTTTAAAAAAATAAATAGCTATAAATTTATGCATGTAAAATATGAAACATGTAAAAATACTGTGAACCTAAGATTACACAGATAAAACTTAAAAGTAAAATTTCAATTCGTCAAAAGTGACGCAAAAACGTTGCGTTCAAAAGATATAAAAGAGATTATTCCGCGTGTTTGCTTAGTAATGATAATCTGTGAAGTGGATATAATATTTTCAAATGATGCCTAATATTAACAAAGTTATCTTCACGCTGTAAGTATGCCTTACAGTTTGTTCCCATTAAGACACTACTGTTCCCTACTTTCCGCCAATTTCTGGAGGCATTGCGTGGTGAGTGACAGAACTTAACGCCATGCTTTGCCTCTTTGCACTTAGTTTTTAGTTTTTATGTTTGTTTTATATAACGTAGATCTCTATCTATTGTTATAATAGAAAGCTTAGGAAAGACTACTGACATTTTGCCAGCTGGCTCTTTCTTGTATAACGCTATAAATTTGTAAAAAAATAAATAGTAAATATATTATATCATTAATTTGCGAGTACCTAAGTAAATAAATCTATACAAAAAAAACTTTTCAAATCACAAAAGAATACTAGTTCCAATACTTCTATAAGAAATAAACGTTAAAATAGAGAAGAGAAAAAAATAAAACAAGGCCTACATTACACAGGATTATCCCTTACATATGGTGTCTTATAGAAAATATCAAAATAAGAAGGTTGGATAATACGAATATAGAAAAAATGGATTTACGAAGAACAAGGCACATGCTCGGCGAGATGTTACGTTCGTTTTACTAATGGCTTGTACGCGAAGGTTTTACGTTGCCTATACCTATTTATACGAAATATTTATTTTTTAATATACTTTTTTAGCATCACGCTGTATACTTCACGTAGCAAGGAACGTAATAGACCACGTTCCCCACTTCCACCGAATTTTGGGGGAATTGCGTATTAAGTAGAGGAATCTATAACTATGTTCCTAATTGTTTTCCTTTAGCCCAAATGTTTTGGGTATATTTTTTATGACGGCACCACATGCGTTTCTAGTTTTGTGGTCCGCTGTTTATATTTAGCGGCGGATGGTTTCTCCAGGAAGTCGTTACAACGCCAGTGTTTGACCTAATATAACTAAATTAATTACTCAAGGCAGGGAAAAGAAATAGTAAAAGTAGTGTTGTTTTAGTAAATATTTATGTGACACAAATATAAAATACACAAATCACTATTAAACCGTTTAGATTAATATTTAAATAGCACACAAAAGAGTCGTCAGCAAAGTGAAATCCACGGAACTGTTATGCAAAACGTAAAAAAAAAGAGTGTGAAATATCAGTTCATAGATCACCGAAGCTCTCGAATATTAATTTCGCAATATTTTAAGTAACACATCATCTAGTATTAAAAGGCTTCGTGGCGCAGTGGTACAAGCGTGACGGTTTTGAGTTCGATTTCCACTTAGATAAATGAATTATTATTTATTTCTCTGTGTGGTAACAAGGCGCAGCGAGGCGGTGAGCTACACCACTCGAGACGCAATGCCTCCATAATTCGGTGGAAAGTAGGTAGGAGTGACTGAACACTAGGCTCCCCCTGCATACCGTGCTATATACGGGATACAGTGTGAAACTGAAAAAAAAAAACATCTAGCATCAACCAATACACAATACATATTAAAAGCTTGAAACATACGAACCAAGTTTATTTCAGAACGTCAACGATTCTGAGATATTAATACGAGTTGTGATCGAGTTTTATTCGTGGGGAACAATGCACCGTTCCATTTATTTCTGCTAATCTGCAATACAGTGGAAAAGTGAAAGTTGGCGACTTTATTTGGCACTCTTTTGTTCGTATCCACTGCGCTTAGCGTAATGGTGACTTAAGAATAGATTAAGGTCATCATTATTTAACATCATTATATATTTAAATGCATTTTAAATAATTTCAAATTAAACTACTTCACTTCATGGAATGCACAACCGTCACGTCACACCATTGTTCCCCTGAGCCTCAAAAATATCAAAACATAATATAATTGAACGATCACATTTACGTTTTAGTCTATAAAACGTATTTCTGATATTGTCATTAACCGTTTTAAATATTCCAAACTCGAGCAGCGCAGAAAAGGCCACTCGTCTATTTATATCCACGTCGAGCCTAAGTTAGCGCAAATAGGTCTAGCTCGTCACCGACGCACGCCCGCCCTCATTCCACCTCTACGTGGGGCTTCGTATGTGAAACTGGCATTATAAACCTTATGCAGTACGTATAAGCTGAACAACATTAGATTGACGTATCAAAGAGGCATGCTAATGTACTGACAGGACGAATCAGGAAGACCTTTTCATTAGTATGGATCATACAAATTAAGGACGCTGGGTGCCTACTTCACCTCGTCATATATCAAAGGATGGTGTACAAAGATAAAAGGCTATGGCCATTTTATATTCTTACTGGCTTTATCAAAAGTAAAATATAAGAACTATTATAATTTATGCTACAAGTTTAATTACTTTTAACATGTTAAATTATCAACTTCTAGGAAATATGGTAAATTAGTTAAGTTGGTAATAATAGAAACATTAACCTTACTTATGAAAAAAAAAAAGAGCTACCATTTGCCCATAAATAGGCACGATTGTGACACTTAAAACAATGGTTTAAAGAACAATTAGTTCCTGCGTATGGAAACGTGACGCAAACATCGCTGATATATTGCCGTAATCACAGTTACAATATACATATGTCGGCATTTATCTTTCACACAGAAGATATCGTTTTCTTTAATAGTATTATTTATTCGCTATTTGGCTTTATTCGCTAGTATTAAGAAAATCAATCATAAAGCGCGATAATAAATTATTTAATACGTAACAAATTTCTATAATATATTAAACGTTTCATCAATTATATGAATAGCAGCCCGACTAACGAGTACCATTACCGATACAATAATTGTGCAATGTTTGAATTGAAGCAACATTAAATGGAAACTAAGCGCACCCACTAATTTCAGAAGCAATTGTATCGTTCGTAGTTATTTTAACAAATTGTTATTCTATCGCTATTTATTTATAAATGAATTCTCAGTTTAATATTTTATCAGATTCACGATGCACACGGCGAATGCAAAACACCCTGCTTTGCCTTCATGCCGCAAGCATCGTATATAGTGTCAAAACACTTAGCTTTCCGCTTTCAGCCCGAATACGAGTGAAAATACCACACTTTCTGTATTCCTTATTGCCAAAAAAAATGGTTTCTTTGATTATCGTACACCAATCCGACCTCGTACGCCTCGCTCACTTTAGTTAAAATTAAGTAGCACTAAATGTGGTTATTGTAATTTAAATAATATACACAGACACATTATTAAAATACGGGTCATTTGAAACATCAAATATTCAACTATTTACTCACAATAAATAATTGCGTATTTGTAAAAAAAATCGTATTTAAAAAACACTGTTATTTGCACTTTTCTAAAAAATATCAACATTCAAATAGATTTTCGGTAAGTAGCATCGATGCTGTTGCGGCCTACGATATATCACAGCCTTTCCTCGTACACAAAGAACAATAGCCACTAAAATAAAACAAACAAATTGAAGGATTGAATAACGAAAAGCACTAAAAGCTAAACTCTAGTTTATAGTTAGCACGAATTGCATTCAAAACTGAGAACACGCTTTTACTTCTACTAATAAAAACTTTGCAAATGATGGACAGCCTGTTCTTAAACGTATCTGGCAATATACGTTTAATTTGATGTTATTAATACCTTACTGAGCGATCGGCGCCACGCATACGCAATATGAGCACATCCCATTAACTTTCGATTGCAAACTTTCGTTTGAAGCCTAAGCGAAACCGTAGAAAACAATGTTATTTACAATATCTATAATAACATATCAATCAGCACACAATAATATAACTTATTTTCTTTGTCTAAAAGTGAATATTGGACTGCGTTAAAGTCTAGGCAAGTCTAGGCAAGGCTAGGCGATGACGACGATGGAGGCGCGCGGCCTCGATGACGCGCCTCACGTCACTCTCAGCTGATCGTCATCCGCTCGGGCGCTGTAAACAAATCATAGTAACACAACACTCCCACGCATAGTGTTGAATATCTTTTTTATTTACTGTTTTCTAATATGCGTCTTTAAGAATATTAGTATACAAAAGTAAGGCAAGTAAAGTTTTTACTGAGCTTAGCAGAGGGAACCTAGTGTTAAGACACTGCAATGAAAATATAAAAGCCGTTTATTATATAGGTTTGCTAATAGGCAATCAACTAGGTATTTATATCGCACATGAAACCAGTTACGATTTAATACTACCGAACGCGCGGCCATCGGACCGCAAAGCGGTTTGAACGCGGTGTGTTCGTCAAATGGTCAAAACGGCCTTATTGTTAGTGTCAATAAGGCAAATTATACAACACGCAATGCCTCCAGAATTGGGCAAAAAAATGGAAAACGGAAGTGCCTTAATAGGAACGGAGTGTTTTAACACTAGGCCCCCAATAATATGAGATAGATACAAAAATAAAGTCAAAATTTAAAATTTTATATTTGTCAAAGTGTATTTCAGAAAAATATTCCAAGTAAAGAAAACAGTATTAACTTCGTAATTTAGGCCCATTTTTTAAAAAAATTATATTAAAACAAAAAATACAAGAAAAGGCGACCTGCAAAATAGCCCAGTAAAATAACTCAATAGAGCAGTGTGTCCCCATAAACATATTTTAAAAAACATGAGAAAAACATAACAAATAGAACCCAAAGTCTCCGTTCCTCATGATGGAGGTTGCAAGTATAAAAAAAAAAGAAACCTAACACTAGGACCCCAGGCTCCATCTGTAAGCAGAAGTAAGGGATACAGGCTAAATGATTAGCCAACATATATGAATCGCGTGGGCAGTACCAAAAAATCTACTCGGTGTTGATTTAATTGACTCCCACAAAAATGGCATCCGTTAAGTCATTAATAACGGGGTCAATTGCAGGCCGGCTAGTGAGAGATGGTAGTGAAGACTATGCCAGTGTAGTATCTGGGTCGGACAGCTGTTCTGTGACAGCTTATGTGGTCGCGTTATACTTGCGTTGAATAGATGCAGCTTGCCACAATGGCTTAATGGTGGTGAAACGAAATTATTGACAGCTAGCGGTGTGCATTTATGTTGCACAGGTAATTTACCAGAGAGAGAGATAAGTTATTTTAAATAATTATAAAAATGAGTAAGATGTAAACACTTATTTTTAAAATTTACAGTAGTGTACATTTCAAGTAAATGTAGTCCCTAGTTTTCTTCCTTTTATTAAATTTCAACTGTAATTTCTGATACTAGCTTAAACACACAAAAAGTCATAATAACGGTGGGTTATAATATTTAATTAAAGTAAAGCTTAGCAACAACGATTCTTTCCTACAAATAAACTAGTTGGTGGAATATACTATACAGAAAAACGATTCATTGAATTAAATATTTAATTCGGCATCCTTATTTGGATAACGAGATAACAGTAAACTTTCAATATGAAACTGCACCAGAGACCTAGTTTGAGCAACTACCACTTTCGCTGCTACCGGTTCATATTGGTGAATAATAATAATCCTCAAATTAATCTATATTGAGATAGATAAAGCTCACCTCGACATTATTATCTATTATCTCTGAAAACAAGGAGTGCTTGAATCTATTCTTTATTTATTTTTTTCATATTCACACTGTATCCCGCATATAGCACGGTAGACAAAGGGAACCTAGTGTTACAACGGCAGGGGAAACTCAACGCCACGCTTTTTTTCTTGGTCTACCAGAGCGCAAAAAGAAAATTTTCATTTATAATTCATTTCTCCGAGTGGGAATCCCACCCACAGCCACCGTATTACAGTCATACGCTTATGCTCCTGTTCCACAATGGCCGCAGTTTATTAATCACTGTTTTACGTTTTGACTATATCCTAATAACAGAACTGTTATTGATCGGTATGAAATTAAAACTACGCAATTGATTTCATCTATACCGAGTTTGGATAAAATCTGCGATATAAATCGCTTTCAAATGACATAATATCAACCATTTTTTTAGACAATTCAGGATTCCATCTAACATGAGCTGAACTATATATAACAAATGTCAAATAATATTCCAATTTACCGTACAATCTATCAATTCAATATAAGTCGAGCGACAAACGAACAAATATATACTAAGCAAGGACACACGTGAATAATGTTGCCATAACGAGGTTCAATCAAAGGCGAATGGGGTACAATTACGGTGTAATGTCATCGGGGGGTATATCGGTTGGATTCCCGTCAGAAGTTTTGCGTCACCAAAAACCTATAATGTATTAGACAAAATTTTAGACTTTACAAATATAAAAAAAGGTAACGCTTCATATAAAGGAACAAAATTTGATTATCCATAACTCATGGATTGTTTTTGAACCTACGACCTGTCATTCGTTTACATCGGTACAATTTTTAGAATTTATCTACTGAGCTTTGAATATTATAAGTCCATAATTTTTTATCTTCACACTGTATCCTGCACATAGTGGCGTAGCCACAGGGAATCTGGGAACCTAGCGTTAAGACACTACCGTTCCCCCACTTTCCGCCGAATTCTGGAAACATTGTGTATTGAGTGGTGGTTGAGTACCCTCGTGGTACCCTGCGCCACAACTGCTTAACTATTATTTTATTACAGTCATAAAAAAATAATGTACAATTTACGACACATGAGATATACTCATCTCACAAGTTACACCACTCTAGATTATCGCCAGACTAAACGATAAGTGCGGTATCATAACTACCAAAGTGAGTTTCATCTATTCGCGCACACTTTAAAACTTTCAATATTGCCACATAAAGCATAAGTTGCCCGAGATGAAACGTTCGCTACTTCTGAGCTATTAAATACATAGAAGTTGAGGTTTTTGTAAATAATATTACAAAAACATCATAGAGATATCATAGAGATAACTTTTTTTTTTTTCACTGTGATGTTAGTAGGTACATTCTTTATTTAGCTAATAAAGTATTAACTAAATGAATTTTGAATGAAATTCATGTCCTTAGTATGAAATCCATTATTAAACTCAGATTTAAATATCAACTTTATAAATTTTCAAAAGTGTACAAAAGCTAGTAATTGTATATTGAATGATAAATGATCAATTTTAGCAATATACATTTACTAGCGGACCCGGACGCGGCTACGCCTGCTTCAACTAACTATAAGAATATTTATTAAATATATTTATAAAATTATTTTCACTTTTCAATAGAATTAGTAAGAAAATATAAGCTTAAATAATCAAAAAGAACAATAAGTAGAGATAACTTAAAATTAACAATAGTTCGTAAATGTATGAAAAATTATAAAACCGTCAACGTCATCTCCGTGTTCGCGTCGGTCATACTATGCCGCCCGAAGGCTAGGTCATTTCGAATCAATGACATCTCCTTAATAACACAATTTACCGAGATGCACATTGGCACAGCGGGTACTAATAGTATAAAAATAAATATATTTAAACCAGTGTCTATAAATCAACAAATATGTTTAATATAAAATGGAATAATTTTCATTATTATATTTATTGATACATAGCATAGCTATTCACACCTGCCATTCTTGCCACTTCGCCCGTGAAGCACCTGCGTTTCGCTTGATTGTTCAAGCAGAGGCAAGTTGAAATAAAATTGTTGAACTACAAAAAATCAATGGGCATTGTGGGCCTTCATGGAAGATTATTTATATCGCTTATAGTTTATGTATATTAGTGAAGTACATAATGTTTGTTTGTAATTTGTAAGAAAACTATTACTTTTTCACATATATCGGGGCTATGTAAAGAACATAGTCACAAGACACTATCCATTCACCCTTACCCATTAATTTAGAGACATAGCGTCTTAGGAAGAATTCCAGGGACCAGGAAAAATAATATTTTCAGAATATATACACATTTTTACCGTGTTAGAAAACTTTACGATAATATTCAACACGGAATATCGCTTCCGTCGGATATTAAACCAAATTCGTACCTCCTAGCTGGCACAGACACTGACAAATAGGATATTCATATTCCTGCCGCGCGTACCGCGGAACCACAATCCCTACACTAAAGGAGCCGTGAAAGCGCTTACAATGTTTATTCAAATATTACGGGAACCTTCTTAATCTTGTTACGCAGGCACCCGGCAAGAAATATTGGCAGAGAACAGATATCTGCCATCTCCAGACCGGGCCTGAACTTTTGTTTCACTCAGCTTTTTAGGAAATTGCGTACCGCAAACAAAGAGAATTGCCTCGAGATAAGACGGAGCGTGTCACGATTGCAGACCCTCTTATGCTTTGTAACTACGTATATCACATATAGGGAAGTTTTAGTATAGAAAACATGTTTTCAACTATTTACTAAAGTGGATAGTTTGAACTATACTTATACTTTAAGAAAGTTGTATGCATTTTGCATACGTAAATATAATAAGGGAGAAATATATTGTTTAAAAGGTATTTTATAAAAATATATCGAGTATAAATATTACTTGAACATAGAAAAACGATTTAAGTGACTGCCGTTAAAATAAAAACTATAATTAAACAATCATTAAAAGAATCTTTAAATCCACTGTAGCGATAACGTATAGGGTAACATGGGGTGGAAATGATTTTTGTTTAATAATCCCAAGCGTTGGACGGCACAGATAGGGGCGGGACGAGGGTTTGGTCTTTGAAATCCGACTCAAAGAGCAGCTTAGGCGAGGCACAAAGAATACCATCCTGTTTCAGGGATCGAGCTTAAAATTTAAAGCATATTGAACTGGCGTAAGGCTACCATACATTAGAGTAAAGACGGTTGAGTAGGCATTGTTTGCTAAGTGTAGGTACACTGTGAAATAGTAATTCCATTTATTAGAAAGATTTAATTTTTTGTTATTCGATGTATCTGGCTGCCAATGTTCTATCCGTTAATCGTTTTAAGGCTCTATGATAACACTTACAATATTAACTATAAAGCCTATATACATACCTAAATAATATATTTATCCTATATTTTGAAACTATTTTAGTATATATAATAGCTTCAATGAGAGACGTGAAAGCATGTTTATAGCAGCACAGCTATTCAAACATGGACTGGCTTGGCTCTCAAAGCGTCATCAAGTTACTTGTAGACACGTAGCGATCGTCGAGTTGGACGACGGGGGACTCCCCGCGTGAGTGAGAGGAGGGGGGGTTTCTGGGCTTTTAGGGGTGGGATGTTCAACGTGACATTTTCGCAAACAAGCCACGATGGGCAAGGGGGAGGAAACTTGCAACCTCGGCGCCAGCCGGCGGTCGCCCGCGACGCTCGGCACTTAATAAAGGAAATCGATGAATAAATTCGGCGATACGCGTTTCAATACGTGCTCGAGCCCTGCCTAGAGCTCGCGATAAGGTTCCCACCCACTTAACAGACACAATCTGCGTAAATAGGATTAACATTACGTTACTAAAAGATTATAAGGCCGTCGTGGCGTGGGCCACAAGGTTGTGACTGTAACGCGACGGCTGTGGGTTGGATCCTCACTCGAGGGTATGAAATATTTATTTAAATTTATATTTGCATTTCTTCTAGTGACGAGACAAAGCGCGGCGAGGAGTCTCGCCACTCAACAGATAATGCCTCCAGAATTTGGTGCAAATGGGAAATGGGGAACACTACAGTGTATGGGATACAGCGTCAACCTAATTTTAAATGACCGTAATGAAAATTAATTTTGTTAAAAATCTGTGACAATTAATTAGCAGATAATACATTAAGGAAAAAATATAATATGACCTAAACAAGTTTTTCCTTAATATTATATTTTTTTTTTCCTTAATATTTATTAAACAATAATTTAAACCTTTAATATACTTTGACATTAATTAAAAATCGTTTCGTAATCCCCACGACGCGACATCCTCCTCTAATGAAAGCTAACAAAGACAGACAACAAAGTTTCATGAATACATTAACTGTACACATCTTTTATGTAAGTAAGACTACGTCCTTATATCATTAATTTAGTATATAGTTTCATAAATTCTTTTAGAAAACATAATATATATCTATGTTCTATATATAACATATATTCGTTATAAATAATTTAGAACGTAGAAAATGAACAAATAATAACTTGATACAAACATGTAACGGTATTTTGTTTTATAAGGATTTAAGACAAATATGTAAGTGCTTACTTTTCAGAGAATATAAAGTTCTGCGTGTAAAAAATTAAATACGATGGAATTTCAGCCAAATATTGTTCATTATTTCATAAGAACGACACCATCTGTTTTAAGCAATAGGGTTTGTAGCGATTTATGTAAGATTCATATTTAAAACATGTGAGTAACCAACACGATTGGCTAGTATTTTAGCAGTATCTAGGTATTTAAAAATATATCACATATATAGGTTGATTTTTCTATGTCAGCGACGTTTATATAAAAAATAATGGTGCAAATAATACTACACTGTGTAACCGATCAACCGACTAAAAAATCGAAGCCACAATTACGGAGTATTTTCAAACTGTGCCACTATAGATTTATTATCATCTACATTAAAAAATAAAACTTAATACACAACACAAATGTATTAAACGTAATATTAATAACTCCATACAAAATAAACAGCAACAAGGAACCATAACGCCATCGACAGTATAAAATAGTTTCGCACAATCTAAGTTAATGCGTTCCAATGTTCCCTAGTAATGCCTGTATCGCGTACATACATATTTTATCAATTACCCGCCTGTAGTGGCGTGACGTCACTGTGCGCCGTTAGGACTAGCCACCACCGGCTAAAGCCATACATATTATAACGGGCCTAGGAGAAGTCGAGTGGGAGTCAAATTGACCGAACATGTTCATCGAAGTGTTTAATCGATAATGATTGTATAACGAGTAAATTAGTAATAAGCAAGTATCTATTTTTTTAATTTTTTCTTGTAATCATAAATTATAATTGCCATTACAAGCTATTGGAAAGTCGATAAAGTAATAAAACATAATGGAATTTGAATATTACAAGTTAAACTAATTCACGAATCCAAAGATGAAGAGATATTTCGAATATTTTTAATTGAGTCTTGTATGAATGACGACTCTAAAATGATTAAGATATCTTTTATTGTTTACGAAAAATAAGAATTAAATTAGGATTTATATAGGGTTCTATTTAGATACTTTCGCTCATTTGATGCAATAATAACGTAGTAGCATTTTTTAAAATAAGTTACATGTCAATTTATACAAACTTTGTTTCATAGCAATGTTCTAACAGTATCCTAATACTCGTATTTTCTAAGGTACAGTGTAACTTAACAGTTATAAATGTATAAAAAATAAAAATCTACCCAAGTTAGACAATCACCATAAAGCTATCCCAAAACCCTCCCTAGTTTATTGAACTATTTCACAAAACCGGTGCCTTGGGCGACATGGCACGACCTGAGGATTGCATTTCATAGTGTTATTGCAAGCTAAATCGATTTAACTGTCGTCTCGATATTTTCATTTCCTAAAACTCACCGTAAATGGAATATTTATATTATATACATTATCGTGTGAAAACGCTATTTTAGCTAATGTTAGTTTTATGTCAAACTTTATTCGGCAGAAATTCGGGGAACGGATGTCTTAACACTAGCTTCCCTCTGTCTACCCTGCGGTGCCTGTGTGCGGGATACAGCGTGAACATAATATAAAAAAATAAACAATCCCTACCATCTATTTTTGTGGGTTGAATAAACAAAAACAACATTCGTAAGTATAGCATACGGGTCAGGTAAACACAACAATACGTTTTACGATAGCAAACTCATTTCAAGGCAGTTTCTTCAATTTTAGCTCATTCATATGAAAATTAATTTCAAAGTACGGTCAACGTCTATCCTAAGGTACCGATACACAAACTACCGACGATGGCTTACCGACAGCCTTTGTTTAAAGTAATCTATATCAAATGGGTCCCCGTTTATCTATCCCGGTTGAACAGTCGGTAAACACTGGTCGGGACGACAGGCGAAGGACTTAAGACGACAACATAAATTAAACTAAGCCTTCGAGCACTTTCGTTACAACTAGTAATGGAAAGCTATCATCTCGGATAGTGTCCATTCATCAAATCCATAATACTCCGTTATCCATGAGAACCGACCGTAGACGGTGTCAAATAACGTTGCAAAATAACTGTTTCAAAATCTTGCACAGTGCTAAGTATTTGAGGAATTTGTGCTTTATATATAGGTATATAGATTTTGATAGAAAATAATACCAGTAAACGAAATTTCATGAAATTTTCGAATTAAGTTGATGATAAACTAACAAATACCGACGGATCTCCAGAATATATCTTAAAGGAAACGGAATGTCACAGCTAAAAAAATACTGACAAATATTTTTATTTTTAAGAACCATCCGAAACAACTCATTTAACGAAAAGTGTTATACCTATGTATAATAACATTTAAATCCACATGACAAAAATAAAAAGCAAATTCAAACAATTCGCAAAGCCAAATCGTCCGATATACGAAATTAAACGTCACTCAGTTTTCAAATGTCAGCCATTGACACATGCAGATGCGATCATGGTTTTCCATATTAAATCTACACACCAGCGCTTTAACGTTCCCATAAATAAAACAGCAGGAATTGAGTATCATACGTCTAAAAAATGTAAGAAACATTATAGCAAGTATAGCTTGTTTTTTTCTCTGCTTCATGAAGCAGCTTAGAGCAAAAACGTTATGTTTATTACCTTTTGTCCATATTAAGACACTGTAGCTAGATTAACAAGTGATTACAAATGTCTTGAGCGAATCAGTTTTTAAACGTAGATAAATTATAAGATTTAAGAATTATTCATTACGTATTCGCAGGAAACAAGTTGGGTTGGCTTTGAGCAATCCCTTGGATCGAGTGAGGCAGATGTGCAGGTGTGCCGCGTGCCATCTGTCGTTAAGTCTCGTCGTACAGTCAGTGAATAAGGCTTTTATTGGAAATCATTTTTCCTTTTTAATATGATGTGAAATAAAATACTCAGTAGAATGAAAATGTAGGGTATAAAACATTCCATCTCAAGAATATGAAGATGATGAAAGTTATCATTAACCATAGTTTAATACAAATGACAAATTAGTTAAGATAATGAAAACATTTATATATTTAAAATATATAGAATAATAGAGTCAAAATTATCATGATGGGCTAAATAAGACAATTGCAAGTTGTTCACCTTCGATTATCCATAATATTACTTTTAATAAAACACGCTTTGCCTAAGACTTACGTAGATTAATTGATAAAATAAATGCATATATAATTATATCCACGTTATACATTGCAATCCTTAGATTAGCCAACACCACATACCGGACCTTATAATGGAAGTTGTTTTACCTGAAACAATAACATATATATTAATATAGCATTCTTTGTCCTCTCATAGTATTGATAATCGAGAATAATTTGTCATTGAGTGAGAAAAACAATCAGATGCATGAAATTCTTTAAGATTTAATACAAATAAATAATTTAAAAAAATTAAAAATTTCGAATTCGTTATATTAAAGTCGAATTACTTCATCTTGGGGAACAAATAGAGCTTTAAATAGCTATTCTGATATTCATAAAATATAGCTAAAAATAAGAACCAACGCAATAAACAATGCTTTCGTTTTTAAAAAAACTCGCAAAAATCGATTCATTGAGGAACTACGGTGCCACAACCTGACGGCCAGGTAACTTATAAAAAAAACCCTTTTTGGTTCAGGGGTAAAAACTAACGCGTAATCGCGTATCTAAAAATTTTCTGAACCGCAGATCGGTTAGACTTCGTTTTATGCGGTAGACGGTAACGAACTAGATCAAAATCATTAACTTTTTGAAGTAAAAAATCTTTTGCTAGTAGGTACTGACAGATATTTTAAACATTTACCCAGTAAAATTAATAATCCACAAATAAGCAATACAAGTCTAGAAATGTATAATTTAATTAACTAAAATGAACATACAAGGGCAGCATGTTAGTTAAGTCAATATAATACATACATTTCCTACTATAATGTTATGTTGATTTAGCGACAGCCGACATGTGTACTAGCACCTATTAGAGCGAATTGTCCTTTAATTCACACACGCAGACCAATTGTCACTGAAATTCAATAAGCATCAGTTAGAGAAAGCTTAATATATTAAATAATGATGAAAATTAAGATAATAAAATTAATGTCAAACGATAAGGATTTTACGTAATTACTAACACACTAATAAAGCCCTTATTTATAAATCGCTGTAAGCTCTCGAGATCGATCTTGAAATGCCGTTTTGGCATCAATGAATAGGGCATCTCAAGATCAACCTTACAACGATTAATACTGGCAATACAATTATTGTAAGTAAATGATTTAACCAACATATGAAAAATAAAAAGAAATATTCTAAATAAAATCCATTTGCAAGTAAAACCCAACACACCAGTGATATCCACCGTCAACATGCGATGTTGGCTGCGATATGACTATCCGTCTGTTTGTTAATTAGACTATTAACGAGCTGGTAGCCGCGTCGGTCACCGCGAGGTCGACGGCCTGCGGAGGGCGAGAGTTAATCGGATCCAGGTAGAGACCTTGCGCGATACGAAATTTTGTTCACATATTACAAAATTAGATGTTTTAGATGTGTTTTTGAAGTTGTCGATGCCAGCGACTGTAAACGCGACAGGTTGTGGGGTTCGATTCTTACTCGAGGAAATGGAAATAGTTCCATTTTCTTAGTTCTGACGTCGAGCTCAACTAATTACAATCAACACGCAATTCAATACACTTTTCACTATACAAACACTTTTTACAATATTCTTTTGAAATACACTGGAAACTAAATACTATTCTTTGTACCAATAAAACGCTAGATTAAATACGAAGTGATAATAATTTTATTTTAATACGCACATTTTAGTTATAATATATTTTTAAGTATGAAAATATATAGCCTGTATGAATACTGAAAACTCGTTATCTGTCACGCACGTTAAAACACGAAGGCTGGTTTCACACGATTTATCTACATACAAAGCGAGCCTTGATGTCTTTTAAATGTTATTAGAGGCGTGGATGTTTATTAACTAGTGCATATAATCATAAATTTATGTAGAGTCAGTTATGTATGAACACGTAACTTTTCATATACCTACTACATTTATATATGAAGGTGAATATTTGTTGCGGTGTCCCGCATATAACGGGGTAGGCAGAAAGAATCTTGTTTTAAGACACTCCATTTTTCACTTTTCACCAAAATTTTTGAGGCAATGCATGTTGAGTGACAGAATTCAACGCCAAACATTTTCATTTATTTTTATGAAAATATTAATTCATTCCTCTTTCCATTTTTACATTTAACTATTGTTTATATTTGCTAGTTTTACTTATATCTCAATAAATCTTATTATATCTTATATCTCATTAAAAATATATCAGAAAAACATATCATTAAGTATTTATAAGTTAATATTGTAGCAAATTCTCGCAGAATACACTGTACCAGAAGCGGTAAACAATTGACAGTTGCTCATAAGCACAACAGATGTTGCTAGCCCCGCACCGTCGCGAGATCCGTAGCTCTGCGAGTGAAACATTTATTACGAGCCGAGGGCCCGAGGCTGCGACCGCGGTTATCAATCATCTCCCTTCCTACGCACGACCTGGCAATCTCCTGTAATCCCTACGCGAGTGACTGGGACAAAAAATATAACACATGTCCATTAAGTGTTGTTTTTTTATATAAAACATAACATCTTGCTATAAAAGATTGGCGTGACCATACACTTAACCTAACCTTCTGAAGAAAATGAGCAAAAACTAAATCAAAGTAGCTTAGCTATCCAAGAATTTTACCAAGAATACATTGTTTTAAAAAGATTAAAATTTTATGCTGTTTTACGTCGCGGGCCTACGAGCGAAGCGAAAGCGTGAAGATAAAATAAACAGCGAGAGCAGCATCATCAATCATCCACTCCCTTTCACGATTCCGTAATATCCTTACATCCCTTGTTCCGCTCTTACTCGCAAGCGCAGGCGGTCGTCCATTTTAATATTATAGGAGATTAACAATTTATCAAGCGAAACAACTATTACATACTATAAAATTGTAATTTATAATTGCCTCATAAACTTAGTTGAGGAATGTGTACGCTTCAATGAATATATCTTTAGGAATATTGTTGTTAATATTTCTTTTGTTTTTTGTTTACTTTTCGTAGGTGTACAGTGATGAAAAGAGAAGCTATAAATCTCTCCAACCTTTATATTTGCTAATGGCGCGCCCACCTGAACTTTATATACGAATATTTATATACTTAATAAAATGGTTATTAAATGTGTTTAGGAAAAATAAAATGGTTATTTACACTGTTATCCACAAAATAAATTGTTATTTAAATATCGCAAAAAAAGAAAAATATGTGATTATTCCATATCCATCTCAGCGGCAGGGACTCGTGCGCGGAAATAGTTATTCCGCGTAAATTTCAGTCCCCCAAAGACAATGTGATAAAAAGTCACCAATGTGTTGCTCCACTAGTCTCTCCATCTTCCAGTGTAATTCCCATAAAAATCTGTTCAGCTGTGCCGGTGTTTAGTCTGGACAAACGGAAAAACTAAAATCCTGTTTTAGCATTTAGTCATTAACTAAATGCATTTGAAAGTTTTCAATTTCAGTTATTTCCAAATCTCATACAGACACTTCAATTTTATTTATATGTATGTACATACATATGCAGGTATGTATAATGTATATATAGACTAGATACAGCATCTGTAGGTATTTGTACTCAACTATTATATTATGTACAGGTAAGTATATAACGCATATATAATTGATCTGTATGTAATGTACAACACCGGTAACATGCTCGTATGACGGTTTCTGTTAACACACGTACACTTCTGTGTGAACGAGTAATTTGACGTAATCACACAAAACGGAAATGTGGACCCTACGTACAAGTAGTATCATTAACCCGGAGACCTTTGTGCGTATCGCGATCAGCTGAGCGCTCTTGGCAGCCAGCACAGCTCGACCTACTTACTTATTATGAGTGACGCCCGGCGTGTGCCGCCTCTTATTCTTATACAATTCTAATAAATTCTAATGTATCGATAGGATCTTACAACCATGGTATACCTGCCTAACTAACAATAAGCCTGAGGCATGTCTTAAAACTCAAAAAAATGTTTGTTGACAATATTGGAATAATTTTATGGCAAATATGTTCAAAAATTTAAAATAATATAAAGAGTAAGAAAGAAATATATATTTTCGGTTACATATTAATTTTATTATTTTTTATGTCAAATATTCTACACGCACATTCCACACTTCCGTCAACCCCAACAATTTATAAAACAAAAAATATAACGGTATTTTAATAGTAGGTATGCAAAAAAACAGCAAGTCTTACTTTCGCAACAGCCAACCGTCGTAAACATAAAATACAAATGTAACTAAAACGGATTTCTATTAAAGTGAAAATCTTAATGACGCAGTAAAGCAATTGTCAGACGGCGGAAAGTGCGCCTGCTGTAGGACGACTTTATTATCACCCATAGACCGCGGTATTGCGAGAAATATCCGATTACATTAATAAAATAAAAATATACTGCCTATATATATATATTAATGTACTTGCGAATGTCGTATTGGTAATTGAAACAGAAGACAAAAATCAATATTTGCATGAAGTCGATTTTTTAACCATAAACTTCACATAGAAGACAATCCTAGTTTATTAAGTCATATAGTAATGAATTGTTTTAATATCATATATCCCATCTGTGTTCCATGGTTTTTCTATAAATGATTTGGAATATCTATTGAAATAATCACATTTAAGTTTAACTGATATAACAATTAGTGCAAACATTGAAAGCAAACGGTACCAGATTGGTACCGTTAACCTATTTCAGCCTTTGCCAACGCCACCCGGAAATGACCGGGGACAAGGCGTTCGTAACCTAATTGTTAACTGTAAGAACGAACAAAGAACAAATAGACGTGCCAGTAACTAACGTCTTTAGAATAAATGGAGACTCAACTTTACTTACTTACTTATGAACTTTGTTTAAAACATTTTATTAATTTAGGAGACGAGTATAAAAGTAAGGAATCAGTTGTATGTTTAATTAATACTGGAACTTAAAATTAAATTAAGGAATTGTAATAAAAAACAAACATAATATAACGTTTTGAAAATGACGACGATGGATACACTGTTTACACAGTATATCCATCGAAACAAATATAGCCATTTCACCAAATTTTACCAATTATGCACAGGATAATTCTCAAATTTTGTACCCTCTTGTTACCCTGACAATGTCATATTGCGATAACACTCAGGATTCCGTGCTCCCCCCAACACCATAAATACATATAAAGATTTAGTTTCAAGCTCAAGAATTTTTTTGACAAAGCTAGTACAACCAGCAGGTACTTTACATGGCATCTCATGACATCTATGTTTTGTTTCATCTATGTAAGTTTGGAAACCATAGCTTTTTGTATCGATTACTAGTACTTAATGTAAATTTTTCGTTTTGTCACCGCTTCATTAATAAAAAACTGTACCTGATATATAATTGCAATATACTAAAATTATGTTAATCATGACTAATCCCAGTCAGTGATACCGATTTTGAAATCCAAGAACGTTGTTAGAATATGGTTAACCAACAAGGTATTCTGAGTCATGTCGATAATATTATGAATACCGTTTCAAAACTAAATTTTCGTTGATGGAGAATTGAACAGTGTAACTATGAAAATATTTTTAGTGTTTAAAATAGCTTTTTTTAAAAATCGAAATTTAGATCTATTACAAAAAAAAATAATAGGTACATAGCCATTAAAGAAAATCTGTTTCCCTTATTATTAGTCGAACTACCTAAACATTAGCTTCTTATAATACTAATTGTATTTAAACGTCTAATAAAAGCTTTAAATCTAAGAATACATTTTCAGTAGAGCTTATGATGTAATGTCTTTCATTTAATTTATGTCACGGTACAAAGATTACTATGTAAAGTCTACGAGTATTAAATATAACGTGACAAAAATGAAAATAAAAATAAGGTAAAGTAAAATTGTTGATTATTTACTATAATTTTATAATAAAAGGGAAAAAAATTCTAATAAATGTCATCATCTGCGGAAAATCAATAAATTAAGAACAAAAAGTAGCAGAATGAGTGCAAAAAGGACTATTAGTCTTATTTCCGTTCAATAGTCGTTTGTCCTTTCCTTGATACTTGGGTAAAGGTCGCGAACCCGCGAAGGGCACCGTAGGGGGTGAATAAGGCTTTCGAGGCCCGGGCGGGGCGGGGTGCCCGCGGGGGGCCTCCCGTCGCAGATCAACAACCCCGAAACCTTATTTGAGATAAGCCCGGGAATGAGGATGTGAATTTTGAGGTATATAATTAGAAAGAAAAATTATGATATGGTTCGGTGAAAGTTTCGTCTTGCATTATCTTTAACCATCACAGTTTTTGTTTTGAAATCTACAAGTAAAAATATATATCAAAAATCTTGTGTGCTATAGGTACCCTCCTGTGTAACATGGAAGTAGTTACTTTAACTTCGGAATAGTTAAAAGCTTCCTTTTGTAATATTCCGGTTTTTTTTTTTCAAGTATTAGAAACATTAGCTATAGAGAAGCGTAGTCAAAGCAAAATTCTCGTGTGAACGAATAAACCCCAATACCGCTACCTGACACTATATCCGGCGGGCATTCCAAACGCTCGACACATCAAGCATTGTTATTTACTTCGAATTTGTTAGATATTCGCATCCACATTCTCGTGTTATAAATTTTATAGAAAAAAAATATATTTTATTGAAACAGTTTATTTTTCCATCGAATATAAAGGTATTTTTTTAATAGAGCTCTATAAAATAAACGCAGGTATTTACATATTACAGTTACTAAGTACTGTTTATGATGCCTAGTTCCATTAGTCACTTATTAGAACAAAGTTAACTATTATCAGAAAAATGACTTTTTAAAATACATACAATTTTTTAAAGTGACTGCAATCGAAAGGGAGGTGCCCTTTGGACGCATGGACAAAGGTACATTCATTAACAAAATCTCAAGCGCTTATTAAATTTGACGACCATTGTATCGGTACACGATCGTGGGAAATAAATCCTGATGACGTGTGAACGCTAGGTAATTATACTCGTATCGTATTATAAATAAAAGAATTTCAATATACGCGTCGGCTTCACTTGTAAATAGAAACCAGGTCCGAACGGTTGGCCTATCGGGAGCGACACGTAATATAATTCACGCAACAGCGTAATAAACCAGAAAAATGTATAGTTAAGCCACGACCACGGGCTCCTAATCTTTTGATCGAGAGTGCACCTAAAGGCAAGTAGCCCATACAAATAAGGCAAAATAAAGACAATCTGATAGATATAGTGCATTCGAAGACGATGCCCTACACACCGGAGCGTGACCAACGAGACACGACAGCGACATTATCGATTCTATGCATCAACTTGCACCAGTCCCCGGTTTTAAAGTAGATTGGCTTTAGATAAATTTCATTGATTGAGTTCTTTCATAGGTGCAAGTAAGTGAGCTATACCTATTGTACGAATATCTATGAACTCAACAATAGCTTTCAAACCCATCCTTTTGTATAGGATCGTACGCCAAAGGAATGCACCTTTGTTAAAGGACTATTCCACAACGACAAAATTTGTTGGGACGAAACCATTTTGTCTACGAATAATTTAAAACGTACCTGTAAAACCAGTTCGGGCTGTTGATTGTTCGTAGAAATTCAGAGCAGTTAAGCTTTTATTTTAAGCCCTTTGTAACCATAATCAAAATCTTTTCTTTATAAACGAGATAAAAACGTAGATGCCCATACAATAATGAACAGCGCTCTTTGTTGTTCACACTTTTGCTTATTATGTATTAGGTGAAACTGATGGGTGAAAAGAGGTATTAAAAGTCGGTAAATTTAGATTTTTTTGCAAGCCTTACAATTGAAATAACAAAAATTACCGACATTGTAAGTTCGGCTGTGAATTTAAGCATTGAAACTCACAAGTAATTTTATTAAATTTCATACATTACATGAGATTTTTAAAACATGCAAGTGTGAAAGAAAATATATATTATACATATAGGTATAATACCGATACACTAGCGCCGAAGAAGAACCCTTATCCCATAAGACTAGCTCAGGGGTCGCATCGATCGCAAGCGGTGAACGCACCCCAAAACTGAAGCCTGGCAGGCACACCCCGTGAATGGATCGTGCAACCTTTCTTTAATTCAATATTTCTTCTTTTATGGTAGTTCATATTGAACTGATTAAATTTAGTTAAAAAAGGTTGCTTTTAAAAGTCTAAATAAAAGTTCGTTTTTTTATTTTAGTATTTATCATATATTTTAGTATTTATAAAATATTAATCAAGAATTGTTTGTAACACTATAAATATAAAATAGCCTAATAATGTAAAACCATTCCATAACCATATATGTAAACCATGGATCAATTTGATTTGAATACAAAGCCTCTACAAATCATATAAAATAAAGGAACAATAAAATAATTAAACACATTAAATTAAATTATTTTTATTCCTAAAACCAATCGAATATGTCCGGTTACCTTTTAAATTATGCACTTTATAAGTAAAAGTACCTGCACATCCGACCTGCCCCTTACACTTAGATGGGCATATACGCATGTATAGATACATATATCGCACAACCATCTTTGTCATTTTTTCAACAATGCGAAATGATATATGTGAAAGAAGCGCTCAAGCGTTTCGAGCGAACAGGTGAACGTAACACAAAGTTAATGGTAGCGCGACAAAGTCCCTGTCCCCCAGGAACTAATGACCACTCAAAAGGAGAAAATTACACCACGCGGTTGCTCGTACGGATGGGTCCGAGTCACGAAGTGGCAGCTCCGGTTACAGATAAAACTAAAAACACGAGCGTATTTCATAACAGAGATTATATTGCATGATGATGATTTAAATCATCGTGACGCATTTGGTTAGTTCCTAGCACTGTCTAGTGCACGCTGTGTTGGTATGATAAATCCAACCACATGAGGGATTTTTCAATTTAAAAATATGTATATATTAAGAGCAAATCAGGATTATATCCACATATATAAGGAGAGAAGAGAACGGAATTCCTTGTCCATTTGTGACCAAGTTGTCCATATGCGATAAAACTCCTAAAAAAAATACAAAGCCAAAGCTTCATGGAACAAGTTTAAGCGATAAGGAGATTTAAAGGTGGTGGATTTGATACAGAAGATAGTAAAAGCGAATGTTTAATTTCCAGCGGCGGGCCCGGGTGCGGTGACCCCGGGCGCATCTGCCGCGCAACCTGGCTTCACTTCACGCGTAACGACCACACTCCCATTGAAATGGTTTCTATTCAAACGGGCAACGTCGCCTTGTATTAAGGCAGACTTAAACTTCAAATATTTCAAATTAAATTATTTCACATTTTTGTGCACCTACCTTCGTATTTAATTAGAATGTAGGTAAACATAGTTACTATACTGTAGACATATTAGTTAGATAAATAAGATATATATATATATGTATTTATATAATATTCATCACCTCAAAATGTGCTCAATAGAAAATGCAAGCAAATCTAAACTGCAAGGTACTGATGCGTGCGTAATAGCTGCCAATAAATTGTTATGAGATTATTTTGCCAGCACAATTACGTTGGATTGTAAATTATCTAGCGATAAATCAATAATTTTATTAAACAAATCTAAGAACGGGATAAAACTAGTTTAATATTAATTAAAAATAGGACTTTGTCAAAAGAGGATTTTTTAAAAAATAAATTATACACTTGTCAGAAAACTAGGATTGAATCCTGATGTAAACTCATTATGAAATATATTTTTCTAGCTTCCCGTATTCCGCCCATAGCTGGAAAAAGGGAGAGGGAACCTAGTTTTAAGACCTTCCGTTCCCATTAAGATACTCACGGAGAAATGAAAATATTAAATATTTCATTTCCGAGAGAGAGGGGGGGAGAGGAATTCGAACTCACAACCTGTCGCTTTTACAGTCACACGCTTGTACCTCTACACCACGATTCGCCTGGCAAATGATAAATGTAATAGTAAAAAGTAATTAAAGTACCTTACGTACAACCATGCTTCAAACAAACATTTCCAGTTTAACCAGCAGAAACGTTGAAAAGGACACAATAGTAGGTAGTCGTGATTTTCCCGACTGCGCATCACTGTATACATTACATCTGGCGGGAGCGAGTTTTCTTTGTGCGCACGAAATCCTATACTGAAGTAACTAGATAGCAAGTACGCTGCTCGAGATCCGGAATCGATCGGGTATGCGCCGGCTTCGCTTCGGCTTCGTATAGATATATCATTTAAAATGTATTTCTTCATTTACTATCGTTCTATTAATAACATCTTTACACGTTTTAACTCTTATGTCTTATTTTACCTGTCATGTCATACATATTTCATTGTTAAGTTTTAATAATAAACTCTGCTGCATCAAGTACCTACTCGCGTACATCTCTTAAATGCTACTTACACAAAATCATATTTCTAAAGAACCTACATAAAACATTTAAACTAAAACTAAATTCTATCAACTATTCAACTTATATAATGCACAATCCGACATTAAAGTGAACAACGCGATTGTATTTTTAACCAATGTCAAAAAAGAAAGAGACTCTCAATTCGACTGTATTTTTATGAAAGTTTTAGTCAATTACGAAGAATATTCGTGGCAGTAAAGCGCCCGGAATAACGACGCTATAGAGGTAATTACAGGGCTGTCTGTCGGTCCGCTTCAAGTCGGAACAATAATTAATTAAACACCTGCTTCTATCAAATTATCGTGTTATAAAAAGATACTTTTCAGTAGATATAAATAGAAATAGAAATGTAATGGGAAAAGATTTAATTTATTGTTATAATTGTTTTGGAACTTACTTATTTAAAAGGCGATATTGTGAAAGTAATAAAAGCTTACCTGAAACAAAACAAAGAAAGCATCGTTATATTTAAAGTTAATGTTTGTAACAAAAACTTTTGAAAATATAATAATATATAATTAAATGTAAATATACGATGGTAAAAAAACACGTCAATATTTATTTAACAGAAAAAAATACTCCAAAAAAGTTAGGATTATCAAATAAATTAATTAAGATTTAGATTATCAAAATTAATATTAGCATATCCCATATAAAATGAAATATATATAACATTAAGCTGCTTAGAGCATAGCTACGATCATCTATATACATCATATTTCGCATAAGACGGCATGTTAATTCAGAGTCACGAGGCGCGAGGCGCGAGGCGATGCGAATGCAATCACGGGCGGGAAGCTCATTCCGGTTGCATCTCCGGCGCGACGCTGCAGACGAATTAAGGATTTGGAACCCTCGCCAGCCAAAACTTTATCGTTATAGAGATTATGTGGGGATAGAAAAATATTTTATATTCAAAATTACATTGCAGTTTTATAAATGCTTGTTGAATTACAGAAAATTATATAATGCAATAGGTATTACTAGGATTTTACTATAGAATTTAGTCCAGCATGTAGAAAACAAATGAAAAAAAAAAGTTGATTGCATGCTATTTTATGTATACATATAATCATCTGCCATCTTTTTTATTCAAAAGAAAAACCTAAGCTCAACCGTTCACAGTTCATCGGGTGCTCGCTCGCTTTTACATAAATTACATAGTGATGCGTTTCATAAGTTATCATAGTTTTCATCCTAATACAAGGTAATTTTCTGACAGCAAAATATTCTTAACATGTTTCTTTTACCACAGAACCCATCATTTTGTAAGGCGAACAATTTTTTATCCCGTTGCCGCTTTATGCAAAAACTATGAAATACAACCTGCCGTTAAATTTATACCAGCACAGACCAAAAAAATATAATAAAACAAAAAAATATACTAGTTTAACTATAATACTTACAGAGATCGTAATAAAAAAGGAAATGGAATCAAGCATAATATCTTTTGAACTTAGTAAGTATACGGGCAGAGTTTTATTGAGCCGTAAATAGAAAATATGCCTCGATAAGAACTTTCAGAACCACTACGGGCGAGCGCAATTTCGTCGTAAGACCCAACGGACACAAAACTCGAATGCCTCTTGAATTTGAACGAGTGCTACGAATAAAATAATTAAAATTCGAGTTTTATTAACCGATTTCAAACAACGGGAATATCAGTTTGACATGAGTGTATTTAAGATTGTTGGAATTGGTGAAATTTATATTTAGATGATTATTTTTAAATCAGATATATTTTTTAACTAAGGGAACCGTCAAGTTTTAGTCCATATTCATTCAGTAAGGTATATTCTATAATACGGAAATAATTGACAAGTATACGAAGTCGGTTTAATTTTAATTTTTTTTTTTAAATGAAGTTAACAGTGTTCAAATTCACGCATACTAGTAACAATGTTCAGGACGTTGTACCTAATATTGAATTTAGCTAATTAGATTAACACGATGAAGCCGTAACAATCCAGGTCAACGACTGCCAAAAAAAATATAGGCTGATGTCATTTCACATTTTAATACCGAGGTCTGGATTTCCGGTGGGATGAACCCGTCGCAGGTCGTGTCTGTTTTATTAGTGACGTTCCAGATTAATTGGTTAGTTTACACGTTTTATGTACTTTGCCACATGTTCTCTAATTTTGTTTGCGTAAAATCGAACGCGAACACACATGAATATGGTAATCCAATTTACGAAATAATTTAATTCTAAAGCTTAATTTTTCATTGGTTAACAGTAAGTTTGTAATATAAAGAACATTGTAAATTTTCAAATTCATGCAAGCTATAACGTTCAGGCATAAATTGTCGAGTTTTATTTGATTCAATATTTCCATCCTATCACTACAGAACATCAATAAAAATTATAAGCAACAAAATTAAATCGCAATGGCATTCACAAAGCCTCCCAACCCACGTGCCTACCTACTGTTAAAGATATCCATATTAACGATGAGTTAGAAACTGGTCGGGACCGGCCCCGGAGGGAGACCGAGTTTCGCAAGCACAAGCAGGTAGACGGTTTGACACTGTAATTCGTTTTCACATGCCCCCTTTGTAAAACGGAAACTTCAAAACGCACTTTGAATACAAAAACGCGTCTAGATGGGTACGAATGGTTATATTCACAATTAGAATTAAATAAAATTTTACCGGTTTTATGAGGCTGTCTCTGTAATCTTAATAGCGGTACCGAGATTTTTATTACTAAAAAGAATCCCGGTATATGATTAAAATGTATTGCTATGTATATTATAGTCCAACTAAATTGATATTTTCATAGCAGTGAAAGCAGAGAGAATCTAGTGTAAAGCCTCTATTTTCTCCACTTTCTATCGGATTTTAGTTCTAACGTCATGTTAACTGACGAACTTAATGCGGCGCTTTGTCTCCCTAGAGTAAAATGCTCATAGATAGGGCTTTTATACTGAAATCAATTAAGTGAATACTAAGTAGTTATATACATATGACAATCAATGACAATGATTGATGCTATAACTTAGTATATAAGTACTTATGAAGTACATATCTATATACAAACAATGTACAGAGATCTCGTTTCACATAGTTTTTTTCTATGTAGACAAAAATTAATATAGCACCTTATACATTAACATCCTTAAGATTTTCCTTTATCAGGCATTCAAGTTAAAACGGCATACTTACGTAATTACTGCGAACAAAAACAGTTCCGCGCTGCGATCACGAAAAAGTCAATTCAGAAACAAAAGCAATTATAACCCAACGTTTCCTTAACAAACTTTCTTCTTTTACGACCACAATATAATAATATGATATTATAACGTTAGAAATGTAATTGATTTCGCTAATTATACAAAAAGAAAACATTTTTATTGTCTTTATGATATGCAGTCAAATAATATTCCAAGTCGACTATTGTTATCCCATAAGACTATATTAACATTTTTGACAACATATATGAGAAAAAGTTTTTAAGGGGTTGCTATACGACTTTTAGATATGCTCAACACAGTCACTGTACTAATAAGTAACTAAAGAAATCTAAGAATCTATCTTCTAAGCCAAAGATACACTTAATTTAATATTAAGCCCAAGCACTCGATAGTAGTCTGGTACTCTAGTCTATACTATACTGTAGGTATCTTCTACCTGGTACATTCCTTACGCACAGGTCAGGCCGGGTTAGCCGGGACCGTGTACATGCGGCACTCCAACGTTCATAAACTCGATTAGGAAGTGATTGATGGTATCGGGGGGACGGCATGCGGGCTGCGTTACGCAGGGGCGGGAGCGTGATCAATAGTTGCCATGATAAGGATACTTTTGGCTGGGTTCAACGAGCACTTTCCGAATACATCCTGCTTTTCATACGACATTTAAATTAAAAAAAGGTTTAGTTTTTTAATAATTATATAAACATTATTTTCTTAGATATTAGGAAAGGTGGGCGGTAAGATGGGAAGGGGGAGACTTTCGGTGACCTTCGAAAACATAGTATCAACGATACTGGAGAAAAGTTAAAGGAAAAGCATGAGAACGCCCCGGGTATATATAAACAGGTTGATGTCAGTGGAAGGAGGAGGCAGAGGTTGCAGAGACCGTAGAGTTTAGCGTTTCATTCTCTCTGTTGCTAGGGATACAGCGTGAACCTGTGTTAAGTTTTTAGATATATTTATAAAGTTATTGTTAGTTAAAAAATACCTCAACGAGCGAGATAAGTCAGGCTAATTTCGTGCCTAAAGCATTATATCGTCAATTTGCTTAGTAAGCATACTTTACGCTGCACTTGCATATAGTCTCAATAGTACCGCCAGTAGACGATCACGTTACACAACCTTCGTACGTTTTACGAGATAGATGACCTAGGGTCGAGGTGTCGACTTACACATATGTACGTACAAACGAGCGACGACAACGCTCCAAGGATAACAAGGATGCGTGGCCATCTTCCTCCTTTTGCTTTATGTGTACATATTAAAATATTTTTACATATAATGTATGTAAATTAAATGGTTTAAAGCGACCTTAATGCTTGCAAATAATTTCCATACAATTTTTAAGGAGTATTTTTTAAAGCATACTGCGGCACCACGAAACTTTAAAAAAATAGACTATAATTTATCAATAATGATATACTTTCTTAAATTCTTGAAGGATATAAATTTTTCGAAAGTTAATTTTGTTTTTGGATATTAATATTACAATTATTAAAAAACAATATGTAATGAAAATTGGTCTGTTGGTAGGTATAGCGACAACATAAGGTACTGAATAAAAAATATTTTTTTTTATTTTAAAAAGTGTACATAAACGAGATTTTTGTGGACACAAATAGAACGAAAAACATAGTTAATAATATAAAAAAATATATATTCAAAAATAACAGATGAAATTTAACAAAACTATGCAAATTAGTTATCTATATAAATATTTGCGATAATAAACGATAGAATATATAACGAAAAAGCAATACAGCTATCTAAAGTCAATTAAGTAATTATCATGATAACAGATCGATCATTTGGTAGTCAGTTTATTTTAGCATCAGAAGATTTCGGCGACAGTTTGTTTATAGATAATTTACATTTCAACGGATGTCGAGCTATAAAACTAGTGATAAGAATAAACTGCGGGATAAAAAGCATTAATTTTGAGCGAACGTTATTTCCAACGCGAAACCGTGCGGAATACGCACGCTTTTGGACGTAGACCTCTGGTCAGTTACCATAAATGTTTAAGTAATAGGACATTTTGGGCACTAACGTGGTTTCATCGTTATAGTTCTGTTATCTGGTTTTTGGTGTAAAAGTTCAGTTAAATATATTCTTTAGTCTATGTATAGTAGACCTCAGGAATGCAAAATGTCATGCTCAATCTTAGACATGGCAATAACATGTCAATTGAGTCGTCTTCATGGTTAATATTATTATTCAGCTTTTTGAATACTTTGTGAATATTTTTCTTAGTTTAGATAAATGCTGGATGTGAAGAGCTGAGGATCGAGCTCAGCGGCGTGCCATCGGAGAGGCCTATGTCCAGCAGTGGACGAGGATAGGCTGATGATGAATCTTAGTTTGAAACTACTGTTTAAATCTTTTTCATTTTGTATTGTACTTTCCTCATCATTCTATTCATTACTTATTCAATTTTCTATGTGCATTCTTTTCATGTACTGAAACCAAACTAAATCAAAAGCATAGTGAAATTAGAATATAAGTCTTAATGACATTTAGTAATTCGGTCACAACTAAGCTGCCTGCAAATTTTGCTGCGGTGGTGTGTGGCCATAATAGATTTGCGATGAAGCATTGTCAATCGATCGAAAGCACCTGGATCGACCGTAAAGCGTGGTTAGGGAACTACAGCTTAATACACATCTATTAACCGTGTACTATCAAAATCAAAGTGTATTGTATTGACGCTGTTTGGATCACAACCGCAGCTTACATTCCAAATGCTACTAGTTAGTAAGATATGTTAATGCAAATGCTTATTAACGCTGCAAGAAGATTTTGATTACGTTTTCAGATTTTGATCACAGCAAGGTGTTAAGGTCCGTATTTTTTTGCTATAATGATAATTTTAGCTGTGCTTTAATAGCCGAATTAAAAAAAAACAGCGATTTTGATTGTTTGAGAATGATGCAGAACTTAATATGTAAAATTATTAATAAGACTTTAAAACCTTCATAGGTATAAAAAGGTGACAACTTTTTATATCTATATTTACTCATAATACTTCTTCGCTTCTTATTTATAATACTTACAACAGTATTATAAATAAGAAGCTAAAAACAGGAGTTTTTGAGAATAAATATGATATCTGCAAATCTCCTTTCTCGAGATACCAATTAGTGCCCGGCGACGACGGGAAACGCTATGATTAATAGCCAATTTGCTTTCGCGAATTTTACACCAATGTTAGTTGATGATACCTTCAGTTTAATATGAATTATGAAATGTTAATTGTGTGTTAAAAAAATATGTTAGTTTGAAGCAGAAGATATTATTTATGTCTTTATAATGATTATTTTTATATTGCTTATTAAAGGATCATCTCAGTGTCAATTTTTTCTGTATTATCAGACAGTAATAAAGATTATAGCATTATATCAAACCAAAATTCGAATTTCTTCGATAGCTAAAATCCTGGAGAAAATGGAGTGCACAATAGGGCCAATAGCCGCTGCTAAACTTCGCTCCTGAATACACCCCTGTATTGGAGCGCATCGCAACTGCGGAACGCGGAACGCCGAAGTGCTCTGGACAGTAAAGAAATCGGGACAGCTCCCCCGAGCTAAAAATCCTCAAAATCAGGCATTTTTCCTTAAATTTCATATTTTCTAATTAATTAATAACATGTTAAAATATTAGGAATTGGCATAAAGAGCATTTAAATTATTGTATAATATAGGGAAAATGATAAATTAATAGTATTTTTTGTATATTTACAAATTAATTTAATAACGTTAAAATTTCACATTTTCTAATCGCATTGATAATTTCAATGTATAAATTAAACAACGCTTCCTTTAGTAAGTGTGTCATGATCAAATAAGGCTTTTTCAGTCAAAATGTTATTTCAGTAACGAAATTATTACCACGAATTGTGTAGAGTGCCTGTCTAATTTATTTTTCCTTTAGCGATCTGACGGTAAATTCTTTTATTGATTAGGGAAGCGATCCCCGCTTAGCAACCAGCTATTTCTGGTGATATAACGTTAATAACCTCGTTAGAGCCGATAATTACATATATTATTCTGAGTCGACCACTTATCTAGAGGCCAGTCGTAGCGCTGAGGCACAATTGTGCGACTGTAAACGCGACTGGCTGTGAGTTCGATCCACACTCGAGGGAGTGTGAAACGAACTAAATGAAATATTTATTTAAATGTATATTTTCATTTCCTCGCTTTGGTGTCAAGGCAAGGTGTCAGCGAGGCCAATGCCTCAATAGTTTCGCCACTCAGAATTCGGCGGAAAGTGGAATGTCTTAACACTAGATTCCCTCTGCCTACCCTGCCCTGTGCAGGATACAGCGTGAAACCGATTTAATTCAAATTAAATTTTTACTACTTATCAATTTAAGCACTGAGCGGCCCCGAATTACGGTTTCGATTCGCACAGTTAAATGTGGCCCAGTTAAATTATGTCACGTCATGTAATGCATGGTGGCAGTGGTTCCCATGACCCGCTTAAACAACCAGGGCATTGGCAGTACTCCGTTATCTTTACGCACACTCCTGTTCGAAGTTATAGTACATAATTTTTTAATTATAACCTCGATAAAGAACCTATTGCTATATTTTATTTGGTATAATGCTAATTACGTATAACGTAGTGGTGCGGAGGCACGAGTGTGTAACTAAGGCGATGGTTGTAGATTCGATCGGGAATCAATGATTATTTAGTAATATTTTCATTTATACTAGGTTTCCTCTGTCTCCCTGCTGTGTACAGGATACAGCGTGACACTAATTACATTTAAATTTTTGATGTTTAAACATGTCAAAAACTGTGATTACAAGTGACGATTATTTTATAATTATTTTATCATTCTGCGAATTAGTTGCAGAATGCCGCATTTTTAGCTCACGTTCAATTTCACTTTAAACGTCCATATGTATGTATCAAACAATGAAACATAATTAAAAACGCAAACAATAATAAAGCTTTAGAGGAGGTAAGAGCCAATGAATGAAAATCTATTCAATTATTCCGCAAGGTGAACAATCATTCGATTCACAAACACTACTCATAATTTACAATAACGTGCGGCTTAAATGTACGTGAATCTTTGATGGAATTAGTGAATGTTGAATGTTGTCGGTTCGAATCTTATGCGGGGGAAACTAATTATTTGCATTGCCTCGCTCTGGTAAGACAAACCGCGGCGTTGAGTTCTCGAGAACCTCTGAACTGAAACGGAATGTATTGATACTAGATTCCTTCTACCTACCCTGCTTATGAGGGATACAGCGTGAAACTATAAAAAATATATAAAAGCAAATCCTGACAGCATTGTTAAAGCTATGAGAAAAATTTCGACCTAACTCAGGTAGATACAGCAGGTAGATTTGCTGACAAAAAGTCGATCTTTTGCACGGGTATTTTGACATACAAGAATTAAAATATATTATTTGAATCGAAGGATACGGTAACAGGTAACATGCTATGAATCTTAAACGAGCCGTCTAATTCTATGAAAGGAATTTCCAAAGTAATAAGACCTTTTCAAGGAAATCCTAAAAAATATATTGTGAAGCTAAAATGCTTCCAATTATTACTAAATAAAATTAGAATATGGAAAGAGGATTCTTTCTGATGTTAAATAAAATATAATTATCCTAAAATTCGCTCTGTTAAATTTAGAGATTCGTTAACATTTAAGTTAAAACATTTAATTGTCACGTTTTGGTTGTGTGGTCGTTTCGATGGAGGTAAAAAAAGGATAGAGTTATTCGTTGCAATTAGACACGGCAGGGCGGAGACGGGCGCGACCCGGGCGCGGTCCGGACCGCTCCCGATCAATCAGCCCGTACAGCCGGTATAATTAATTTATTGGTAGGTCTAAACCTAACCTTATCTTTGGTCCTAGATAAAGTAAGCCAAGTCTATGAAATAATAAGTAAAAAATAACAAACAAAACGACTAGACCATAGCGCTGGGACACAAGTGTGTGACTGTAAAAACGACAGATTGTGGGATTGATTCCTATTCGAGGATTTTAAATATTTAATGTGTGAAAAAACGCTGCGTTAGTACCCAGAATTCGGCAGAAAATGATGAGCGGAGTGTCTTGGCACTAGGGTGCCTCTGCCTACCCTGCTACATGCGGGATACAGCGTGAGGTTGAAAAATAAACAATGAAATGTCTAAATACACCATACAATGTATTTCATGGGATCACTTTCTATCGCGCTGTATTTACGTACCGTGGTACGTCGTCGCTACGACAACGATGTTATGATTATCTTGTCACTCTCCAGTAACGTTACGGCTCAAGAGCACGACACCTTTAGGCTTAAACGTAATACAAATAGGAGAGCAGCAAGAATATACAAGTGGCAAATGCAATCGTAGCTTAGTAGACTAAAATAAGTTTCAACGTTAATTCTAAACGAGCCTTATTTGCATAGAACATCATGTGTAAAAAGTTCGTTCTCGAAACGAACAGGGCCCGGGTCGGGTTTTTAGGGCCCTCGACCTGCGATCGACGCGATATCGGAATAATCAAGCCCCTTCCCCTAGTTGCGGTCGTTCACACACAATCGACGCGCCTAACGCAGTGAGGGCCGTCTGTAGCAACCCTTGCTGCGCGCTCCATAGCAACGACAGTACTATATTGCAACGAAATGGAACCTAAAGTAACGTGTCGTAGGGTCCCTTTGCAGTTCGATAAGCAAACGGGCGCTGCAAGCATTTTGATAACGAAGAATCCCTCCGGCGAATCAAAAACGAGACAAATGTGGTGTAATAAGGCGCAGAATCGGACGAGCCGGGCCGCCGTCGTCGGACGCAATGTGCATCCGATTGCAGAAGCTTGAATATTGAAAACCGCTCTTATGTCTTTCACGCTGGATCGAATACACTTTTGCATCGCAACACCACGTGTTTACAGTGGGCACTAGTTAGCAGTATTTAGAGCCTCTAAACTACTAGCACTACTATAGAGTTGTATATTCTAAATTTTTATCTCATACTGTCTGTATAGAAAAACGTCTTCACAATAAAACATTATGAGGTACATTAAAAATGTAATAAAAGTGAGAAAATGTATTAAAAGTGTCTTCTCAGCATTTCAACGAAGTAGTTATGTTACATTGGAATATGAAGGAAGTGTACTGTACCGAAACATCATTTATACAGTTAAAATAATTGCTAAAATACAGTTTCAATATCTTAAGTGCTGTAAGTAATGATTCTAAATAATCCTATCTTTGTAATATCACCATAATTAGTTATTGTGAAATGGTGATAATTTTTTTCATAATTAACATTATTTTATGTGTGCCTATATAGTGCATATATAGACATTTGACAAAATATTGTTTAATCAGTTTAGAGGAAGAATAACCATGCTTAAGTAAACAAACTATAAACAATATCTACAGCTATCTTAAACATACAGAAAGAACCATAAACAAACTGTTAAAACTGAAAATGATAAGCTTATACTGAATGATCTACAGATACAGTTTCAAATCACAAAACTACATTGAAATATTTTTTTAAAACCTTTTTATATATAAAAAAGTGAAAAAAAAAGATCTCATTATTTTAATGTTTGGTAATGTCTTATTTAGATTATATTATTATGACCTATGTATATTAAACATATTTTGTAAGCATATAATAAAATGTTATAAATAATTATTTTGATCAAATGACATAAAGTAAAGTTCAATAAATCACACTTTTATTGGATATTCCAAAACTATTTAAAACATGAACAGCTCAGAATATTACTTTCCAAATCTTTGAGAACTCTTCTTACATATTAAATTTTACTTAACAAAATATAAGAAGAGATAAGTTAAAAATAGTATTAGATTATCTAAATATGAATTAGTTAAATGAAGACACAAAGGTTTTAAATGATTTTTTTAAATTAAAATGAATTAAAGAAAAAAGTTTTTAGAGTTAAATTATACAATCTAATATATCTATCATTTCATAACATTGTAAGATTTTATTCAGAAAGATGTAGAAATATTGTGAAAAGTAAAATTATGCCATGAGTTACAAAACTTTTCAACAATGAAACATTTACAACCTACATCATTTATGGAATTTGTATCTTTAAGTATATTTTATAATATACTAAGCACATATCAATACTACAAATAGGTATTGATCTTCACATTTAATTAAATAATAATAATAGTCATTTTCGGAAAAAAGTTTAACTAAGTTCATTTTAGCAAAATAAATTTGTATAATTTCTATATCAGTAAGTAAAATAGTAAGAGGAAGTGATGTTTACTAACAGGTTATAACTAACCTATAATTTCAATATATTAAATGCAGGATTATTATTTCTACGGTGTTTTACACGATTCATGTGATATACTGGTATCGAGTGTTCACTCACCATACGACTCCGAAGGCGCCGTAGCCAATGGGGCGGTCGGGCTGCACGTCCGTCGGTATGGCCGGCGTCTGGTAGTAGGGCGCCGCCGCCGCCAGGATGGCGCCCTGCGGCGCGCTCTGCGTACCGCCCTGCATCAGCGACATGGACACACTCATGGAGACGCGAGAGTGCCGCGCGGGGCCGCTTACAGCCGCCATCCACTCGCCGTCACCGCAGACTCATCACACGCGTGCGGCGCCGGGCCCCGATCACCACCACGCTCCCGGTCGCGCTGTGTCACCGGCTACTTCTTTATTATTCATACTCGGACGGCCACTGTGCGGGAATCACTCACTCCACACGCTTCTGGAAATATCACCACCTATGCACACTGTCGGCGGCTCGTCTTATAGTCGTTTGTTACGCAGAAGGGTGTTCTGTATTCAGTTCCAAGTATTTGAGCACAAAGGATGAGACCGTGGTGATTTATTATTTGTGGGGAACACGACGCGAACGTCCACACACCACGAAAATCGAGCGAAACTGGCCCGCTTCGGCAGGGGGAGGAAGCGGCGCGCGAGCGAGACGGAAAACAACAATGGCGGCGACGCAATGAACAGCTGCTCCGCTTGATGTTGGCTCTGGCTTGGCTTGTTTGTGCCGACTTAATCACAGAACACATTTACTTAATACACTTTATACAAAATTCTTAATCTTAGGACAAAATGACCTAAACAGATTAAATATAAAATAAAATTATTTATGCAAATACAGATTATAATAAATATTGAAAATAAATATGCGTTGCATGAGCAAAACTTAATAGAAAAAAAATAAACTTTCATAGGTCTACTACTTCTAATAAAGTATTTATTGCTTATTACATATAATTACTACCAATTAGCTAAAATTAATATTATTGTATAGTTTTATCAAATTTTTACATATATTCATATATGTATGTAAACTTTTTATATTGGGAAGAAAATAACTAGCTTTGATTTGATTTCATTTTAAAATAATATATACATAATTCGTTGAAAATATTTATTTTGTCTCAATAATTAGAACGTATATTCTTAATAAATATATGGTTATTATTTTTTTTCAGTAAAATGCATTTGAAGATATAATATCGCAGTACCGTCTAAGTCAAAATACTTATACGAACTTCACGAAGCGTTCTTGAATGTTTTCACGGACGCATCTATTTCCATTTAAGTAAAGTTAATTACGCTTGCCGAGGCGTGGTATGTAGGACGTCCTCCAGCTAGATGGGGTGACGATATTCGCGAAGTAGCGGGCAGCGACTGGATGCGAAGAGCTGAAGATCGAGCTCAGTGGCGGGCCATTGGAGAGGCCTATGTCCAGTAGTGGACGAGGACAGGCTGATGATGATGATGTTGATGAAAGTTAATTTCATAATTCTGCTTCCTCACAACCCCTTACTAATAATGTATCTACCTGATAGTAGTAGATTATCGATATTTTCTTTGCTGAACTGTTAAAGGCGGACCAAGTCTAAAAATAAACCTTTTTGGGTAGATCCCATTTTCTGGAGATTAGACAACATTTCTTGTCGATGATCGTAAGATTTTATCATACTAGGCCTTGAAGGCACCACTCAACTACAATATCAATCTTTTTAAATTACTTTACGATAATATGTGCATATTATTAGTAAAATGTCTAAATAATAGCAAGTAACTAGGGGTACTGTAGATTTAATATTAATTCAAAACTCAATTCTGAAGGTGGATAATNACCTGATATTAGTAGATTACCGATATTTTCTTTGCTGAACTGTTAAAGGCGGACCAAGGCTAAACATAAACCTTTTTGGGTAGATCCCATTTTCTGGAGATTAGACAACATTTCTTGTCGATGATCGTAAGATTTTATCATACTAGGCCTTGAAGGCACCACTCAACTACAATATCAATCTTTTTAAATTACTTTACGATAATATGTGCATATTATTAGTAAAATGTCTAAATAATAGCAAGTAACTAGGGGTACTGTAGATTTAATATTAATTCAAAACTCAATTCTGAAGGTGGATAATAACTTTGGGAAGTTATAAAGCTTATACTATTATAATATTTGTAGTTATTATAATTTCAACATAGTTTTAGCTTTCACTGGTCCCACACAAGTCTTGTCTTAGTTCGTAGTTTACTTTAATTAGAATTCTATCAATATCTCTTGACCTCTCCGGTGTCAACTTGATCTATATTAAGTATAAATTTTTTCACACCTAAATTAATACAATTTTTTGAACAAAGTATATGAGTTGAAAACAATTCATATAATTTGTTCAAAAAATTGTTCAAGTTGAAGGAATGTGGTATTTTTATTATTTATTTTTTTCTAATTATATATTTATTTTACGATATATTTTTTACTTTAATCTAAATATATAAATCCATTATTCAATTTTATTAATTTTTATCAAAATGTTATATATTGTACGCAATTATAATTTTTTTGTCATAAAAACCCTATCCAGTAAATGGGTTATAAAAATAAAAGGTCCAAGTTTAAATATCATTATTTTATCACAGAGAATCACATTGTGTTATACAACATATTTACGTGTCTAGTACAAAATACCTCTTACAACGATCTAAATATGTATAGAATAGTAAATACTTAAGATACAGTGAAAATGGAGACACCACTACAAAATACTATATTTTAGTTCAACAACTTTATTAAAATAGAAGTAGATTACATAGGGTTAAGAGTAATTGCACTAAAATAATAACAAAACGTAAACATTTATTCAATAAATATTGCTAATATTATATTAAGTCTAGTTTATATGTAAGTTATGAGTTTATACAATTTATTTTGAGAGAAAATTAAAAAAATATATGGCAGATTCCTACAGCACTTTGTTTTTCTGATATCAATAAAAAAATATCAATTTTAGTAGTTTATAGTTTAAAGAACATAGTAAGTTAGCAATTCTTTATTTTATATTATATTGCAGATAACTAATGAATAAAAAAAGGAATAAGAAATTGCTAATTTACAAATTCTATAAGCATAAGAGATCAAGAATACACTAAACATGAGTCTATGAGGAATATTGTCCTTAAATTTAACCTTGTATAGTTAATATTTTGTATAAAATGACTCAGACCACAACATATTTATTGCAAAGTAGATATATAAATAATTATGAAATGGTTTTTTTATCTGATAAAATTTAAATGTAAAAAAAAAAAAACAAAATGTCGGGTTTTTGATAATATAAATTGAAAAAGAAGTAGCAAATCAGTGCAAACCTTAATTTACACTACAATTATAAAATGTGATACACACAACATCCATTTAAAATATGTGAAATTAAAGTACATATTATAATAATTTATATAAGCTAATTAATTATTCCGTCATTATTTAGGTATTTACAAAGTCATTTACTGGGAGCCGTCGTGGCGCAAGGTCACAAGGGTGTGATTGTAAATACGTCGGTTGTGGGTTCGATCCCACTCGGGAGAATTAATTATTATTTCAACACACACATGCCTCGAAAAATTTGGCGGAAAGTGAGGAACGCAGTGTCTTGACACTAGGTTCCTAGGCTGATTTTTATTAACTGGAGTCCATATTTTTTGGGAAATGGGAAAAGTTAATTTATTAATTAAGTTAATAAATAAATTGAATTATAAATTACATTTTAAGATTAACATACATATATATTGTTATGCATAGTATAAGTAATAGTATATGACAGAAAATATTATAAAATGGTGTATAGATTATTGTTTAACAGTATACAATTCTAAAAATCACTAAGTCACAACTACTAAATGTTAATATAATACGATATATATGTTGTATCATTGTATATGTATATCCATATACTTAAGAAAAATTAACAAAAAATGTATTAAGCAGAACTTCACAGTCTACATGTATATAAACATATTTATTAAGAAATATGAACAAAACACTAAATAGTCACAAAAAAGAAGAAGAAGAAAGAAGTTAAACATTAACACATGAATCTATACAAACATCTATTTTATCATAGTAAAGATGTGTTTCACCACTGTCCGTTAAGTTTTAGTTAACTTACATATACACACAATTATATATTGAGTGTAAATTAATAGAGATAGTATACATATGATAGAAAAATCAAGTATCTAAATACATTTGTTGAGGTCGTTATGGCCCGGTGGCACAAGGGTGTGACTGTAAATGCGATCGATGTGGGTTCGATTCCACTTTGCTCACATTGATTGATCGCTTTGGTAACGAGGCAAAGCGACGCCGCTGTTGAATTCCACAGCTCGGCACGCAATGCCTCGAGAATTCGGTGGTAAGTGAGGAACGGAAGAGTCTTAAAAAAGAACGGAGTGTCTGTACTAAGGTGTACTAAGGTCCAGGTTCCCTCTGCCTACCCTGCAATGTGCCAGGGACCTCATTATTAAATAAAATAGCAGTAAATATATTTATCAAGAGTATGATAGTAAGTTAACAATGTTCTTTTAAAGTGACAGTGGCAGAATAGTTTCAGTTTCGTAAACGTTTTATTGTCTATGTACACTTATTTATTACATTGGACTGGATATACAAATCCTACAATAATTCGTCATTTTCACCATGCTTGCTTGATAGATACCAACATTCTTGAATTTTCTACATTTTTATAAGAATATTACAATACAAGGTTTTTTAAAACATCATTGTAAGTAATTTCTGCAGAATATCAGTAAGTAATTTTAGGCCATTTTTTATTTGATTGATGTCAATAAATTATGCGAATATTAATAATTTTGTCGATTGGTAATTATTGCTTATATACAAAAGTTAAATTTGCAGATTTTTTTTATAAAAAATTTTTTGTTGTTGTTGACCTTGTTTATATTGAAATATTTTAACAGTGACGATCTATATTTTATATCGGTCTACTCTATCACTGGCCATTCAAGTAATATTAATTAATAATAATTTAAATAAATAATTTAATTAATACATGCATAAATAAATATAGGTTTATAAATGTTGAATTGCAATCTAAATATTTTTTACAAAATTTGGAGGTTGAGATTAGTAATAAAAAAAAATTAAAAATTAAAATTACATTTAAGTTAGACCGCTAAGTAAAATATAGTTATTATATAAAGTACATTCTAGAAGTGTAGGCAGAAGGAAAGTTGTGTTAGGACACTCCGTCCTCCGCCGCTCAATGAATTTTCAAGATATATTAGGTGCTGAGTTGAGTAGCGGAACTCGACGGCATGCTTTGTCATTCCGAGAGTGAAAAAAATAAAATATTTTATACGCCGCCGTGGGGATCGATCCCACAACCGTGGCACTCACAGTTTGACGCTGTGCGGATCCGCCACGATGGTTTCAGCTTTAATATATACAAATAATAAATTTCAAAAAACATAGATTACAAATATATTACACAGTTTGAGAAACATTAAAATTTTAATTCGGTATAAATAAACCTTGTAGTCCACTCACTGTAAGAACTAATGTAGTTAGTAAAAAATTTTGATTAGACAATAATTTGTACATGTTTTTTCAGAGATCATAAAATTTTTTGGAATTTCTGTTTCAATACAAAATTAATAATATTATTCCACTAAGAAAGTTCAAAACCTGTGTTGCTGTTGACTGCGTACCGCAGTTTGTCTCTTAGAGTGCTTCGTTTTTGATAATTCGGTAGTTTAAGTAAATTGAAGCAAGTCGAAGATGTCGGTAGGCGATTCAGTGGATCTTTCTTTCGTATTGTGAAGAATCCGCGTATTACACTACCTGTTGGAGTCAATTTAACGAATAAGAATAATATTTATTATTGATTATGTTTTCACGACGATATCTTTTTCACCACGATATCGTGGTGTGTAAAAATGATTTAAATAATAAAATTATCTAACACTGGATATAATCGAAACTATAGATTTAAAAATATATACAAAAACCATAGTTAAACATTTCTTACCTATAGTATCTCCGGTATCTTCATCGTCCCCGACTTCAACGCATCGGATGGAAAATGGCGGCTTCAGATGAGCGAAACCAAGGACTGGAGGCTTTGAGCACGAGGTCACGAACTATAAATAAAATTCTTTAATAGTAAAAGTTATTAAAAAAATTAAACCGACTCGATTAATTATCTACAGAAATGCTTGAAGGACACAAATTAGTGAACCGCAATTAATAACACTTGTATTGAAAAATCCTTTCTTTTCTATCGTGTCCGCTTATTTTTGTAGTCAACAATATATTATATATTACAATATATTAAATATCTTAAGAAACATTTAGTCCAGTCCACAAAAGTCCAGTACCAGGATAACCTACGATAGAATGTGCACCCACAGACTTATTCTCATATTTTATGTGTTATCTGTAACTTTGTTTATCCTATTATTTGTTTAAAAATCACATAAGCTGCCCTAGTAATCTCTTTAAAGCACTGTACGGACAATATGGCCGTCTTCATGAAATTTTGAACATTCATTACATCACCCCAGAGAAAAATGATCAAAATAAAAAAAAGAATCTTAAATAAAATCTCAAATCTCTCAATAAACCATATCCAACAATGGCCATGCCTCATCGACCGTAATGTCGAAACCAGGACGTCTTAACCATACAAGAATCTAATTTATGGTCAGTGTAATTAAATACCAGGATATCAGAATCACCTAAGAGGTGCACCCACCTTGAGGAACATAGCACGCTCGTGCTCAGTGAAGTCGCGCTGCAACACGTCCCACAGCCAGCACACCACGCGGTGCGAGTCGTGGAACCCGCCGTAGTACTGCGTGTGGCGGCGCAGGTCGCGCAGGTCCAGTGGTACGTTGTCCCCGCTTATTAGCCGTTGAAGCTATCGGGAATAAAGCAATACATTAGAGCAAGACAGTCACATCCCAGATTCCGTGGGCGACGACGTGGCCCGCCAAGTGTAGCCCATTGGTGCGCTTAACCAAGTGTGTGTCCAATCGATGATTAAACGGCTGATTCCACTTCGCACCATAGGCATCTGGACAGCATTAAGAAGGCAGGTAGTGCAAGCCAAGTATTTACGGATACTAGAGAAAATCTATTCAAAAACTAATTTTTAAAATCGATGTTTTGGTTTCTATTACATTAATAAATGCAATTATTACAAATGATATATATACATACCTCAGGTGTAGAGAAAAGTGAAAGCCACTCCGGATTGATGATTGTCCTGAATCCTTTTATAAAAGCATTGGTTTGATCTTTTATCTGAGTATGCATTCGGAAGTGCGCCATTAGATGTATATAATTTATCCTATAACAATCATGTCATAATATTAATTTCATATTGGTACTGAAAATATACTATTGGATATTTTTAATTAAAATACTTCACACGTGATCTAGGTCCGCTCACGTGAAGGAAATGGACGTAGGGTAAATGAGATCTGTCGAATATTTACTGGCTGCCTATTTAAATCTACTAGTTAAGGATAAAGTCAAATAATTTTATTTAAAATTAGAAGATAGATACACATTTTTTTCACTTGTTCACTTAAATGACTACCGCAAAACTAAGAAGAAACGGCGCATGAAACTCAGAGGGACTTATTTTCTTTGTAATCATTTATCATAAGTCTTACTGAGGCAGATATCTGTGACTGTAAAAGTGACTGGTTGTGGGTTCAATCTCCATCATTTCCTATGAATTATTTAATATTCCTATCCTATCCTATTAAAGCGAAGGGCTGTGGTATCGATGAATAGCGCGGCTTCGAGTTCCGCCGCTAAGCACAATGCTTTGTGAATCCGGCGGAAAATGGGGAACGGAGTGTCTTAAAACTAGGTCATGTGTGCAGGATACAGTGTGATACTGATTTTTATAAGACTTACTTATTTTCATTGGTGACAGGAATAGCTTTGCCGCCTGGAACTAGTTCATGCGTGACAATTTCACCTAATCTCTCTTCATCCACTGAAAATGTTAATTCTAGACTGGAAATGTCTCCCTGAAATTACAAAAATATATTACATCACAACTCACATTTTTTTCTTACAATTATGCTAAATATTAAAATGGTATACAATGTTGCAATATAAAAGAGATGTAGTGTTGAATTAAAAAAAACCGTTGCAATATTGAATCTCCTAGTTCATTTTATGTTATTCCTATAAGGTACAATGTATGTGTATAATACATAATATACACAATATACATGAATTTCTATTTCGAAAGATATTCATTAATAATATACTGGTATGGCAACTGGTAATAATATACTAGTAATCCTGGTAATAATATATCGGTGAGGCAACGCAAAAAGTTTGCTGTTCTCCCTTTGAAATACTAGAAAGATATTAAGCTACAATATTAAAAAGTACCTAAAATTATAATTACCTGAAAATGTTTAATATATGTGAGACTGCGGTACAAATCGCGGTCTAGTGACGGTAGTTCATCGATCCAACTGTATAAGGCTTGTTGTGTTTGACCCAAAACTTGGCTGAGAAAGAATGAGGCAAACGGCACGTCTACTACAATACCCTGGAAAAGTACAAAATAAGACATATATTTAGTTTTCTTTTTTCTTCAGTTTCATGGTGTGTGCCGTAAAAAGAGGTGTGCAGAGAAAACATAGTGTTAAGACACTCACACAAATCTCTAATGAGAGATTCATTAAGAGTTCTGTTGTCCACTTTCTACCGTATTCTCGAGGCATTGCGTGTTGAGTGGCGGGCTTCAATGTCCCACATTGCTTTGTTATCAGAGCGAAGAAATGAAAATATTAAATTTCATATCCCACTGAGTAAGAATCGAACCCACAGCCGTCACGCTTACAGTCACATCCTTGTGCCAACGGGCCACAATAGTATTATTAATTAGTGTAAAGTTTGTCTTTTAATAAGCATGTATGTATATTTGACAAGTTCACTCAATGGACAGACAAACGTTGCCGCCCTGAAGTTTGACATAGATGGCTGCTCAGATATGACTTTAGTGTTTTTCTCTTCCTGAGTGAACAAAAGGAAGAAGTTTTGTTTAAAAACCTAACTTTAGAGCGACCTTAACTCGTATTGTATGAAGGATGGGTTTATAACCGCATATAATACACTTTAAAAATACCTCATAAACAGCCTTTCCTAGCATTCTGCCAATAAATTCAAACAACTGTAAATGGTTCTCTTGCAGACAGGACGTGGGGGAGGGGTAGAGACGTTCCTCACTTGTTACACGGAATAAATTTAGCGACGGATCGAAGACTCGCTTGATCGTTTCTTCTAGAAATTCTGTAAGTTAAATATAATATAATTAATTATTGTGATTCCAATTTTATTAAAGTAATTTTGACATTTTCTAGATTAATGCTGTATCCTTTTTATACTGTTATATAGTAGGTAGAAACGTAGTGTTAAAACACTACTGTAAGTCCACTGGATCCCGAGACTCTTCATCTAAACAGTGGTGAATTGGTATAACCGTTGATACTAAACTAAAACTAACCCTTAAAGACCCCATCCTGGTCAATCCCAGCTTCATCCAACCCTTGTTCATTAATAAATCGAACCCGCACCACACCCCGTAGCGCCCTACTGGGCAGCGCTGCCAGTTGTCTGTACCCGTCTTCTACGAGGCGGGTCCTTCGGACCGTCACTAGTGTTGAGCGTCCGCCGCACGCACGCTCCGTTAGACCGAGGACCACCTGAAAATGTGTTATAAATGTTAAATAGTATTCTATTAAACAATTAAAATTAAATAAAGAGTATTGAAAAAAAGCAATTTCACGCTATTTGCAAAATAGCATTCTCTGTTGAGGGTAGCTAGGGTTAAGGCACACCACTAAATATTCGCGATATTCGATATTGAACGTGACATATTTCATTTTGACATTTCGACATAATAAGAAGCAATGCCGCACTTTGTGTACGAGAGCCGAGATATGAAATCATTTTAATGTAATCATTCCCCGCAGAGGAATGGAACCCACATCCGTCGTGCTTGGGGTCAGACTTCTCTATCCCGCTGGTTACGACAATGGCCTCAATTCTTTAAGAAGTATGCTAAAGAATAATATTTAAGTATTTAGCCATTTAGCGAAGGGTTGGGATATGTGTTTTAGAAGGGAAAAATATAACATGTTACCTTCTCATCGGCTACAGCGCGTCTAAACAGTCTAACACGTTCACCGTGCGCGATCATGTGAGGCGTTTTTTGTACTAACACCTTTAAATAGAAAAACTTAATTAAATATTTCATTAATATGCTAAGAAAGGATAGAAAAAATTAGTAAAAAATTAGTAAAACATTTAACACATCTTACACAATAGTGAAAAATATAAAGGCATTTTTATTCATATAAGGTACCTCAAAAAACTCCGGTAAATTTTGTTGTTTTCATTTAATTTATATATTTGAAGCGAGTACGATACAATAGCATGGGGTATACTTGATATTCAAATTACCAAATTATCTACAGTTTGTAAGGTCTAAGCTGAACTATGCATTTTGTCAACAAAAATTCGTAGATGAAACACTCCATAGAAATATCCGGTATATAAGAATCGATATATATATTTTTTTATCATTGCTCTCTAATAATAGTAATTTGGTAGAGCCAGCACTACTTTCAAATCGCAGATGCAAAGCCTGTTGTACATTTTTAAATGCAATTTTTTTCAAAAAACCAACCTGTTGAGGCTTCTTTCCTTTTTCCAAATCAGCCATAAAATGTGAATCCCTTATATCTCTCACAAGCCAATGCTGGGGGGGAGCAAAAGCGCGTCTACAGTCACGACGGTACAACGCCAGGAGTAATGTATGGAGGGATGAAAACATTTCGTTACTTTGTATTGTTTTTAGATCTGGAATTTAGTGTTGTATGTTCAATTCATTGTTTCATTATGCAGGGAAAAGAGTGTATTTGTTGCCTTTTTTCTATACATATGCAGAAGGATATGTAGATACACAGTTTTAGTTTTAGGAATTTTATTATTTTCTTCCTGAGAAAAAATGCACAAAAGTTCAGAAGATCTAAATTCAGAACAGCTGCGACTGCGACGGTCAAGAACCGTACTATAATTATTGATATAGAAAATATTATTATCATGATAATAATTTAAATAAGTATAAAATATAGCCTTATGAACACACAGCTTACCAAATAACTGTCCTATTATTGATTTGTATATAAACATGTTTAAAAATAGTGACATGTTCACAAAATCTTGTAACTTGAATGGATCCTGCTTTTCATACATTTCCATATCGTCTAAGATTCTGGAATAAAAAATGATGTTAAAAACTTTTTTAATTAACATTAAATGTTGTTCTATCTTAAAAAATAGAATAAAATATTTTTTTGTAAATTTAGAATAAAAGCTTTAATAAATATACATCCTTTTCAATATTTACACTAATTGTTAGCTTTATCACTTTAATATATTTAAATTCATGAAATTAAGAAAATGTAAACTCACGTAACATAATGCGTCATACAATCAGAGAACAAAATCAACATTTTAAATTCCGGCGCTGACGCTTTAGTGTTTAACGCTAAAAGATCTAAAAATGCTTTCAGACCACTGTTAGGTCCTAATGTACATAGAAATTGCCATAATGAGTAGAGTATTTCATCTTGATTGCAGAGACCTGAAGAAAATTGATGCATTCATTTTTTTTTTTAAATAAAAATAAATATGATAAAATGATAATTGAAAAATAAATATGATAAGTGAAAATAAATATGATAAAATCTGTACTATAAATAATATTTTTAATTAAGATATTTTAAACAACCAAACAAAAGAATCTTGCCATATAATAGACATGCTTAGTACATTAGATTAGAGGAATTGTAGTCATATTAATTTAAGCAATAATTTAATTTGCAATACATTGAGGCCAGTCGTGGCGCAAAGGCACACGCGTGCTACGGGTTGTGAGTTCCTATTGAAGTGACTTAAATGAAACGGGAGTGACTGAACACTAGTATTAAAAATAATGTACATACCTGTCAAAATATCTAGCTTCACTTGTGACATGGTCTGTAATGCTGTATGATACATTGAACAGATCAGTGCCACTTTGGTACAATCAGGTGAACCAAGTTTTCTGAAGTTTTTACTAGAATTCGCTCTGGAAAAATAAATGAATATTAGCAACATATTTATTTTAGATATAAATTGGATACAGATTGATACAGATTTGACTGCTGGGAAATGGAATAATTTGAGTCTATTTTATTCAGTCCCTTTGATGCTATTCAAAATACAATGTGCCTGATCAGGTTGTTAAATTTGAAGAAAAGAGTAATGTTACTTTTGTAATTTGGCCAAGGCTTGGCTTAAGATGCTGTGTCTTTTATAGATAAAGTCTATTTCTTAATCAATACACTTAAAGCTAACATTTACTTTCTAGCTTTCAAACTCTTTTAAGAGTAACAGCAATCTAATATTACTTAAAAAAAATCTCGCCTATTAGTCCTAGCCTCGATAGCCCGTCGGATAAATGAAGCCGGGTTATTAATTTGCACCGGAGTAGACGGCTGAGAAGGTCCAGCACCTTCCTCACTCGATATACCAGATTCTATCATTTCCTTTAACGGAATCCCAAGTAATTTCTTCAATAATTGCACTCCCCATAGTAAGGAAAGTTGTATTCTCAAATTTCCCATAGCTGGTGGTAAATAGACGTCGAAGCTTTGCGAAAACCAGCCCAGTACTGGATGCCAGTTGCTGAGGTTCCCTTTCTTGCATACTACATATTGCTGACAGCTGTCTAGAAATCGGGTTACGACGAGCTGCGGGAATTAAATTTAAAATATTTTTTAATAATGATTTAAATTGTTTAGTTCTCCATTCCCCGCTTCTGCCGAATTCTGAAGGTTTACGTGTTCAGTGGTGGAACTCAAAGCAACGAATTGTCTCGTTACCAGAGCGAGAAAATGAAAATGTTAAATATTTAATTTACTGTCGCGTTTTAGTCCTATGTGCCTACATATATACTTTCTCAAGCCATCAAATCCCATACATTGGAGTCTTCATAATATTATACAATGTCACAAAAAAGTAACCAATCAATCTCAGGTTCTATATAGAACTTTTGAATTGTTGAATGAGTATAAAAATACTACCAGCTCTATATATTTTATAATAATAATAATAAATAACAAAAAAATGTTAGAAGAACTTACCACAAAAGTAGGATAATATGTTCCAGGGTTAGCATAATCCCTCTCAGAATAGGCCAATTGTATCAAATTTGCTAGCAAACACAAGGCATAGTTGCCTTCCAGTGTATTGAAGACAATGCGCATATTCTGATCAGCACTGAGGAACTCTATACATTTGTCGAACATAGCATGAGATCTGAAGGCTGCTATTGACTGAAAATGTAATGATAATAAATAAAAAGAAGAGATAAGAGGGTCTTTTCTCTTATAAGTATAGGATTCCCTTATAAATATAAGAGAAAAGACCCTCTTATCTCTTCCCACATAGCATGGGAGACATTGGATATTAAGTTTTAGAAATCAACACCGGGATTATATCGCAAGAATGAGGAAGTGTGAAAATCATTCAAGCTAATTATAAATATAATTCAAAAAAAATTAAAAATATATCCCCAGTTACTTTATATTTATATAATATAGATTTATTATCCCTATATAATATATATTTAGATATTATATGGGGATAATTGTATATAATTAATTTCTCCGAACAAAAATCATAGCCACAACTGAGGAAATTTAAATATAATTTTCCCTTTTAGATTTAACTGTACCATTGTAAAATATTGCATTTCATATGTTTAATATTAAGAATAGAAACAAATAACTTTAATTATCTGTTCCCAATCTTTTTACTTCATTGGGTGATTTTAAGACTAAAACTGAATATAACTAAAAAAAGTCTAATTATTTAATTTAATTACTTGGTAACACTTTAATTACAGTATGGATTGTATTGCAATTAAAAAACATTGATTTACATATTATCTCAATGTCTCCTATACTATCAATGACACCATGATCAAGTGATAATAACAAAAAGTAATTTACAAAACAACTAAAAAAAGCCTGAGACAACTCTAATCTTAGACATAGTGGTAACCCACTTTTAGTCCATATATCCATAAAAAAAATAACATCATGTAATATAGCCTATATCCCTTGGTTTCCTTTAGTCTCAGTGGTTTCTGATACTAGTGTGTTACAACCACACAAACACTTCAGCTTTATGATATAAGAATACACTTAAAGTCATGATTAATATATTTTACACATTAAATAACAAAAAATCATTGAAAAAAGCTTACCTCAGGTGATATCTGTTGCATATGAAATACTAATGTAGGCACTGACAGTATTTGTATAATATACATAGTAAGGAGTTTTTCAGAAAACTGTGCGGAGACCAATGGACGTAATGCCAAAGTCACTATTGCTGTTAATGCTATGTTTTTAAGGCTTACTTTCTCACGACACAAACCACGAAGAAGGAGGGACTGTAAAGAAATAGGATACTCATAAATAAAGTCTTAACTTTTAATAGGTTTTCACATTATTTAATATGCAGTTTTTGTTGTTTTTTTTGCATCACATTTTTCCCATATAGCAAACCTGACAAAGGGAAACTAGTGTAAGGCTTTGTTCCCAATTTTACTAACAGTTATTAACAGTATAATTATTAATAACAATGAAAACAATATTTTACATTCTTACTCTTTTCTATTGTCTTTGCCATAATTTAGTCAAGTTCATGATTAATGTTATAAATTATATTACATGTTTCAGGTGAACTTTGAGGTAATTTTGTGAATTCAGAATCTAACTCTAAGTGAAACGGTTTTGGGTTCAATGACCACTGAACCAAATAATTTATTTTTATTTTCTTACAGTTCTAAACTGTTAATGTCTTGAAAATTGTCCTAAAAGTAGCAAATTCAAGTTTTTTATTTTTATTTTTTATTTTTATTTTTTATTTTACTATATATAGAATACAGAGTAAGTCTAAAAAAGTACTTAAGTAATTATAACTTATATTACCTTTAAAGTTAAATAATAGCCTCTATGGAAAAGGGATCCCATGACATTAGCACACAACTGTGTCATTCCACCTCGGAGCTTCTCAAAGTTTTTTAGCCGAGTCAAAGCCCAAGTATTGGTGGCTGTAAAGGCTAATAGTGTATGTAAATGTATTAAAATACTCTGCATTTCTATTGGTGATTCAGGTTTCAGCTCTTCTAAATATTGGCAACACTTAAACAGCAAGTCTTTTATGTGAGATATCCATCTTAAGCTAAAAAAAATGTGGCATAAGAACACAAGCATTAAAAATAACATAAATTAATTGTAGCTTGATAAGAACATATGATTGGCCATTAATTGGACAATTCTCAAGTGGTGTGGGTTTTGTCTTCTAAAAATAAACCTGGATATGTAATAACACTTAAAAATATTGAAAATATAAATAATTTATTTAAAATGTTTATTAAAAAGTAACTCCAACAGCTCACCTATGTTCTTTATTAAGAAAAACCCCAACATAAGATATTTTAACCGATTCAGAATGTAAACTTTGTACTATATATTTACAAAGTTTCTCAAATCTCTTTTTATCTCGAACTCTCTTAAATATGAGGAAGAGCCGGCAAGCCACTTTATATACATCAAGGGCTTGTATAAGTTCAGGGTGCTGGGGTTCATCTTGCGAACCTTGACTAGTAGCCTCTGGGAGAAGTTGGTCAAAGTCATTTCTGTAAATTAAAAAATCTTATATTTCAAATATTGTAGGACATCATAATAATTAAACAAGATATAAAATTTATCAATAATAGATAGCTGTGTTATGCCAGTAAAGTTTTATTATTATGAAGTCAATTAACTAAAATAATTATTCCAATAAGACTATGTTGCAGACCTAATATTTGTAATTATAAACATTTGTCACATTATCATAAATACATTTACAATATATAAATAAACAGTATATGCTTTCTTACAGTATAAGCTTGACAAATCTCTGGCGGGCGAGCCAACCACGAATGATGGCTTGTATTTTTATTGCAGATTGTTCTCGCTTTTTTTCCAAAGCACGTTCCTCTCTTGCTGCTTTAGTTTGTTCTAAGAATGTATCTTTGCTAGTTAATGATTTCGAAAACATTTTAAATGGCTGTGTCGTACACAAAATATGGCTTTGTTTTCTTTTTCGTTGAATAGCTGTCAAGATAATGCATCCATCCAATACATGATAAAAATCACAATTAATAAAGTAGTAGAATCATTTTGTAGCCCGTAGATATTTTAATCGATATTTCTATTTATCACTTATTTAGAAAGTCATATCCGTTATTAAATTTTTGGGATATTTTTGTTTCTTGATTCTATAAAAAAATTGGGGACTAAGTTTTTCATTCTAGTTTGACATTAATATTAAGTTGCCATTTGAAATAAAATTTGTTAATTGCATTTTTATAAAAATGTGCTACGGTACTTTACGTATAATGGATTAGTTACAATTATAATATTACAGTTTTATAAGTATTACATATACGGGCTCTAAATAATTCTATATACATAATTCATTTCTAATATTATTTTATAAAGGTGGCAGCACAATATTATTTTATCGTTTATTTTATGTTTCATAGATGGCGCTGGTACAAAAGCTGTACAAAAATGAGTAAATGTGTTCTGTGTGATGTAATGACTGGTTATATAGCTGATATAAAGAATATTTGAATAATTATGTATTTATTTATAATTCACAAATTAAGACTTTGACACTATTTTACAGTTTATACAATTTATATCAAAAATGCTATATTCTTAGTTGTAACTTATAAGTTGTATGGAATACATTCCACCTATTGACCAATTTTACATAAATCTTCTATTTGAAAACGAGTCTTCTTTTCTACATAATTAAATATCCGTCAATATTTCGTTTAGAATTTATTGTATGGAAAAAGATTCAAACAAGTGATCTTTACTAATGGAAGTGTAGGTATATATTGTTAATTACATTATAAAAACGAGACATTACAAGAAATAAGGAAAGAATATAAGTTTAGTGTTGTAGTTAGTACTAGGTACAAAATTAAACTTATAACTAACTTTCCCGTTTTTTATATATTATTTTCTCATAAGGGACCTATACCTAAGAGCTTACAAACCTTTTAAATGCTTTTTATTGAGTGGAGGCCAATTAAAACTGTAAAATAATTTTCAATAATTAGTACGCGTAATTAAAAAAACCGGTTTAGTGCGACTCGGACTGGCCTATGAACCTTCCGTTCCAATTTAAGGATTGTAGATCAAATCGGGAAGTGCAACTCATAAAATTTTGTACGAAATGAATTAGGTATAAAGTGAATTGTCACTTCTTGTTCTTGGTTTTTTTATTTACTTGTACTTAGTGTAAGTTCTCACTTCACGCCAAAATTCATAACTCATCACGGGAAATAACCCGTGGGTAGGTATAACGTAGCGTAACGAATTTCGTACAAAATAGAGCAAAATCGATACAAAAATGCTCATATCTTTTGATTCCCTTGAATTTTTCTGTGATTTAAAGGACCCGTTGAACAGACCTGAATAATTTCAGCTTCAAAGGCAACCTCGAGATAAATGGTCATAACAGACAGAGAGATTGACAACAAATTGATCTTATAAGAGTTCCGTTTTTATCTTTTGGAGTACGGAATCCTAAAAACAGTGAAACACGTTCTAAAAAAATTGGGGCTTCATATTCAACCATAACCTTAATTAATATGTGCGATTTGCCACAAGGAAATTGTACCAAAACGTTCATTTAATTAGTTGCACTACTTAATTAAAAAATATATTTCACATAATCAAAATAATTTCTCCGAAGTTTCGAGAATTTTTATGTATTGAACATAAAGTGCCGAACCCAATATCGAGCGAATACGGTCATAATACAGAACAGAGAAATACACAGAGGGAGACATTATATTACCTACAATTTTAAAATTTGAGTGAGTATCTTCTGTTTCTTGTTTCCTTTATTTTTGCTGAACATTAAGTATTTCAAAAGATTTTTTAAATTATGTAAATAAAACTTAATATAATTACTTATAACTCTTCAAAATTTTTTAAAGTAATAATTAACTTGGGTTTATAAACATAAATTACGAATTACAAGTTCGTTTGTGTAAACTATAAAACTAAATCTCGTTTGTTCTCAATACTATAACAATATTAAGAAATACTCTCTGTGTTCTTACATTCCCTCTGGAACCACCATGAACGTTTTGGTTTAATTGAGTGACAGAACTGTCCTTCGCCTCGTTACCAGTGCGAGGAAATGAGAAAAAAAAAATTCGTTCCTTCAAGTAAAAATCGCACCCACAATCGTCGCCTTTACAGTCGCACGTGTGCGTCCTTTAAGGCTTTTATTTTAATATAAATTTTATAATATAAATTTAATTGTGACTGGTATTTTTAATAATGCTCTAGGTCAAATAATAATAAGATATCAATTTACCGCAATTCTCGAATAAAAATTACATTTTAAAATAAAATATATCACGAATTATTTAGCCCAGATAAAAAATACTAATGTCTATTGGAATTTAATGACACACTCTTCGCTCTCGACATCATTCACCAAAAAGTACTGTGACATAGCTGAGAAACTTTTAAATGCATAGTCGGTGCTCATATTGGCTAACTTTTTGCGCTTTATCATTTCAGAGATTATTATCGATAAGATCGGCCATTATCAGCCATGAAAAATGTTGTTTCGAATTTCGAGACGGAATTATTGAAAGTTATATATGTAATTTAGATGTGGAGATAGGCTTACGCGGACAATGGTGATCGATATGGCTTAATAGTTACAGTGTAACCTGGCGCTGGAATACTTAGCTTTTTCGTATAACTTGTTAAGATTATTTCATTATACTTTGTTCTTTGAGGTAGAAGCCAGTCTTGGCGCAAACGGTGGTGTAAACGCAACTGGTTGTGGGTTCCATCCGCGCTTGAGAAATTAAATAATTATTTAAATTTTTATTTTCATTTCTTCGCTCTGGTGACAAGACAAAGCTCGGCGTTGAGTCCTGCCACTCAACACGTAATGCCTTCAGAACTTGGCGGAAAACAGGGAAAAGAGTGTCTTATGATTATGTTCCCTCTGCGTATTCTGATGTATGTGGAATTAAGCGTGAAGCTGATTCTTATGGGGGTATGTGTGTTGTTACAAATTCGGTATTGAGATGAGAAGTATGCAAAATTGAGCTTAAAGCTTATCCCATGAAAGATATTAATATTGAAAGATTCTGGTAGTTTATACGAGAGGTGATTTCGTGATTAACCTCCATATCTTCGTAAAGTGTGCGATATACGTGTACTTTGGACAAAACAAAATTTAAAAAAAAAGTATACTTTTTTACATATAAATTCTATACACCCATGTTCATATAAAATCTATACATTAATTATAACTATTACCTAAAAATATTATGAAAATTATTCGGAATTACAAATAACACAAATTATGTAAAGAATGCGTGTAACTCATTAAGTAAGCATGTCAAAACTTCGCAATGTTCACATCCGGTGATTAAGGTCAGTGATTAAGCGAACACAAAAGATGATAAGCCAGTTTTGATTGCGTGCGAGGAATTGATAAGGGATATCGGAAACGGTCGTACACGCTGTGACTAATTAGCCAAGTAAGTATGAGAAGGTTCTAAGTTAATTTAAGGATTTTGACTTATAGTATATGAACTATATTTTCTTAGCATCACTCTGTATCCAGCACAAAGCAGAGGAAATCTGGGAATCTACTGTTAAGACACTCCGTTTCCATTAAGACATTTCCCATCGTCATATTCTGCCAAAGTCTGGAGTTATTACATTACTTGTTGTGACTGTTGAGTATCCGTACTCAACACCGCTCTTTGCCTTCTCACCAGTTACCATATTAAATGTCACGCACACCCTGTCACGTTGCGACATGACGGTCTCAATGTAACCACGTATCATAATTTCTGTCATACCCTAAACACCTCTAGAATTTTTAAAGATTAATATTCTATATTTACTTTAAAAATATTGCAATGGTCTCATTTTATAATTAAATGTATTTAATAGGTACCTACCTAACTTGACTACCTACCTTGACTACCTACCCAAATATATAATTATATTTCAAAACATAAAAACATAATATATCAATATTAGTTCAGCTAAGTTATAAGATAAACATTGGGCTAATAGTTAAATAATCAATAGGTAGCGTGGTCTCCGGGCGGAAACAGCGCCGCGGGGAGGCCTTGACTTCGGCCATATTATGTACGTATTTGAAAAAAGATCAGGTTTATTGTTTTTCACTTTTCATATTTCCCAATTATATTATATTATTTAATTACTTTGACAAAGTCTAGTTATTTTTTCAGGAAAGGCTAAAGGAAACCTAGTGTTTGACGCCTGAAAAGAGAAACCTTTGACCTTTCAAAAGAGCAACTGTTGAGTTTCTTGCCGGCTCTTCTCAGCAGAACTGCCTTCCGAACCGGTGGTAGCTTTTTGTTCATATGTTCATTCGACGTTTCAAAAGTGCTTATAATAAGTTTATTTGAATAAAGAATATTTTGAATTTTAATTTGAATTTAAGACACTCCGTTCCCCATTTCCCTCCGAATCCTGGACGCATTGATTGCGTGTTGAGTGACAGAACTCAAACCAAATGTATAATTTAGGTATTTATTTAAAAAGGTCGTGATTACTGGAAATATATATGTATTTTCAAGTCACCATTTTTAAACCACCATGTGTCTCTACTATTCAATATTAGCATTCCAACGTCGCCATGACTTTTAACTTTTTATATTTTTTATGTTTATATATATTCATGTTTTCATATTTTAATTTGGGTTTATCTTTTTTCCTAAAATAGATATTATTTCTTAGTTACTATCTTACGATACACCTTACATTCCGCTATATTATAAACAGGTGAATAAAGGGTCGTCCGCAAAAAAAATTGAACCCGTAAGGCCCGATGCAATGCCAGCTGGATTTTTAACGATACGAATACATAATACATATATAAACAAAGTATGAACTCTAAATACTCAAAGTGTTCTTGTTTTCAGCACTATCTACTTCGAAGCTATTATTTATTAGAGCTTGTTTTATTCGAAATTCCTTTGGCAAATTAAATTAAAAGATATAATTAAATATGTCATTTAATTAATTAATGAATATTTATTTCAAAAACTATATGCAAATGGCGGTACAATTACCTATATATTGTCAACTAAGACTTGCGTTATAAAAGCTGTGTTCGACGTTTTACGACCTTTTATGTTTTTATATTGTTCTTTTTTTTTCTACCAAACATTCTTTAGCTTTATTTGTTGCTTATATTCTGTATAAGGCTATATGTTTACTTTGTAAGCTATAGCATTTTAAATAATTCTTAATTACCTACTACATATAGGTACTTTCATTAAATATTTACGTTATATGTACGTGGCGTCTGAGTGACTGTAGGTTCAAATTCTAATAATGGTTGAATATTAATGTTTATTGAAATAAGAATATGTATGTTTAATGAAATATTTAATATTTTCTTTCTTTTCGTTCTGGTGTCGAGACAGAGCGCGGCGCTCAGTTCCGCCACGAAATACCTCCACAATTTGACGAAAAATTGGAAACCGAAGTGGAATTAGACTTAATGGGAACCTGGGAACCTAGTGTTAAAACACTCGGTTCCCAGGTTCCTTCTGCCTACCCTGCTATGTGCAGGATACAAAATTAAGCTAATAAAATTTCCATGTGACAAAAGTTACTAGGCTATGAAATTTCACTTAAATATTTTTGACACAGTTTTTCATTAGAGAAAATAAAAAGAAAATATTTCAAATTTGTGAAATTGTTTCAATTTGAATTATTTCAAAATAAATTATGAAAAGCCGAAAAGCGGCAATATATTTTTAATATAATATACGCACATACGTATGTTATTATATTGTGAGTCTTTAATGAGTCATAATGGGCATAATCTGTTAGTGTAAAGACAAAAGGTGACATTCTATTCGTGCGATGTGAGAAAGTAATGAAATCGACTGACTCAAACGGCTTAACTTTATCTTTTTACTGAAGTTGTCGGTGAAATAGAAAGTCTTTTTCTTAAAAGCCTATAAGCTGATTATACTTTTTAAAAGTAGATACCTTTTATTATAAACATATTTGCAAAAGTTACTATAATCTTAGCAATTCGTATAGGCACAGGGTATTGTACAACAATTAGGTTAATAAGAAATGTGGCTCCAAGAACCAAATTACAATGTAACTAATATCTTAGTTGCAGTGTCACGCTGTATTCCGCATAAAGAAGGCTAGGCAGAGAGAACCCTAATATTAAGAAGTGTCTTAAAATTAGGGTTCTCTCTACTTTACGCCGAATTATCTAGGCATTGTGTGTTGAGTGACGGAACTCTACGCCGCACTTTGTCTTGTTACCTGAGCGAAGACATCAAAATATTACCTAAGAAATAATAATCCATTCCCCCAGGTAAGAATCGAATCCACCCACAACCATCGCGTTACAATGATACGCTTGTGGCGCGACGGTGGCCTCAATTAAACTGCCAAATACAAAAAAAAAATTAAAACTAGTTTTATAACCTAAACCTTGAACAGAAGTTATTACAATTGCTTATTAAAAAATATTTTACTACCTACCATCTGCTTAAGTATTGTAAAAATAGAATCAGTTTCTATTTTATCATCAAAAAATAAATGATGCAGGTGTGAAAGGTAAGAAAGAATTGCAGATGCTTCACTTAAAATTACATATTTTCAAAGCCTAACACTTTCTACAGGTTCAATAAATTATAGCAAGCAAAAAGAATATTTTAACCGTAGTATTTGGCTCACAGTTCTCACTGTCTATATTGGTAAGAAAATTATGAAAAGACTCATTAAAATATTTAACATAATTCAGTGTAATTTAATTAAATATATTATTAAGTCGAGAGAATTTTACTATATCGATACAATAACATTTCGGTGAAATCAATAAAAAAAACCTTGTAGTATCAGTTAAAGATCTGGTGCATAATTAATATTTATGAAGTCGACAGGCTAACAAGATTCCATAGTTAAAGAAAGTAATGTGAAATGTCATCAAGTAGAATGTATCGTGGGAAAAGTTTCTTATTTAGCACGACGAAAACGGTATGGGATGGCGTGGACGCTGAATTTAGTTACAAATGTTGGCTAATGATTACATAAAAATACTAAAGCAATATTAAATAAATCTCTAATAGATCTAAAGATCGCCGTATGTTTATCTAAAAATATTTAATTTATGTCTTTTACGTTGTGATGAAGATATTAAAGCTTTATTTAAATTAAAAAAATCAAGTATATCTACGTCTAAAAGTAAAAAAAAAGTCTATAATGTTACCAATCATGCGGTTAAATCCAATTATTACTGAAATAAAGATCAACTCTTTATAGTTAGCGTAAAATTAAATGAATATTAAATTTTATAAAAATATATATTAAAAAAATATATTTGTATACCTAACTTATATAGGTGTTAAAAATATAGTTTCAAAATGTCTAAATAGCTTTATATCAAGTTTCTATAGTTCATTATATATAATGTAGCCTCCATGCTGATACGCGTTCATTCTCGGCATACATTAACAATAGAACATCGATATGCGCCCACGTCGAAATTCGTCCGATCACCTGCCAAAAACGAAGGCGGGCGGAAAGCTCGAAGTACGAGCGAAGGCTTCGACGCACACCGCCATTAGTTCATTATCAACCAATAAAGGAGAAGGGGCGTGGCTATGCGCACGCGCCGCCTGATCGTCCTCACCGTGTCAGTGTAAACCCAGCTCTCGTAGCATTAACACGTGTTTAAATTCTTTCAAATTTGTCAATTTTGACTAATAACAATTTGTTATCGTGATTTTATTCTATAAATTGAACTTTTGTGTGGGTAGTTTAATTAGAATGTACTTGTGAAGTGACTGTATATACGTGACTTTATTATTGTTTTTGAATTAAGTACGATGATGATGGATCAAGCACATTTTGGAGAATATCTTCTCAGACAGCAAATGTTACATGCTGCTTCTTTAAGCAGTTTACGTGAGTAGACTTTTATATATACTTGTATATGAAATAATTGATTTTTTCTATATAATATATCCTTTACCTTAGCAATGAGTAGGTACATCATATTTTGATTGTTTCTTTTGTTAAGTTTATGTATTATACTTCATATATATTATATTCATATTAATGTATTCTGAATAACATTGCATGTACATTAGAGGTTATATAGTGAATTTAGTAATAAAAGTATGGTTCCAACTTCTATTTAATAAAAATAATTTTGGCTGTTTGTATATATATTTGGCTATTGTATTTACTTTTGATGAATAAGTCAGCTTCATCACAAAGGTACTGGTTATTTGTCATTTCGTCTCAATAATACATATTGTAGCACAGATACGCACCTAATTGCTATGTTGATTGATAGTTGCTACATATTTATTTAAAACAAGATTTAGTATGTATTTTTAACATAATAATATTCTAAGTTCAGATCTTTAGTAATGGAGTTTCGAAATTTTAAATTCTTACTAAGATTATTTTGTACAAATTTATCTGTCATGTAATAATTTATAAATTATTAATGTACCCTATATAATATTTTACTATCGGCGTAAAGTTGGTGCGCGTTGATGTCTTTTATTGGAGCATTTATCATTTGTAGTGACATAGTAATTACCGATGTTATCTATAACTTTATGTTGTTAATATGTAAAATTGAACTAAATGTATTTATTTAAATATTAAATCAAATCAAAATACTGGTTTATATTATTTTTATGAATATTAAGCTTACAGGAAGCTTTTATTCATATAATATTTATAAACCTATAGTTTATTTCAAAATCGTTTACCGTTTATTAGGAAAATTATGAGATTTTTGTTGTTTGGCTTTAATGATAGGTTTTAAAAGAAGAATATCCTAAATATTGTATTATTTTAGCTGCTCAGTATAAAAATGTTCTATAATCTTATTTTTTATGACTTATGAACGAAATAAGTTGTTAAAAAATCTTTCGTTTTAAGTTTTTGATGAACTGGGTTTGAAAATATTTTAAGGGTCTTTTAAATGCTTTTACTAAATCTTAAAGTTTAAGTTTAATTTATTTCATTTCATAGAAACTATAGTTATAATTTTAACAGCAATGGCACAGAGAAACTAAATGATATAGATATGCAAAAATATATATTAACTTATAGAATAGAAACTTATATACAATATAATGTTATGGAAAAACTTTATGTGATGATACATACATAAAAGCTAAGTCACAGAACGTAAAAATATATTGTATAACTCGTGATTACTTATACATTACTTGTGATATTAGTTACTTTAATTAAAAAATAAAAAATGAAAATATACATTGAAAGCACTGAATATATATAATAACTCATATTTGCATATGTAACCTCATATTATAACCTATCCGTCGGTAACGCTAGCTATCATATTTGAAAGTGAAGAAATGTAGAATTACACTCGAGGAAATTTCTTCTTCGCTCTGGCATTAAGAAAAAGGGTGGCATTGAATTCCGCCGCTCAACACACAGTGCCTCTAGAATGCATAACGGAGTGTCTTAACATAATTATAAGAAAACTTTCACAACTATAATAATAATAGCATGGAGGAAGACAAACTTTTAATTAATATTAATTTATATAAGAGTAACGACCGAATTGTAATTTGTTCGCGTTGTACGCCGCCGCAGTAGGTACTGTTACTTGATGAAAAAAAATGCGATCAAAAGCGCCGCTTGTTTGTTATTAGTAAATATAGGTACATGGCTGTAGGTTCTAGTATTTTATTTATTTATGTTGTTATAGTATATGTAGTATTTCATTTAGATCATTACGTATCTTAAGTGAACTAACTGGACAACAAATTTAGATAATTTAATCAATGCTTAGTATATATTAGCGAGCTACTTTCAACGTCAACGTTATCGGCTAGGATAAATAACATTAAGAGGAAGGTTATAGTTTACATATTGCGGCACAATCTTTCTATACAGGACCGAGGCTAGGAGTACCTCATCTATTCAAATGAAATAAGAAATTACATATAAACATATATTTATATACAATAAATATTGGTCTTTCTTTTAGTAGTTTGCGTTGAATCTTTAAAGATAATTTTCTTCCTAATTTTAGTTTAGCTTTGTAATTTACATAAGTCAACTTGTTTCCAATAAAAGGTATTTTCATTTAATTTGTCAACTTTCTGCATTTTTATTATACCAACTGATTTTATGCAATAATAAAATTATATATTTTTAATTTTGAATATTTCTTAAATTGAATGATGTATTTGGTATATTTAAAAAAGTTATTACCACTAAGAATTTATGTCTGGAGTTTGAGTGGAAAGCCGAAAACGGAGTGTCTTAACACTAGGTTCTTTCTGTCTATATCGCCTTGGGTAATAAGCGTGAAGCTAAAATGAAACACATAGATAATAAATAAAATGTTAATACCTTACAGAGCACCGCGTAGGCGCGGATGCCGAGCCACCTGCGTGTGAGGCGCGCCTTCTCAACGGCGAACTATGGAGGCGTTTTCACGACATCGGCACTGAAATGATCATTACGAAGGGTGGAAGGTACGTGTTATAAATTAAACAAATAATAACTATAAAATTACTAAGAACAGCGTTTGTAAATGAGTTTATTTTTAATTAAAAGTTTAGTTTATGTCTTACCTATCCTATACTTCAACCTCAAGTTCCCCCAAGCTTTATTTGTTGCAAAGTTGCAAGTATTTTACCAATTAAATTTAATTAAAATTCCTAAAAAATTCCGAGTAGCTATAAATTGTTCTTGACAGTTAAAAATATTTTGTAATATTGAAAACCCAATATGTAACTTTCATCGTCATCTTGGTTTATTAGTTTTATTTAGTGATTTCTTATTTTTAAGCTATATAAGAAAAATATATAAACAATTTCCAACTGACGTCTTTACTCCGTTATATTATGTTAACTATCTAAAAATAATTTTTAAATAGGCAGTTATCAAAATTTCATATGTCAGTCTGTCAATACAAGAATAAATATTAACTTCGCAAAATGTCAGTGTGTTGCCACATTATTATTTAATTAAATTACTAATAGGTAGGTTTTATAAACTACGAGACAACCCGAGAAGACAGGAATACTTGTATTTCTAAAGAATTTTCAAAACAGCTTTAATTACGCTATGTCGTATGTAACGTAAATTATACAGAATTTAACATAATTACATGTTTTTTTCAATTATCTACTTCAACTATGGCCGAGTAGATAAAATAAATGGCAGCTTTAGTAGTTCAGTTCCTTTGTTGGATATATTTTTATAATTTATGCTTACTTTTAGTTTTATTGTGTTTATTTTAAGCGCATATGTATCCTACATGTGTAAATATTTTAAGTAATAATCATTAGCGATATCCAATTACATTTCTTGTATGAAATCTTATCGGAAACATAACGGAATAGCTGTAAAACACTGCAAGGTACAGACAGGCACCGGTAATTACCAAGCAAGCTGCTCGTACCTACCTCATAAATTTCTATATAGCAACAAAAACTTAACGAAAACCCATTAAGGCTGCCGAATCTGACGCGGGGCTTGTTAACGAATAATTTGGATCCCGCCGGACCCCCGTCATAGACAAAACAAACAGCTGCCTGCACAGTAATTTGTGCATTTCTCTAAATGGCCGAGCACAAATTATACCTTATTATAAGCTTGTTTGCTTTACGATTGTACCCCCACAATTATTTTTTTCTTCATCAATAATGTGGACGCCCGAGTTCGAGCAGTGAAGAAATTACACGTTCGTGGCGGTCCCAGCGCCTCGATACTTCGCCCTGCGTTTCCTGCCCGGCCGCCGGCAACCACGCGTTATACGCCTTATTAACAGATTGCTTTCATCTTTTTTGTGATTAAGCTGTGATCTTACAGCACATAAAGATACAACATTGTACAATATTGTGACTAAGAAGATATATTATTGTACAATCGACGTAACTGAACTACGCAAAAAGCGTTGGCCACGAAGCCACGAGTGCGTTACTAAAAACAGGATAATAATTGCGCAAGCGCATTCCCGGCGCGCGCAACGGGCGCGGCCAGCTGCGGCGACGGGTCTAAACGATGTCGCGATTCTCGCTCAAGTGCGCTTTTTGCGCGCTTATAATTAGCCGGTCTCATCTCAGCCCCTGTCATCTCTTACACGTTTTTTTCTGGACGCGCGCGGGACCACCGTGGGCCGCGGCCACGCAACATTTTGATAATTTACCGCTTTATCCAAACGTTAGTGAATCTCGTTAACTGCCCGTCCAAAGGTCACTTTTGTTTGTTTTGTACTAATGAAGCCGCGCGAGAGGCCGGGGGCGCGCCGGCGCCGGTCCTGGCGCCACAGGAATCGAAATGGCTCAAAATATTTAATTTATTTCTCGTATTGATCGCTAGTTGCGCCCGCGTGTCAGCGGTAATTGAGTTATTTCACACTAGACGCTGGCGCACGTTTCTGACTTGTGAACGCCACAAATTGGTGTATCTTCGAGCTTTTAGCGCTCGTACAAATGAGTACTTTATCTGAGCTCGAGTGGGGTGCCTGGTAAATGGAAAGCGCAAACAGAGAAATTTGGGCGGTTCGTTTGTGCAAGCACGCCGGGGCGGTGGATATGTAGCAAAGTTAACACCTGCCGCGCTCGGCCGCCATGCGCTTGCTTTATGTATTAAGAAAAAAGATTTGTTGCTGGTTTCCATATTTTTCCCACCTGGGCCTAGTTGTTAATTAGAATGGTAAACACGAGGTTCACCAATCCGTGTCTACATTCGTGGAACATTTTTAAGCCTCATCTGTATGCCAACATGGATAGTTACATCTATAGTAGGCTACGAGCGGCTGGCAAGCTCATAATTTTAGAAAAATCAATAAACAATATCCTAATAAAGAACCACAAATGAACCTACAAAGTGACATGTTACATCTGCTCGCTGTTTAAAGATAATACTGCCCCTAATAATCATCGTACAAATAAACAAACACTGCTTAGGATAGAATAGGTCATTTATTTTTTCTCGAAACTGAAATATGACAAATGGGCGAGGCGCGCCGGCGCAGGTCACTCGCGTGTCGTTGCGCGGACCTCCCGCCATTTTAAAAACAAACAGACGGCATAAAAACTCGTTATTTATTCTCGTGTTATTCCGAAGGGAAGGGCGCGCCCGAATTCGCTTGAAAAAAATCATAACTTATAATTAAAAACGTCTGAGTCTTGCATTCATATTTTCTTTAATATGTAGCTTCATGTTGTGACTGCAATAGTCGGGCGCGACGAGGCCGGCGGCAGCGGGTGCGTAAATTTTTATTAAAATTTCTATGAAGCTAACGAGGTATATGACTGTTGCATATCTCCATGGAGTACCACCGTGGAGGGAGACAGGGATGCGGGTGGGTTGGGGGGAGAACGGCGTGGCGCTTGTTGCAACAGAAATGCCGATTAATTGATTCGATCTGTGTCGTAATTAAAATGGGTGATTAGAGCGCGGGCAACGGCGCCGGCGCCTCAAAGCGTCTCACCCAGCATTCCTTTTGTTTTACCACGGGTCGTTTGTCGCCTGCGTGTTGCGTGGGGCTGTCCGCGTCCCGCTCGCACGCAGAGGGCGCCGCCCGCGAGCGAGCGGGACGGGCGCGGGCGCCGACCCCCTGGGGCGCCGTCGGCCGCCCGCCGCGCGCCCCGCCCAGCCTCCAACGCTAATAATCAGATTATGACAGCGGACTCTCCACTGCTTCCCGTACACTCCACTCATCACTCTTCACTGTCTCCTGAAAATTTGACAGCAGTATTTCACTTATCGTAATCGTTAAAATAGCTGTGATCATAAGATAACTAGCATTTTTTGAAGCAAGATATTATTTTAAGACATGTACCTATAATATACATAGATGGAATTGTGAAGTATAATTAGGCTACAATTTCAGACGTATGAATGTAACAACGAATCAGTCAATTAAGTACATAAAAACAATTATAACATTTATTTCCTTTTCTAATAGAACTTTATTTTGATATAGAAAAATAATTGTATCCTAACCTTATAATAAAATACCATCGGAGAAAAAAACTAAAATTGCTTAATTTCGTTCACGTAATTATTGTAAAATCGTAATATCCGTAAAACGAAGTTGTTTGTGCGACTCGAAGTTAATTGAAATCGTTTAGTGTAATAAAGGCTTAGATGACGTAAGAACGTGTGTCGTTGGAACAAAAAGCGTAACGTCATTGTAAGTAATGGATAATTGGAAGCCGCGGGGGCGGCGGAGCTGGAATCCGAAGCACGCGCCCCTGAGCCTCTGACTGATCATATCGAAATGTCTCCAGAGAGCGCCACTTCCTCGACTAACCTTAAGATTTTAAGCAACACACCTTTCATAGCTTCTATTAAATGCAGTGACTTAACGCGGCTTCAAGGAAATAAGGCAATGAATCACCTCCAACGCAAGCTATGCATCAAACTCAGATAGCCAGCTCGTTGTCAAAAGTGCAAAGTCACGGCGACTCCCGTGCCTCGCCTAAAACAATCGACAAAGTAAAAAAGGGCAAATATGAAAACAATAAATTGAATTTAATATAAAAAATGTGCATCGGCGAGCGGCGCACGAATCCTTTTTTGCCGACCAGCGACCCTTGATGATAATTTCTCATTAGGTTATAACATTTTTGTCAGTCGTAACGTCGTAAATTCTTCGAATAATTTAGGGAAGAAAGTGGTCGTGTTGGTGATGTTTTGTTTTTATGGCGCCAACAAACAGCCCGGCTTAGATCGGTATCTCGATACAAGCGTTTAACCCATGTTACGTGGAAGCGGGATTCTCACGGATTCTCCGCTCGCTTGCTAACAACTTGTAATATACTGATAAAGGATTTCTTCCATTTTGTATATTTGATTTTGTCAGTCTTGAATTGGATTGATTGATTTTCTTATTCACTTTCAAATTCGTTTTAAATGAATTGGGTAAAAAATGTTTCAAAATTGTAGCACCCATTTAATATCCTGCGTGAGATATATGATCTTTGTACGTGCTCATATCGTAGAAAGAGTTGATACTGATAGTGCGTCTCCTAGAAACGTGAGTCGTTATAGCACAGCTAGTGGGTGCATTTGTTATACAAATCATTAAAATATGAACACGTGCGATGGTAGCGACAATAAAAAATCATATTCATAAAAAAATTCTGAAACATATTTCATACAAAATATCCTACTTTATGATGTTTCTAGTTGCAAAGACCTAGATTTGTAATTTTCAATTTGCTTCTTGTTACGTTAATTATAAATTAAAGCAACAAACTCCTAAACATCTTAGTATTGATGATATTAAACAACAAACATTTGAGTTTGCGCCAGTGAGATGTTATCGCGCGCATTCGCAATAGTATGCAAATGTACACTGGAACCACACGATATCATGTTGAAATCAGTTGCTCGAAAATTATACGCATCTAAAAAGACGATAGCATATACTTAATAAATAACTCAATATTAAGGATTACCACATAATTTAATTAACTTTAATATATACGAATTCTGGCAATATTAAAAAAAAATCACAAAGACATAAAATGCGTAAAACTTATTTTTTTGGATATTTGGATCATTTGTATTTTAATTTTGTAAGTTATTACAAAACGTGGCCCAGTAAGTGCATAGCCGACGTGAGCCACCCATGCGCCGGTGATACCATCGCCGCGACATCACGATGCACTGCGATGTCTATCTGCCACTCGTACCTCGCTACTGGAACCATTGTCTTTATCCACACATCCTCCTCATGCTCGACATCCGACCGTACCACCAGGTAATACCACTCAAAGTCCAACTAGAGTGGTGGTGAAACAAACCTAAGGATAACAGCGAGTACCGTAGTAATGGGTGCGTAAGAATGACACGATTTCTTAATAAAAGTGTCGCTTGGGTGTCATATGAAGTAGACTGTGAGAACGATGTTACATTATATCTAGTCCTAGTTAAAAAAATCAAGTCCAAGCTCAAATAGTATTTCAAACTTTTATAACAATAATCGTAACATGTAATAAACTAGACATTCCTATTTAAAAGTACATTTCTGAGACCGCCAATTGATTAGTGTAAAGCAACGAAGCGCATCACACATACTATAAGTATTTCTCTGAAATATGGAACAAGGGTTCAATGTCAATAGCGCGACATGTCACAACCCGCCACCGCCCACTAATTGCGACGACGCGTGGCGGCGCGTTTGACTCGGGCGGCATTAAACGCCGCGCCATTCTCGTTATCAACCTTTTAATCACTAGCTTGTGGCTCAAGGCACCGGAGACAACAGAAAAACGTGCGAAACTAAAATCGAAACGAGATCAAGAACAGCGCTTTATTACAACATAAATGCCATTAAATTATTTATGCCAGAAACCCTCACAATCGGTTTAATGCCCATTAAAGTTTATAGCTTTTTTTTTTAATTATACCGATTATAAAGTAAGCGCAAATGTAAAATCGTAGTAAATTAAAGTTAATATGATTAGCAAATGCTAATCTTATCTGTATAAAAAGACGGGTGTATCATTTTATTTATTGTAACCACTTTTTCTATTAGATGTGTACCTACTACCTATAGTCTTTATCAGAAGCCGCTCGCTTGAACCACACGGTCCGAATTAATTTCAATTAACACACGCGGGTTTAATTGCGTATCGGGTGTGGTTCGCGTGCGGTGCTGTCTTTGTCGGCGGCCGACTCTGGCGACTCTAATTCGCAACCATCGCAACTATCCTGCATCTCCTTTTCGCTTCCTCGAAACGCTTCCTAAAATACAGGCGCCGTTCCAACTGGACTCCTGGGCTGGTCTTAGAATAATCAACTCTAAATCGGGTAAATAGAATTGCAATTACCGTATGAGTTGGACGCTGCGGCTTTACGCTACGACGAGCGGAGATCCTGTGCTTGATGGATGAAGCTACTGATAGATACGGATGTTTCTTCAAATCCTTTAACTATTCTGCTTGCGATGCTCTAAACTTTGATATTTCTTAATTAAATTTTCCGTTATTTGTTATTATTACGCTAAATAAGTACCAGTTTTTCTTGTAACTAGCACTTTATTGATCTCATAACGATAATTAGATACTAGATCATTCAATTTAACTTTCAGTAATATACTCGTAGCTAATCCTTTCCTACGATATATATAATCCGACTTATATGAGATTAATATTTTTTATACAAATGTGGTGAGAAATCTTAGTTAGTATAAATATCCTTATGTTAATCATACAGTTTAACACTTCAATATAACACCTTTGTAATTTCAATATTTTTTTTCCTTTCGATGCAAATAACGGCTGGTTACGCTAGTTTTTTCATTATCTATGCTTTCAAACGATGAGTCCATGAAATTGATTTTTGCGGTCGTAAATGAATCAAATGAATGCACGCAAATGTAAAATAATCACACACATTTATGCATATAGCGATAATTTGCCAATTTATATTCAAGTAATGTATATTTTCTTAAACTTAGATAGATACTATACTCTCGTAAGATATACCCAATAATATTATTAACATATTTCTGTAATGTGAAAATAAACTTAAAGTTTATGTTCTCCACAATCAAGTCTATTAGTTTTCTTATCACACCTACTTTCACGTGGTTTATTGCTTAAAAAACACACACAATCTTGTAGATCTCCGCCTCAGATAGACGGAGATTGAGGTGATCATCAATTCTTTCCTTATATTGCAGCTTTGACAGAATTATAATTAGAAACTGTCCGTCCTTATAGTTTGTCGTTTTTAATGTCGCTTGCCGGGTCTCATACTGCGCTCGCATTTCATTAACGAAGTTAAAAAATTGGAAGATCTCATAAAACGGTGTGATTTATGCGCGGTCGGGAGCTAACGACTGATCGCCAGTCGCCGGTCGCCGGTCGCCACGCAGCCACTGCACCTCCACTGGGGTACCTACGGGGTTATGATTATTATTTCTATTTTACGTCGATCACATTATTTTTAATGGATAGGTATATCATAAACATATTTTTGTCATTACAAAAGCCTTTTATTTAATTGCGTTGTAACACACTAAAACCAATACCAATAAAAACACACAATGTCAGTTTTCGAATGTCGAACACATAGGTATCCAGATCTGCAAAATCCAGATCAGAATCGCATTTGTATCTGGGGCTGTTATCTTAACGATCTGTTGTCCGTATTGATCGGCGTCAAAAGGCGCATAATAGGCTCTAGATGCGGCGACGAGATAAGCTTTGTCCCTGCGCAGGCGCATGGCTCGCAGTCCGCACTAACTGTCATCTAAATAACTGCGCGTTTGTCGGCCTTCGCAATTTAAGCACACAATCGCTTTGAGTAACGTATCGGCGCCGGCGCTGCACTAGAGACACCCCCCCCCCCCCCATCTTTTGTAAAGCATTAGTTACGGTGAAAGTAACCCTTCTCGTTTTGTCGTTTATTGCAAATTTTATTATCTTCCGGACGTTATACCTAATCCGTGAGATACGATTCATTTGAAGCTTTACGAATATTTTATGCAAATTATTTGTTTTGTGTTACAATAATGTAAGAATATTCGATTTTCAATAATCATCGTCGAGGCTTAATTGCGGCGGTGATCTTAAAAGACAATTTTATAATCTGCGAACGTATTACAAAATGGATGCAATTGGCACTCGCTGCCTTCACTGCGCAAAGGCGCCGACCTGGTAATTAAAACTTGCCGATTTCCGCCAAAGAGTGGACTTGCTTGGAGTGGATGTAAATTTGGAGACGCATAAACATGTCAAAGGTGCGCTGCGGGAGAGCCTGTCGCCCGGTGTCCCGCCGCCTCGCGCCTCTTCATCTGACGTTACGTAAACTATGCATTATTGCATATTACTCGTTAAAACAATGTTTTTAATAAATATTTTTAAGTACGATAATTTATTAATGTTGTATACATTTGTTTTTATACAGATAATTAAAACGTACCTTCTGTGTATCTTTATGGAATATTACTTAAAAATGATTTTTTTTTGCTTTGAACTCAAGTAGTTGTTATACGAGTATATCAAGCGCCATAGAGTACAATAATACTACAATTAAAGTATTAGAATATATTAGAATATATAAGTCTTTTTAGTAACTGTTTAAAATAATATATGTAGGTACGTGTGCCCGATCGATCCCTAAACATAATATTTTTTGCCACCTGCACCCGCAACGGTGAAAAAAATATCGATAAAATAAAAACTTTAACTAAATGTTAAAGTTTTTGTCACGATCTTTATGATTGAATGTGCTGTCGCTGATTTTGAACAAAGCTTTAAAAGATAGAAGCTCATCAATATGCTAATAATTGGTTATTTGGGACTCCACCGGCCATTTTTTATTTCTTTGTAACCGTGTTGTTGGTTTATTTATTTATTGTATGGTTTGAAGTCAACTCTATTTGTTAAGGCGAGACCCTCGACCATATGGTATGTTTCAATTTATAACATGTAACTTTACATGGATAGTCTGGTGAAAATATTTATTGAAAATGTGCATCTTATTTACATACTAGATTATAGGGATGAATATTAATAGGTTATAAGCATTGAAACGCCCTTTATTTGTACTTTATCACTATGCGTAGTGATCACGTAATAAATAGAAATTAACATATTGGTTAACATTTTACTAAATTGGTATTAAGACAATTACATATCATCGTTTATATATATAATAAAAATATGGTAATTTATAAGTGTATATCAATTATATTTTTGGGAAAAAATATCCACCATTACAAAAAGCTTAAAAACTTTTTACCAACAAATAACCACAGCGCTGTTAATTACAATACAAACACAGATCTCCAAACCCTGCGATTCTCACGGCACGGCACAGTACTGCCCGAGTGAAGCATTTGACACATCCAGGTGTCCGATTTTTTATGCACCAGACAAAGGAGGAGGAGTGTTTACCCAGGCTCACATCTGGACCGGGTCGGGACCTCTCGTGTGCACGCTAATGAAACGCCATGAGATATTCGAGTTATCCTGACTTGGACACTCGACTCGACAATTAAAAAGCTTGTTTATTCTTCGACGTGGTAAGAACAGATGCTGAGGACAAGAACCTACTGTGGAATTAACGAGCGCTCTGTCTTAACATTGAACTTGGCGATAAAACAACTATGAAACCAGTAGTAAAGATAATTTGATGTCGAGAGGGGTAGGTTAGGGATCATTTTATTACGTACTTGTCGAGCGATGAGCACTCGACGAGAAAAAAGTTTACGATTGAAACTGCTTCTGTTTAAGTTAAAGACGTACGTAGTATATGTTTGTAGTTGTATTACTATAACTGCTATAAAAAATGTAGACGATAACTTGTCATTTATTCAATAACGTTTAACACCTCGGCCTGTAAAAACTACGTGTTTATATAATAAGCGGATACTACCCCGTAAGGCGAGTCGCGGTTCGCTTAAGTTTTCGAGTGCGGATGCGAGAGCGGATGTGGCGGTCTCTCCCAGCGTTGTTAGCGCCTCCGAGCGGCAATTGGCAAGTTGTTACCGATTTATGGTCCACTCTTAAATTTATTCGATACGATTTTGGTGGTCCCATTGTATTCCACTAAGTCCTTCCCACCGGCGAAGCCTCCAGCTTAGCGCGCCCTCGACCGCCTTTTATGGCGCTCCCTTTTTATAGTCTCCTTATTTCATTTGCATTGACGTATAACATGTCGTTAAAGCTTTGTGAACATTTCATTTATGGCTGTTACAATATCGTTAATTCAAAGAGATCGCGGTTATTTATCGGCGGTAATGAAAGTTGATATTTCGTCTTAATCGTTAAACTCATGACCGGTAATGAGGTCGAAACAATTAAATTTTCATGTGTTCATAAATGTGAATGCAGGCAAGTATTAATTAAGGATTTTGGAAGTGCTCGAATGTCTCATATAAGATTTTGAGTGCAGAAAATGTGAATTTTAAAGGATTTAGATAACGAAATTGCCAGGTAATGGCTTAAAATCCATTTAGCCTTACGAAGTGAGTGGTGATAGGCGGCTATAAATACAGCGTTAAGTGTATTTTAACGTATCTAGAGGTCCCTCTCTCTGCAGTAGCTGACTGTAATAGGCTTTTAAAGTGAGGTCGTGGGGTTTTTGCGCATTTGCCTTTCGATCATCACCTTTGTCGGCGAGCTCAATCGCTTCCATATCAGAACAAGTTTTGATAAATCCCAACGGTAGCAAGGATTTGTCTGGCACAGTCAACATGAGGCGTCGATAGTGTACAAGTATTGTAAGTACATATTTAACTTGGTACTGTTTGCTTGGACGACGGAGTGGGACGTGTGTCAATATTGTCAATGTGAGGATACGGAGTTATCTGATACATTAAGTTAAACCTTTTAACGTGGTAATAACATAAAAAGTATAATATACTTATTGTTGCTAATAAGTTCTATTAAGAAGTACCTGCTTATACATATAAAAACCTCAAAAGGCTCAACTTTATATGGAGCCACATTGGTAGATATCAGTATTCGATACAAACAGTCGCTATAGCACTTATCCAAAGGCCGGATTGTCCTCATAGAAAGCGATATCACGTAAGGCAGTAGCCGGCGTCGTAAAGTTTAAATGGAAGCTAATTTAGTGCGTTGTTAATTGTGGCCTGCCTTATCGCGTGCATTAGCGGCCTCCCCGGAGCCCGGAGCCCGGAGCCCGCGCGCGGCGTGATAGCGGATAGCGGCGTTATGACGGATGGCGGAGGAGCAGCCGCCGATAACGCGTTGATGGAGGCCTATTTTGTATTGGACTTTATGTAAATCGTTGTTCTTATTCATTTATTTGCTGTCATTGTTATTTGAAGTATAATGTATACCTAAAATATGTATAAATATTATTTTAATAAGAAAGAAAAAAAGAGTGTTTCTAAATTATTTTAGGAACCTCTTTTTAGTATTGAATAATATCAGTGACCCATTACTAAATGGAAAATAAATAAGTAATTTATGGTAAAATATTACAGTTTTATCGATATCCATGCCAAAACATTTGAAAAGTGAATGCCAATTCCGTTATCAGCAATGTTCAAATATCAGCAACGAATGGATGATTTGCTAAGCAGCTTCCCGGCGGTCCGCGCCGATAAGCCGGCGCCACGCGCATTCCACCTTTACGACAACTCGAAGACGGGTGCCAAAAGCCCTCGTTGGTCAACACTTTTACTCGTATCGTGTTTTATACGTATAATAAATAAAACATAAACATCGACGGGTACCCCCCAGTACCCGGTTCCCGTCCCCATTGTCTATCCGCTAATTCACCGTCGCACCGTCATTTTATTATCAGCTTCTTTGTCTCCCGCGGCCCTACCAGGTACAAAGTTATCTTTTATAGACTGTTAAGTGTTAGTTTCTTAAGTGAATCCTCTTTTATTTATTCAAATTTGAAACACCTTCGGCTGTCGAGCGTCTTCTTACATAACATTTTGATAAGAGGTTATTACAAATTAAGCGTCGACCCTCCGTAATACTCTCGGAGCGTGGTAAAGCTTTTACAAATATTTCAAAGGGACCCCCAAATTCTAATATGATTCACACAAAGCCCAAACCTTTAAGGTGATAATTATATTATACCTCTTATCTGATACAAGAAATGAATATGCAAATGATTTTCAAACACAATTATCGTATATTACTACTTTTACAACCGGTGTGTATGCGTAGGAATGATAGAAATGTTTGTGTTGATTGTCACACAACTAATCCTCTTTGTTTGATTGATCTTCACAAGATGGTGTCTTACAACATAAAATACTTTCGAAATGATAATTTTAAATTAAATAATCTTATTTTTGTAGCTTATAATTTTGGATCATTGTCTTATTTAAAAACTTAATGATAAAACCTTTTCACAGGCGCATGTTCCCATCACTCCGCGTATCTCTCAACGGGCTCGATCCACGCGAGGAGTACTGCGTGCTCCTGGAACTCTCTCTGGTAGGGCGAAGGCGCTGGCGTTGGGCAGGCGGGTCGTGGGCTGCCGCGGGGGGCGCCGAGCCGCAGTCTCCGCGTAGGCTGATGATGCACCCCGACTCCCCAGCTCCTGGCCACCATTGGACTGCAAATCCTGTGTCGTTCAGTAAACTGAAGCTTACTAATAATACTATGGACGCGCAGGGACATGTGAGTATTTTTGTCTTAGTTTTCATTACGATGGCTATTGTTTTGCTGGTTATATAACAGGGTATGAAGAGAAAACTTAGAGTTGTGAGACTCCGTCCCATACTTTCTTAGGAATTTTTGCATAAGTTTTGAACTTAAATCTGAAAAGTAGAAATTTAAAAATACACTTAAAAATAAAGCCCTATAATGCCGTTGAAACCTAAATGATTACATGTGCATTCACCGGCAACGCTAGTTTAAAACTGATAAGAGACATATTTCAACATCTAGTCAACTAAAACATACAAATACACAACCCTATCTTAGGAACTTTATTAAATCATTTGAAGGAAAAAAGAAAACATTGATTTGGGTTACAATACGTTCGAACATGCGATGCCTTACAAAGTCGTGACTGCGTTGTACCACCAGCTTCAAAGGCAACGCCTACCGACCACTTCCCTCTACCAAATATTCTTGAAAATTCAGTCCAAGCCATTTTTAACTTTACGTCTTCGCTTATAAAATGTTTAATACAATTATTTGATAGCAGTATAGGCCTATGGTGAAGTAAATCTACGGCTTTCTATTTGAATGTATGGAAGAATAGATTTTAATACAATTGTTTAGAGTTTAGAAAACACTGCGCAGGAGTTTTTAACGTATCCCTGTATAAATAGAGAAGGCTTTGTATGAAGTTATTATGCTTCAACTGTACTTCTTTATACATTTCTCCGTAAATGTTTGGACAGGCGGGTGATGATGTAATTAATGATATGGTGGGTTTCTCAGTATATTCTTCAAAGATCTCTTTGTTTCAATGGTAGAGCTTTACTTAAGAAGTGAATTTCATGTTGTCAAGTAATAAGCTAAACTTTAATTTATGTTGTTTATGATAGAGAAGAGACAATACACAATATATTTAATATATCAAGCTTGCTATCTCGATTCACGCCTATATTTGAAGAATTACTATTTTATATTTTTTGTCGAGATTTTTTGTATTATTTTTTCTATTTAATTTTTGACTTGATCTAACTCAATCGACACTTACAAATTTATAGGAAATCTACAATATTTCGGCAAAAGAACGAGCTAAAAACATTTTTAAAAAATCTGTTCAATCTAATGTGGTATCAGTTTTATCATCCCCAAACAAAAAATACCCCTACACATGTTTTGGTAAACAGGAGAAAACACAAAAACACGATTATGACGGGATTGCACGGACCCGCGCAGCGATGGATAGATTGAGACGCGGGCGCAGGGGCGCGTGAGTAACGCGGTGGGAGAGTTTTTTATATGTTTTACAAAGAAATATTGTCATATTTCATGGTCTAATAGCTAGGTTATAAAATAGATAAAAAAAGTAGCTGCACTTCTCTATACTATAAGATACTTGCCTTAATATAAAACATTAAGTTAACTTTGTACATACAAAAAGAGCAAAAACAATTATTATTTATATATAAGGTGCCTACCGCATTTTCATAAGTAAATAAATCATTGTTAAAACAATATCATCCCTTCTGTAGATAACATTGTATCTTAAAAAGAAATTAGCAAAACTAAAATTAGTATACGCTTTTAAAAAACACAAACATAAATTACAGTTATTTAACCTGCTCGTATCAATGCTACCGGTGCCTTTGTAACTTCAAAAGAATGGCTACCGATCTCAGTACCCATCCTGGTGGAAAAGCACGCATCGCTTGCGCACTTGAGGTTTCGCCACTTGCTATAAAGAATCTTTTCTGCTATTATCCTCTATTGTTACATATTTTTTAACTTCAAAGAAAAATCTTACTTACAAAGAAAAAAATCTTTTAAAGCTGTTTTTTTAAAGGTAAGTAATTATAGTACGGATTACGATATGTCGTTAAAGAGTTACAACTGTAAGTAACCGAATACGATGATTGGTATAACGTTTAAGTTTAATAATGTAGTTTAATTTGTATTATGCCGACTTTTATTAAAGGTATATTGCTTAAAGTCTTTAAATGGTTGTCATTTAAAATTTTCGCTCATGTCCTTAGTCGGTAAATATTTATAAGTCTAGAATAATAAAAAAGTAAAAAATGTGTAAAAGTTTCATATAATATGAAATGTAACATATTCAACTTTTATAGAAAACTTATAAATTATATGAACATATTTTTTAAAAATAATTAAATCTCCAAAGTAAATCAGAGATGAACAGCAGATAATGCTTTAGCTTACTTTACCTTACTCTACGATAACTTTAAAATTTATAAAGCAATTCTAAATTGAAATATAAATCCATTTGTAAATAATAATGAAATAAAAATTGACTTGATTTAAAAATACAAATAAAAAACACTCAGTCTAATATAACATAGGAAGTCAAAAAAGTTTACATGTTTTCTTTGACACATTTAGAACTATCGCTACAAGCAATCAGTGTAGTTTTACCGTCGGCTTGTATGCCATAAGCTATCAACCCTTACAACCCCCTATCGCACAATCTTGTCACGCTACCATTCACTAATAGGGGCGGGTTTCTTAATTTTGTGTGAAAAAAATGACATTTTTACGATTTAGGTATAAAAATACCAAAAACAAAAAAATGCTTAAAGGTATTTATATTACATACTAAACTGTCATTAATTAGCAAACAGTTTAAAAAATCAATTTGATGGCAAGGAAAGACTTCTTCCTACCTTTTTAAACATAGTATTAAGAAACTTTGTTCCCCATCTTCCGCCTCGCTCTGTCTTCTGGAGCGAGAAAATATTTTTTTCTATATAAATCTAATAATTTCGCCGTGTAGTGATCGTTAGGGAGATTACAGTTAGGCGCAGTCACAGTACGCCACAGTTGCGTTAAAAAATTGCGTATTATATTAGGTGGAAAAATAAATTATGTTAGAAAATGCACAAAACCTTATTACAGCGTCTGTAATAAATAGATAGTACATACATAGAACCGAATCTTTGCATTTGATTTTTGCATTGTTGTATATTCCACCTGTTTTTTTTTTTTATTTTAATATGTCAATCCTAGTAATAAGAACAAACAATAAATTTAATTTCACTTGCTCAACTTTTCAAACCACTATTCTTGTTCTTATGCAAAAAGCTTAGAATAATATTTTATCGACCACTTCAATCTGGATTGATCGAGCGCGTATCATTTTGATGGACGAGCTTCCGAATACGTTGAAACTTTGGTATTGTCCGTCTGTCAATCTGTCCTTATACATCCTGATGTGCCTTTCTGAATAGATATTTATCTATTATTTTTTTCTTCAAATCGGAAATATCAAAAATATCATAAGAAATCGAAGAGTTTCTCTGTTTGTTTTGACATAAAATAATATTTTTTATCATCAATATATTTTATCATAATGCCAATTGGTAATTTCGCATATGAATGTATGATATTACGTAGGTACGTTTGAATTCCAACATATTTAGCTACTTGCCTCTGCATAAATAAAGAGAAAGTTGCCATATGAAAAATATACAAACACAAAATATAAACGCAATAAACCTTATCTACACTCAATAAAGTATATTAATTATATTACCAAAGTACCAAATAATAATTTGTAATAAAATTAGTTTAAACATTTAATTTATAATTGCCGATCGCCGTTGCCAGTCACCGGCCAGAGTCAAGCGTGAACACGTTCGTATGTCATTTAGTATTAAGGAGACACGTGTCGATAGAGAGATAAGTCGTCTAGACGTTTGGCTAATTGCAGGTTGCACGCATGCTAGTGTTTTTTTGTAATTTTTAATATTTGTTTCTATATTGTAGGTCTATGGAAGGGGCTTTTCTGTTATACTAAGAGAGAACGTTTATTATGTATTATATTTTTATAATTTGATATCTATGTAATAAGTTCACGTTCTTAATATTTATAATGTATTTTAAAAAATCTTAAAATCTACAACTACTACTATTATTTTGTAAAACTTCAAAATAACAGTAATATTTACATACACAGAAATATATACATATTTAAATATTATTTACGAGCAAGTGATTCGTTTTCCCTTGTTGATTCAATTAAATACTTTAACGTCGTAATTAAAATTTTAATTCAAAATAATCACTAATGACTTTAAAGTTTGTGCAATGCTAACTAAAGTTTTATGGTTAGATAATTACGCGACGATATCTGTTTAACTAGCATTAAAGAGTGTATTAAATGAGTCATTATAGCTTTATTTAAATTTATGACGAACTCAGACTTAATTACAAGCTATTTTGAGATAGTTTAATTGAATTTGACTTTGTAGCTACCTACTGTATACGCAACATTGCCTTCAATATATTTGTTTTAGCTTCAAGCTGTATTTCGCATGTAGCTTAGTGGGTACAGGGAGCATAGTGTAAAAACACTCCGCTCCTCACTTTCCGCCAGATTCGGCAGGCATTGCGTGTTGAGTTTCGTAACTTAACGCAGCGCTTAATCTCTTGTTACTAGAGCGAGAACATGAAAATATTAAATATTTGCCAACTAAATTAAAGAAATATATTTTTTATATATTACGACAATTTTAAAAAACAGATTACATAATCTCTAGTGCGAGTGTAGTAAGTAAAAAGTGGAAATAGTCAAAAAGCTGTAGAAACACAAAACAGAAACCCTTTACGCTTGAGAGCGGCGCGCGGCGGCGCCCGCAGGTACCGTCAAGTACCAGATAAGCTACCCGCTGTATACTGCCTCTCGTGCACTTTGGCAAAACCTATTAAATTAATATTCTTACTTTAGTTTTTACTCGTAGATTAAAATAAGAGGGACAGACAGAAAGAACAAATAACAAAATGCCATCTTTCTTTTCTTGCAATTTTTCATGAAAATAAATATCTATATCTATCTCAAGTTTTTCCTACTACTGCGACCCGTCATAACTAAAACCTGTTGCTAAACCTGCCTATTTTCAAACATACATATAATTTTTCTTAAATCTTTTTAAAAAATAATATTAATTAGCAATTCTTGCAAAAATGTTAATAAGTGAAATTCTAATATTCTACAGTAATAGTATAATAGAAGGATTTTCATTAATTACGGATGAGGAGCGGCGCCAGGTAGCACCGCGTCAAGCACCAGATAAGCTTTTGTGCCATCACTGCCGCTCGCGCTTTTACGTCGCCAAAGTGTTTTTTTAACTTGGTCTACTGTATTTTGACTTCGGTTACAAAGAAACACCAACATTTTTTACAAATTCCATATTTTAATTCTGAATAACGGTTAAATTTGACTAAAAATATTTTCATATTATGGATTTATTCAGCTCAGGTCACTGAAGTACCTACGTACTTACTATATATTTTTTAAGTGTATTTACCTATTTGAAGAAGTCTGTAATATCATCGTCTATAATTGGTTTTAAATATTTTTACATATATAAGATAATATTTCTTAATAATTATATAATTTATGTAATGTATTTTCTCACTCTGGCTTAAAAATATGCCTTTTATTCGTCGCTTAACACGCTGTCTCTATTTGAGCTAAAAGTACAGAACGAAGCGTTATGTGAGTACTCAGTAGGACCTCTCTGCCTTATACCAACTAAATATTAGTATAGTATGTAAGTGCTATATATTTACTTGATTACATCATTCACTTGTTTTGTTTGTGAGAGACGCAAGCGGCACGCATTTATCAGAACGACTAGCAACTTCTGTGGTTTGTGTCTCATTACTAACTTACATTTGAAACATATGATGTTACGAGTACATTGTTAGAACGAAGATTTTTGAATTAATTTAATTATTATTAATAAAGAATTGAACATTCAGCCAAATTGCATATCTTCTTCTTTTTCTTTGTAGATACGCTCTTGACAAAACGGCTGTGTCTATCATGTAGTCACGTTCTTGGTTTTAGTTAATATAGCCATAGTATCTCAATTTTATTATATTGGTCTTCATTTTCGTGCACTTTTATCATAGGTCGATCCATTGTAAGAATGATATAGGTGGTCTGGCACCCTCTACTATATAGGTAAACGTGATAACACACGTTTTACCTTAACAACACCTACTTTAATAAATCCACCGTAACTCAATTGATTACTTTCATTCACTTATAATTGAAATTATTAAAAATCTTACTTTAAATTTGCTTTTATTTGTCACCCAAAGTTTAAATAATTAGCCGTTTCATTTAACAACTTTTTTATTACCTAAGAAGGTATTCTATGAAAGTTCTTATATACATATATATCTTATATGTAATTAATCTTATTTTATTCTCTTTCAGATGGTTCTCACATCCATGCACAAGTACCGTCCTCGTATCCTAGTGGTTCGCGCTCGTGACGCCGCAGCGCTAGCTTGGGGAGCTCCTCACGCTGCATTCTCCTTTGCCGAAACTGAATTCATTGCTGTCACTGCTTATCAGGTAATATTTATTTATATTCTGTTCTTTGTAGAGTAGGCTGAGGAAGCCTTGGCAATATATTAATATAAATTCTACTTCCGTAATTTAGCTGGATATCACAGTAAAATCTTTATAAGGAATAAACATTTACCGTCTTGGTCCGTCCGTCCGTTCGGCTACGAATATATTACTGTAAAAGCTGACATAAAACATTGAATATGTCTAATTTACTAAAAAATCGAGATATAAAATGTAATAGCCATGTAGATGTAAGTAAACATACATAAATATTTAATTAAAATAACATTACCCAATAAATAATAATACAAAAATTAAGCAATAATTATTATAGGAAAAATACCGATCAAATACTTATATATTCGATATTATTTCACGCAGACAGATCATTTGAGCACATTTTGTAAAATCACGATACAATCTCAACGCTTATTTTATCATGATTTGGATTTTTTGAGTACAAAATTTGTTGAGATTGCTATCAAATGAAAATATTACAAGCAAAAATTGATTAAATCACAAGTAAGAAGTTGGTCCGTACACTTCATTTGGTCGTTTTGCACAATTTTTTGAACTCTTACCATATTTGAATATTTAGGTATATTTTAATCATAATAAGTATATTTATTTTATATAATTTAATATTTTGCCCCAGCCCCCAGTCACTACCAGCCCCCGGTTACCACAGAAACCAATAATCTAAGATTGCCTATCGGCATGTAGAACACCCCACAGATCGTATCTAAATTATTTCCAAGAAATCATACTACGTTTCTCCGAACGTGAATCGTTTCGCACTTATAGTACGAACCAATACGAACCAATTTTTTTATTTTATTTTTTGAAAATCAAAGGCGCCACTGCTCTTACTACAGTACTAGCCGAGCAAAAAACGCCAGATTGCGACGGCGACGAGCGGTCATTCGGTTAAGAAAACAAAAGAATCTAATTTAAAAATCTCGCAAACAGTTCCGTATTGTTCAAACACGGAACGAGCTTTGATGATTCAGACAACAGTTACTTATTTACTGGCTAAATTACGAATTGTAGACTAGGTAGTCATATCTTTTCTCTGTAGATATAAATTTTAAAGAAATACGGTTTCTGCAATTATAAAGCAGCAGCGAATCTCTAAATAGGTACCCAACTAATGCAATTTTAAGCTGAGTTTAATCATGTTTGTTAACAATCCCCTAATGTAACACATCCCTCCGTACCGGCGGCCTCCCGCTGTTTGTTTTCTTACATGTCTCTTTCTTTTGACGTCCATCGCAGCGTGTCGTTCTCTTGCATAATCAGTAATTAGGTCGGTGGCGGCTCCTTTGCCGCGGCGGCTTGTTTAATGTTGACTGCAGCGAGGCGCGAACAGCTTCTCGCGTCCATTTATGATTACAATTACGAGGACCGGTCGCTTTGTGAGATAATCCAGGACTTGCCCGCCTAACGGGACATCCCCGACGACAAAGGCCGGCGGTATATCGTTGCGCGTTACACTCGCTCGAAGAGACCCGAGCCGGCAAACTCATTGTTGGCAATTACCATCGAATTAGAAAATCCTCTTGTAGCAGCCGATGGCTATTACAAAGCGTAACTAGGTGGCAGACCAAACTGTTTACAGTTCATACAAAAACTTCAACACAGAGTGCAACACGAAACAAATGAAAAAAAAGCAAACAAATGATTAATCGTCGTCTAGACGCAGCATGTTTGTTGGTCTCGAAAATTGCCATTTACACCCGATAACTAAATGTAAGTTTGCCCGGACCCTAATTACACATTCCTAAAAAACTGGCGACGAGACAGTCGCTAATATGTGAAATAGTCACGCAAAAAGTAAAAGCGACTACAAGTTTGCGGCGTGACGTCAGCCGACAGGGCGGGCCGGGGCCGGGGGCGGCGCCTGACGATGTCAAGCACTGGCTTAAACCGGCCGACTTGAGAAGTGCTTCAGGGTGTGCTAAATGTAGGCTTTTAGCAGCTTCCCCAACACGGGAACTTGCTCGCTTATCTATTGATTGTTGAGCAAACGACACCCGACGGCGCCGCCTTATCACTGCATGTAAATATTCTTTTTACAAGTTCCTTGATGGATCACGACGGGACTATTTGCCTTGGATTCTGCTAGATAAATGGTGCCAGTCACGAAATGTGCAAATATTCAGGGTTGTTTCTTATCAGCTCAAAAATATTAATAAATTTATTGCAACTCATATTAAAATAAAAGTGCAATAATATTTATTTTAATAAATATAGTTATTAAAAAAAAACAAATGATTTCATTTTCACCAAAAAAAAGCCGTCTCTAAGGATCTTTAATTTGTTTAAATTATATCAAATATCAAGTTACTAGTTACGGGTAGCTGAAACTTTGAAAAACTATAGTGGCGCCGTCGTGTATCGGCCGTGGCGGGCGATACGCGTGTACGCCATGCTAATTGGCCTGTCGCCAAGACTCGCTAGAGCCACATGTGCTACAATTATCCCTTACAAGCTATTAGGTGTATGCGGAAACGGATGTTTAAATTGCATTCTAGCGAGATAAGCGGTACTGAACTCGCGATTGGCTGACGGTGATTTGAGAACGAAAAGTTACGTCACAGGTTATTTACATGACATATTTAATATTTCGTCGCATTCATAAAATTGTTAAAAACATGTTTTTCGTATTTTTTGTTTCGATGACGAGAATATAGTAGATTTGTACATTTGAAAAATTATTTAAGCTTTAAGCTTTTAAAAGTTATTTCTCAAATCTACTTGAATTTAAGAGCCACATCCAATATGAGATAAACGAAATTGGTCATAACTGGCAACATAAAGGTGGGCCTTACGAATGGGAACAATGAAACAAACATACTCGTCAAATAGAACAATTAAGTTAATATTAGAATCGTGACCGCGTGCGAGAATGTAGGGACTGACCAATCGCTTTTATGTCTTATACCTACCGCGTTATAATAACTCAATCAAATTTAAATGTTTTAATTGATTAGAGGCCGTCCGCTTTGATGGAATTTGAGCAGTTTAAAATATAAGGCACTTTATATATGTTCTTTTTGGACTAAAATTAAAATACATAATAAATTTTATTTTCTATTGTCCACAGAACGACAGAATAACGAAACTAAAGATCGACAACAATCCATTTGCAAAAGGTTTTCGTGCATGCGGCCAGTCAAAATGCAAGAGGAAGACTGTTGACACAGAAACCAGTGTCCAAGAGACACAGAACGAGCCCGACGCCAAGCGCCCATGTTCTGATGCAGCATCCTCATGCTCTGATGAGAGCGTAAGATCATCTTCCCCGAGATCTCCGCCCTTAGTCGACTCGCCTAACCCACTTGTAGTAGACAACTTAAGTCCTCCATTGTACCCGCCAGAGTTGCCATACATGCCTTTACCTATGCCGTTACCTTTGGGTATGTGGCCTACAAATATTCCTGGCATGTTAGGTGCTTGGAGTCCCGCACCCCCTGTTCCACAAAGCATACCCTCACCACCCAACCCTCCCCCATGCAGACGTATCAAGAGTTTCACAATCAGCGCCCTGCTCGGCGAAGGCTGATGCACTAAGTAAACAATCTCGGGCATTATTCGCAATATTTACATTGATTTGTAAATATAGTATCAATGTTACTACTACCTCGATATATTTTAAGGTCGAACTTACTCGTATTTTATGTGATAAACGTGCCTTAACTAAATAAATAAGGAAATTGTTTTATATGTTAGTTAGTTATTTTTGGGTATAATTTATACAGTTAAGTAGAACTTTAAACTTTAAAGCCTCGTGTACATATTGTACATAAGCAGAATATATTTTTTATGTAAAATAATAAATCTCTTAAGACATACTATATGTTTTATTTATTTAATTAAAATGGAGAATGCCTATTCCACTGGTGAAGCTAAAGAACTTACAACAAACTTAAATAAGGACACTAAGACACCAACTGTAACTGCAACGTAATCAACGTGGTCGAGGATCACCATCGATCAATGCGGACATAGACACGGACGAGAGCAATAATATTATGAAATACACGAAATTACCTTCTCTTACTGTAAAATCAATTCGACAATGATGAAGGTACTCCTAGCCGTCGTTATCACAATCTATATAGTCAATCTACTGAGAGACCGATCAATCTTCACTTCCCTGAAAGCAATAGTCAAAAAAATACCAACGACAATATCAAAGAAAGCAAGTAAAATCAGTATGTGGTGTAAAAACTAATAAAAAATGAACTAATTACCAAAAAATATTTAGAATATTTATAAATAAATGCAGTACTGTAATTGTAATAAGTAATAAAAAAAAACAAGTAATAATCTTTTTCTAAATCGCTTCTGTTCCCATAAAAAAAATTAAAATATCATGTGCAACATAACAGGTAAAAAAATAAAGTCTTTTAAAATAAAACAAAAAAATAAATTGCGTTCATATTTATTTTCATCATTAACACCATTGTGATATTATATTTAAATGACACATTAAACACTGATACAACAACAAGAACATATAGTGATTTACATACATATACATATATGACTGCAAAACAAGAGGTAGTTTGTAATTTACTACTTTTCACTAAAAGATTGGAATAAAATTTTCTTGATATCAATCAATTGTCAGTTTACTTATTACAAAAAAAATATTTAGTAAAATTTTTGTTTTAAAAGAAACAAAGAGATACAATTTTAAAAGAGATTTTGCTACTTTTGTACCAAAATCTTGTTTTATTTTTCTTATCTATTATTAGAAAGTATTTAACTAATTTAATTTGATATCAAGAAATAATTAATAGTGTTACAATAAAATATACATTTACATGACCACTTTCAGTAAAAACCAGATTAAGTAGAGAAGTTGTAAGGTTTTTATACATTTGGATAAATAATTATCCAAATATTCAAACATTTGAAAAAGAGATTTTCAAAAATAGTTAAAATGACTGTCATATTGGAAACATTATATTAATAACATAAAAAGAAGCTGTTTTTTACAATAACTTAGATTATTTTCAATCTTACAATATTTTCAGCTATAATTATTTTTATCTACTTTAAAATTTCTACAGAATAGGCACAAGAAATTGTTCTAAAGTGAAAATAAAGTTTGTACTGTTATTTAATTATGGCATTCTTTATGTGCCAAGTGAGTACTAATCACTTTGCTAATGAATGTACGAGTATATTTACATTGTAAGGGCAACACACAAAGTAAAATTGAGATAATATTACCCAATAACATAATAAATATAATAAAAAAGTGAGTTAAGTTAAGCCCTCACTACAATCAATTTACTGTTTGGCTTAATGACAGATTTTAATTTGTTTTCATTTAGTATCTTCTTATATTTTTACCCTAAATATTATATTATTGTAGCTCCTCAGCATAAATATCTTCTATAATCCGATCTTTTATGACTTATGAAAGAAATAAGTTGTTAAAAAATCTTTAATTTTAAGTTTTTGATAAACTGGTTTTGAATATATTTTAAGGGTATTTTAAATGTTTTTACTAAAACTTGAAGAATTTATTTCATTTCAAAGTAATTATAGTTATAATTCTAAAAGCAATGGCAGTGAGAAACTATAAATGATATACCTAGATATGAAAAAATTATTTTAAATATTAAAAATGTCAGATATAGAAACTAATATACAAAATAATGTTATGATAATGATAGAACAATTATGTTTATTATGATGATAATGTTATTTAGGTGATGTGTAACATATGTAATAGCTAAGTCACTGAACGACAAATTTATTGTATAACTGGTGATTACTAATACATTACTTGTGATATTAGATACTTCAATTAAAAAATATAAAATGAAAATATTAATTGAAGGCAATTGAGGAACTTACACATGCAAATATATTTATATTTGCATGTGTAAATTCCTCATATTATAACCCATCCATCAGTAAAGCTAGATATCTAGCTAGATATTTGAAGGTATAAAGAAATATAGAGTTACAGAAAGGCAAAGTCCACTTAAAATACTGCCTTCACCAAAATCAATCATTTCTTCAATATATATCTTTTTATAACTTCAAATTATTAATAAGCTTGTTAATCAAAACATATACCAGCAATGAAAATAATTTCAAAAATTATTTATAACTATAAAATATAACTTTAATTTCACTTAGAAAAGTAGATTTGGAAATATTACTCTAAGTAAACAAAATAATATGTATATGTTGTTGAAAAAACGGCACTGTAATTAGTGTTGCCTCTTTATCCTCCTCTAAATAACCAATTCTTCTATTTTTTGCTATAAAATATATTCACATAATTACTTTTATGCATTGATCATTTTGTAAAAATATAAAATAATTATGTATGCAGTGATTAAGCATATTTGTCTAATAAAATTGTAAGTATAACAAAGTTTATGATAGGCTACATAATTGCATTTATTTATTTTAATGTCCAGAATCTAAAGATGAAATGTTACTTTAAATTTAATTATCCAGCCACTAGATTTTGGAGCTCAGCAGTTAACTCTGAGACATCTACGTTAGGCTTTGGGTTTGTACGGTAAACAGGTGAGGATCCCCTGTTACAAGCTTTTTTATGAACAAACCAGTGCAAACGCTGGCATTCTCGGTCACAGTATTGTACTGTTTTACATTTGGAGCACTTCTTTGCTGGTTTCTCCTCTCCACAAGTACTACAATAAGGAATAGCATCTATAAAACCTCTTTGCCCATTAATTGTACAATTAATGACAGATAATGCAGGTGGAGGGTCCTTGCTTGTCAGGGAACTCACCATCTGGTGGAAAGTTGTACTGTCCCGGTAAGGGAACTCACGAACACAGTCTTTTAGGAATGAATCCATCAGATCTAAATTGACTCCGTCTTTCCCAGGCTTTAAAAGTTTCTTAGCAAACACTTCAACAATGTCATGCTTCTTTTCCTCCTTATTCTCAGTATTTGGTTTCTGCTTGTCTCTAATATTATTAATTTCTCTTAAAATATAAGCAAGGTAGTGATATTTAAAGGCCATTACCTCATTTGTATCACTTCCTCTTGTCATTTCCTTTTTACATAGCATTTCTAGGACTTTGCTAACTTTGTCTGCATTATCTAAGAGTGTAGGCATATGCTGCAAATTTAATGCTAATCGAACAGGATGTATATTGACACCTAGAACCAATTTGTGTAGAGGATCGACCAAAATGGGAGGTAAAAGAGGTTCAGCCTGCTGTCCCTGAGGAGCAGAATAGTAGGATATCTCACTAGACGGAACGTAGTTGTTTATTGTTGCAACAGTATGGTGATTACCAACAAACGCAGCCATTTGAGAAGCAGTACGTCCTACAGAGTTTGTCGCTGTTGGTTTCGCACCTGCATCTAAAAGTAGCTTACAAACTTCGGAATTTCCCGATAAAGCTCCGAAGTGTAACGCTGTGTAATTGTATTCATGTTTTCCAGAGTTAACGTCTGCGCCCTGAAAGAGATAAGAGTAAGGTTATTTCACTGTGAATGTGTCACGATGACCTAAAAAAGTAAAAATGACTTACCCTATCGAGCAGTAATTGCACCATGTCCTTACTGCCCTTATAAGCGGCATGTTGGAGCGCCGTCATACCATTTTCGTCAAAAAAATCGACACTGCCTTTATGTTGAGCGAGAATGTTCTTAAATTCAGCCAAGTCACCTTGAGCTATGGCACTAAATATTGTTTTTTCAGGTGCAGCAGAATCTTCAGATTTATTTTCCATTATGATTAGCAATTAGATATTCTGATATAATGATTTATTCTATAAATTAGCACAGTACAAACGTACGACCTAAAACAAGCCGTCAAACTGAAGTTATATGTCACTTGTCTGTTAATGTAAAGGAAAGGATAACAGATTCAAAACTAGCGTTACAGATCAAAGATAAAAATTCATTTTGTGAGATAAATAATCTGATTATGCCTCTAAATAATTTACATGAAAATAATTTACAGTAGATAAATACTAAATTTTGGGCACAAAGTGGAAGTAAAGTATTTAGCTATTTTTAACATTGTAAGATTTGGTTAATAATTTTTTTTTGCTCTGGCACATTATGTTTTTAGTTTATAGTTAGATTAGAACATTCTCTCTTAATTCACATTCATTAGAAATTCATTCTCACATTCGCATTAGAATAAAACAAATATTTATTACTTTAATTTATTGCATCATGAACATAGAGTTAATATATTATTAAAAATCAGAAGCAGTAAATATAAAAAAATACAATAATTCAAATTCAAAATATTCTTTATTCAAATAGACTGTTATAAGTACTTTTGAATCATCGAATGAACATGTAAGCAAAAAGCTACCATCGGTTCGGAAGGCAGTTCTGCTGAGAAGAGCCGACAAGAAATGCAACCGTTGCTCTTTTCAAAATCAATGGTACAATTTATTTAGGATTAGGATGGCCTCAGGTTGATAAAACTCAAAAATATCATTATTTAATTCAAAAATATACTTGATTTAACAATAATTCACTCTAATGAATTAGAAATACTGAATTACTAATAATTTAACAATCGTTACCTATCAAACATAAAATGACGTAACTAATGTAATAAAATAGAACGAACTCCCAGTATCGACACCAACCACCTTCCTAGACGACGACCGACTCGCAAATTTGGTTGTGCGAGATATGCGATCGTTCGTTCGGCGCTTGCGCCGGGAAACAGTACCAGGGTGGTTGCCCTTCTACTGCCGTGTCTTGCGGTAGCTATCATAATAGCCGCGTCGTTGGAGGATGGCCTGGGAGCCAAGGGGGAAAAAACGGGTTGACTAGGGGTCAAACTTGGGGGTAAAAAAACTGTATGCGCCCTGGGCGGTCAGCCAAGCCGGGTGAGACTCACGATTCCCCGTGAGAGGCCCAGCTTAGGCGACCAGTGACCAGGGACCAGTGACGCTCAGGAGTCAGAATTGGGGAGGGTGAGGATATCCCTTGGTAGGCGCATCCTATCTGGTGGCCTGGTGTGCCACGGCGCGATGTCCTTGAGGTGTGGTCTGAGGCATCGGCACGGCTGAATGCGTTGCGTGCGGGCCGGCCGATGTGTACCTCCAGGCTCTTTATTCTGAGGTCGCACTGGAGTGTGGTGTTCCGAACGTAAAAGGGAGCCTGGGTGACGCGCCGGAGGGCGACGTTTTGGACCAAGACACGCCGGAGGGTGACGTTTTGGTCCACCTGTAAGACCTTGCGCTGGGACGCACTTGCGAGCGCGTACCAGGCCGGGGCGGCATATGTGAGGTGTGGCCTCACGTAGGCCTTATATAAGGCTAACTTGGCGCGCAGTAGTAGCTCAGAGCGCAGCAGCGGGCGGAGGTGGAATAACGCCACCTTGGCAGAAGTAGCGGCCTCCTTCACCTGCCTGGACATCTGCAACCTCCTGTCAATGGTTACGCCCAGGTAGGTGATCTCCTTGCTCCATGGGAACTACTCACCCACCAGGCACAGCGGCGGAGGGAACCTCAGGTGGCCTCCAAACAATATTGCCTGGGTTTTTGCCACACTGAGGTTGAGCCACCACTCCGACTCTGCCAGCAAGTCGGGTGATCGCTGGTGTTTGGTGGCGGCGTGGACGGGGTTCAAGCTCTTCGCGAGCAGGGCGATGTCATTTTTCATTTTCATTTATTTATGTACCACACAAGAAAGAAAGTACAGAAAACTTATAACAAAAGAAAAAATGTGTACAATGGATAGCTTATCTCTAATAGAAATCTCTACGAGAAACCCTTCAATGTAGGAGATGTTAAAAGAAAGTATTCGGGTGCGGTATTTGAATATTATGTTAATATTAATAATAAACCTATATACATAATATTAATCAATATTACTAAACCTATATAAATATACTTATACAAACATACACACATATAAATATATACAATGACATAAAAGAGTTGAAACAGAAAAAGAAAATTAATAAAAAAAAATACAAAGCGACTACTAAAGATTCTAATTGAGATTAAGAAAATGTTGTTTTAATTTGATTTTAAAAGTATTTAGACATGGATTGCCCGACAGTATAGAGTTAGGTAGTGAGTTCCATAAGCGCACTGCTTGAACTGTGAAGGATTCTTCATAGAAAGAGGTATTACATATAGGGTACTCAAGCTTTCTTTGAGCTACACATGAGCGTACAGGTCTGGTACAGGTTGGAAATGTCAATTGAAAACGCTCCCTTAAGTAAGGAGGAGAGGATGACTTTAAAATGTTAAAAAGAATACTGAGAATGTGTAGGTTACGGCGTAAACGCACAGGAAGCCAATTCAGTTGTCGGCGGAAATCAGACACGTGGTCAAATTTGCGTTAGCCGAAGATAAAACGAATACACATATTCTGAAGTCGGTCAACTTTGTCAAGAGCCTCTTCATTAGTATCAGGATAACAAACATCAGCGTAATTCAAATTCAAATTCAAAATATTCTTTATTCAAATAGGCAATTATTATAAGCACTTTTGAATCGTCGAATGAATATATGAACAAAAAGCTACCACCGGTTCGGAAGGCAGTTCTGCTGAGAAGAGCCGGCAAGAAACTCAACAGTTGCTCTTTTCAAAATCAATGGTANAGAGGACAGAGATCGCCTAATAGCTTTTCGGTTGAAGTTAACTTTAGGCATTGAGCTCTGGCATCGCGGAAAGGTTGGCGGCGTCATTCTTCGGTCACCTATTTTTTTTTTCACGGGGTGAAATCCTCATGGACTATCTCCGCCTGGGGAAGGCGGAGAGGCGTGCCGGACTCTTACCGGCTAAAGGCGGGAGTCCAAATTCATCCGTAGCCCCACACTAGTGCTGGCCAGGTCTATCTGGGCCTCATCTCCTGTGCGATGTAGTGAGACCTCGTGCATCGACTCAGAGGCACGCGCGCCTACCACATGGGTCTGTCAAATAGGGAGGCGGGGATTTCCCCAAATCCCTCGCCCCTGGACCCATTCATGGAAGCCGGAAAAGAGCGTTGCACCCGGTGCGCCTTCTGCGGCCGGGGAAGGGAGCTAACATCTCCCTCTCCCGTTCCACAGTTTCCTTCTGCAACATCACGTCCTCGCAGAAGGATGCCACCGCGTCCTATGACACCGCGGTACCAACCATCATTCGTACTACGGCAGGCAGCGATAGATTGCCTCCCGAACTACACACTCGGCGAGCGTGTTTGCGCCTCCCCGCAATGGGCACAGTGGTGACACCTAGCGTTCAGCTCCCTGTCTATGCGGCGCAGGTACTTGCCGAAGCAGAATTCTTCTGTCATCCAAAACCAACTTCGAGGCAAATAGACCAAGATGTCATTTAATGTGCGTGCGAAAGCGAAAGTTTGCTAAAGTTACCGAGTGCTGCCTTTGAGGGCGCCCAAAAGTGATGAATTCACGTGCGGCTCTCAAGGTTCTCGCTGATTTTGGCGATATACTCAGAACTTGCTCCGGTAAGTTGCCGTTTAAAGTACCTAGCGGCTCGACTATACTATCTATTTGAGGAATTCACATTCGGATCCTTAGTAACTAGTGCCTCTGCCCAGATTTGATATGCCTCGCTGTTGCTAAAGGCAGCAAGTTTGCAATACGTATCAAACCAAGGCTGTGATTTGTCACTGATTGGCACTACAGTGCTAAGAATATATAGTTCCATGCCCTGCAGAACCACGTCGGCAACAGCAGCGACACAGGTATCAGGATCGTCGGAAGAGAAACAAATCGGCTCTCAGGAATAAAATGAGCAAAATGTACGAACCAATCCCCCCCTTTCTCAAATAGCGACCGTTACACGTATAGTCAATAATATGCGCAACGCTATTCATACATATGATAACAGTTGTTGTAAGTTGCGATCTTTAATAAAATTCAAAACAGACCGGACATAAACGGACGCCCGTTTATGTCGCGGCGCCCCTTATAGCCCGGCGCCCCTGGGCGGTCGCCCAGGCTCACCCTACCCTAACGCCGCTACAGCTTACAGCAATAATAAAATGATATAAGAACAAATATAAAACGATAAAAATATATAATTAAAATAAATGTAAAATATAAATAATAAATATTTCTAATATATTAATATACTACGGCGACTGTTTACAGTAACACCAATAATTATACCAAAAAAAAATAACTTTAACATAATCAAACCCACGCTCACTGGCAGTTCGGAAGAGAGGATGCCAAATTACAATATTAACAACACCAAAAACCACATTATTGTTTACACAATGTAAACAACAATAAGCGTAACTTAATAAGTTTGGTACAGTACAATGATATATTACTACAAGCTATATAAATATAATATATCTTTGTACCTTGTTTAATAGAACAATGAAAGTAGAACACAGTTAAACCTATACCATTCCTTATCAAAATATATAAACACGCAATACACATATATAAATACATATACACATACATACATATATAAAAATATATATATTTCGATTATCCATATATTTATCATACACATCTACTGAACTACGACTATCCGAACTAGCTAACAGTATGACCTCTGCGGCGCGACTATAATACAAAACAAGTCAGTAGTTACAAGTTGAGTAAATGTGTTCTGTGGTAGTTACAATGCAATTACAAAGGTTACTTGCGTGTGATTGTCAAAACAAATGTATACACTTTGTAGTAAGCGTATATAAAATGTATTAAGTGAAAAGATTTTAATAAAACAAGATAAGGAAAAGTCGTCCGTAAGCCGCCAACGAGACTTGAGTATTAATGAAGTATATAAAATAAATTTAACACAAATACAAGAACAAACTATAACTATATAGGAAAATATAGTAGTAAGCACACTATTTAACATTTTTAACACCACGACGAACCCTGGAAGGCTTTGGATCTTTGGAACTAATTGGCTGGGGATGATTGCTGACAAGGATCTGAAGTTCCTGTACTGTTACCACCTTTCTGCAACTTTTGTCACTTTTGTGTTGTCGATGTCGTCGGCGTAGAGCGCCAACATCGAGCGCTGCTCTAGCGGTATGTCATCCGTATACAGGGCCGTACAGGGCAGGGGATAATGAACTGCCCTGTGGTACCCCGGCGGCGATCAGGTCGCTACGGGAAACTGCACACTCCACTCTGACGCGAAAGGTCCTGCCGTCGAGAAAGGCGGCTAGGACGGCCACGACGTGTTGCGGGGTTCCAGAACGGAGAATCTTGAACAAGAGGCCTGGGTGCCAGACGCGATCGAAGGCGCCGGCGACGTCCAGGAATGCTGCACATGCACTCTCCTTCCTGTTGGCTGCTGCTGCGGCGAAGTGTATCACTCGGGCCGCCTGGAGCGTGGTTGAGTGACCGCTTCGGAAGCCAAACTGTTCGGGCCGCGGTTGCAGATGCGGCTGCAGGAGTGGCAGCAACATCCTCTCGAACAGTTTGGCGATGGCGTTCAGTAATGTGATGGGGCGGTAACCCTCCGGCTTCCTATGGTCCTTTCCGGGCTTCGGAATCATCACGACCAGACCCTCCTTCCACGCCTGCAGGAAGTAACCCAGGTGCAGAATTTCGCTGAAGAGTCTGGCCTGGTCTGGTCTGGTCTGGTCTAATTGATCGGTTGTTGAGGTGGCGTAGGGCGCTGTTATTGATTCCATCTGTTCCAGGAGCCTTCCTGGGCTTCACGCACCGGATCGCCTTCTTGACGGCCGAGGGGAAGAAGAACGGTGGAACTGGAGCGGTGAGGGCCTTGAGTGAGGAGAGGCGAGTCTTCACCTCATCTTCGACCTCGGCATAGAGGACTGGGCGCTCACTGGGATTCGGCTGGTATTGAGCCGCCAAATATTCCGCCCGCATATCGGCTCTCTCCTCCGAGGAGTACCTCAGGGAGCCGTCTTGGTGGAGTAGTGGGCGGGCTGTGGATAATTCTTTTTCATTATCTGGCGGCTGAGCTTGTTCAGTGAGGAATAGTCCTTACATGCCTTGGAGATCCGTTCCTCCCATCTGTGGTCCTCTCGATCGCCAAGGGCGACTCTAACTTGTTGAGCCCGTTGGCCCGTTGCCACGAAAACGTAGGCTTTTCGTGGCAGGATCCCTGTTTTACTGGCAGAACTTGCGAGTTTTTCTTTTCTTTGGATGGATGGATGAGCGCTTCTATCCACCTGGGGGTTGGGGGAAGTCCGCGCCGTTTAGGTAGTGTAGTGGCTGAGTTGACAGCGTCCTTAATGTTGCCGATACTGGCTGCGTCGACGAGGGGCTCGGAGCACGGGGATTGCATAGATTAGAGCGCGCCCTCAAAGCGCTCCCAACATATCCGGCCACAGGACGGCGGGCCTCTGGCGAGAGTCTGCCTGCCCTTAAGTGAGACAAGGACAGGCTGATGATCGGATCCGAAGGCGTCCGGGAGCACCTCCAGGTCGATTGACTCTAGTCCCCTGTGCACGACCATGTCAATAGTCGTGGAGTCGTGTTTGATGACGTCGGAGTAGTGGGTGGGCTCGTCCGGGCCCTCCACTTCGTAACCGCGTCTTTGGGCGGCGCGGTAGAGGTATCGTCCTGCCTGGTTGGTGGAGCGACAACCCCAGGCAGTGTGGTGCGCTTTCCAGTCTCCCGCGGCCAGTGTTGGTGAAGTGCTGCTGCACTACGTCGACGTCCATGCGAGTGTTGCCCGGTCGGTACGTGGCGTATACCCTCAGTGGTTTGGCGTCGTGCTGGTGCCGTGCAGCCAGTTGCGTCCAGCTGCAGGACATGATATCCTGCAATGCTGCTTGTAATGAGACCACTCGTGACATAGGTGCAAAGATGTGTGATTGTTAACACGATTCGAACTCGAACACGAGAGTGTGGGTTCGATTCCCATTCGAGGAAATGAAATACGCTATAACCACTCAATATGCAATGCCTCCAGAATTCGAAGGAAAGTAGGGAACGAAAGGGTCTCCTCAATGGGAAATTTGAAACTATGTGTCTTAACGATAGGTTGTCAGGTTCCTTTTGCTTGCCTTCTGCTATGTAAAGCGCGTGATAGATACAATGTGAAGCTAAAAAATCGTTTTATTTACTTCAATTAAATTTGAATTATTATCTGTATCCATTTAAAATTAAAATACCATATCATACTAATATGACAATATTTTTGTACACACACACACATATATATATTTATTGGTCAGCTAAATTGTATATTCCTTCGTAATCGTATTATTTTAGAAACTATGCGAAATAAAACACGTCTTACTTATATATAAACATATTTATTCTATAATCAATAGTCATAATGGCTGGTATGACAATTGATTCTATTGTTAACGGCTAAGTAAAGACTACAGATATAACATAGGTATCATATAACCAACTAACATCTATACATCGAGATTTTTTTGAGTAGGTGATATATTTACTTGCTAGGGACTAATACACTAGTAAGCTGATAAGAGTCATTATTAAAATGATTATATTTTAAAATATATAACTACGTGATACTGACAAAACGATGTTTTATAAGGTTTTCGATGTAACCTTATCAGATACACTTAATATTCGCTAGAGATTACAGAAGTAAGTGTCGTGTGGAGCACTTCAATAACTATCATTTCTATAAGAAATATAATTATATACTGAAAGAACAGAAGAAATACATTTATATATGCTTTTATACAATTCATCAATCCGCATTGCCCAAGACGGAGTGACAAAAAGTATAAGATAAACATTACGGAACATATCTAAAAAACATATTAATAAACAAGACGATAATATTTACTAAGAAATGGAGCACGAATCTAATGAATTTTTATACTGATCACAACATTTAGAGATTCAATTTTTTTTTGTTTTTAAGTAATAATAAATAGACACCGAATAATAAATATAACTCTTAGACACTGAATAATAAAACTCTTAGACACCGAATAATATAACTCTTAGACACTCAATAATATAATTTATTTAGCTAATATGTGGGTATACGAACTTTTTAAGATCGATTAAATTGCTTATCCTACTTGTCTATTATCTACACAGCATTTTTTTGGTTTATAAACAGAAGTATCGATTTAATCGATTGTTAAAACAAACATTACCTAAAGTATTTTTGTTTAGAAAAGAAAATAACCTATTTTTATTATAGTAACAAAATAAATAAATTGTATAGTTTAAATAATTATTATAACTCTTACATACGACGATTATTTCGTATATCTATATTTTAATCCTATTAATTATAGTAGGTTAGATACTACCAACTTTAACATTAGTATAATTTTATAAGATCGAGTTAGAACTGCCTTTGTAAAGCAGATGTTATTTTAAAGGAAATCCTAATGAATGGGTTCCAAGTAACTACATCTTCAGGAATCTGTGTAGCGACTCATAATAGACTAATTGTTCCAGCTTCAACCTTTTTGCTCTTTGGCTAAAGACTTGCGCATACACGAGTTAAAAATATACTTCTTTTAGGTATAGATTTTTTAAATTTTGTTAGAAAAAAAAGAGATAATATTTTTTTTACTCTTTCCATTTTTCTTTAACAGACAATTGAAGAAGGTACCCACAAACTGTTTTTTACTCGTATATGGCGAAGACTTTTATTATTAAACCTATTATATCTAAAACTTCCAACGGGTTGCTGAATTACCAAATTTATAGACTTAAATCTACAGAATTTAATTTTTGATTCAGATTGTAAGTTATTTTAAGAATATCATATTCGTATTTGTATATATGCCATATGAATATTTAGAATAACTACAACAATAATATGGATTACAGTAGGTAAGTAATCACTATTTTTATAATTTTCTACAATTTACTAATAATTATTACGAAGCATTGTTCTAGAGCACTTATTTATTAAAAATTATAATTATATACTTGTATTTGCTTATTGCAAATAAATAGCCTCTAAAAGGTCTAACAAGCCTGTTAAAGGTAAGACACAATCAAGTAAAATATGTAAATATTACTAGTTTTATTTTAATCTTATTACCTATTCGTGTATATTGCTTATTCAACACAACTAATATAACTGTATAATGTTCAATAGATACAGTAAACTTTGTTAAAGCCTTATTCACGTTCATATGTTTTTTTTATATTTTGTTACTACACTTCTACTTTTCTACGTGGTTAAATTTGTATATTTGTTAAATTTGTGTACTTGTCATATTTTCTATAATCTAATGACTATTTAAAATTAATATTTTAACAAGTATTCTTCTTCTTTTCATACAATCATGAATAGTAAATATTGAGTATCATTTAATTAATATAATATCATGTAATATATCAATTTATATAGTTTTTTTTAATATTATTGATATTAACAACATATTAAAAAACACTGTGACTTGCTTAATATGAAACTTATAACTATTATAGGTACGCGAAACTACTATTTGGAGTAGAATAATCAGTAATAAAATATCGTAGGTACTGCCAATATTACTTTAAATAATATAAAAAACCTTAATATACACACTAATATTGTTTATCAACGTTTACACATAATAGATATCGAAGGACAGTGCTGCTCACACTAGCGCCGGTTGCCCGGGAGGTGCGTTCGGGGTCACGGGGGTAGAGGGGTCACGGGGGTTGCGGGCTCCAGGGGGGGTCCCGGGGGTCGTGACAGCGGAAGCCAATCGCACACCCCCGCTTTCTGAGACAACGACCCCATTGTGTATTGCATTGCGTTCTGTGTCGGCGTGTGGCGTCGTTAGGATGGTTAGACGCTGAAATAATACAATAATTTTATTTCATATAAATAAAGCAGTGCGTGGGTGATATAGATTATACAAGGTATTTGTTGTACTAACAATAATTAATTACTTTGAAAAAAAAGCAAATAACATTGTTACATGTGAACGCGCTAGTGTCTTATCGTATACGTGTTGAATTTGGGTTGGATTTAAATTTATGGCATAATTATATTTAAATTACTTCTTGAATTGAAAATACAGGGTTATGTTTGGTTCCGCTACCAAATAAATGATGAGTCTAAAATAGAAGAAAGTAACTAAAATATTAATACTAAGCTTTAACTTTTAAGCCTAAGAACAAACTATTTAATAATTTTAAAAAATATTTCAAAAAAATCTCTTCTTACCTCCAAAAACGTTCCCTTCGTAGTTATGATCTTGTAAATAGCAACCGTCGGTATACATATAACGCTAGATCCCGCTATAGCCCAGCCCAGAGCGTTAGCCCAACCTGGGTACACATAGTTGTCATACTGTAGAGGTGCATAGTCCATGAGTCCGTACGCCGTGATGAATAAGAGGAAGGCGGGGGCGACGAAACGCCAGCAGATACGCCAATATAGACCTGGGCTGAAGCCGATCATGTCGCGGATATCTTCGCAGAATCTTTCTGTACCTAATATCAATAATTAAAATATTTTATTTTATTTGTTTCACTATCACGCTCTATGCTACAAATAGCAGAATAGATAGAGCTCTTTCTCGGTATCCTTGGAAACAGAGAAACAACAAAGGATATCATATAACATACATAAATACACATACCATAAATCCAAGAAACAGCAATCGCTTCGAAGAACACAGCAACCAACATAGAATATCCCGCTGCATATCTATCAAGAAGATGGAAGAAATAGAAACCGCCGGTGGTGCAAGACGCAAGACCCACGAAGAAGTATAGGGTGAAGAGACAAGCCACGAACAGTTCTCGATGACGACCGATAGGTGGAAACTCATCGCTTAGAGCCGTTATTATTGCTTCTGAACCGCCGAACTGAAATTATTTAATATTTTATATTAATCAACGTATTTTTTTCACTTTACATAAATAGCATTACTATTAATGAAATAAAAAATATTTATATATTTCAATCTATATATATATAAAAGGACTTGCCCTCACTGACTGAGGTAAGACGCACGCACAGCCGTAATCGCTGATGGTAGTGACGGGAATTTTGGACAGATGTTTACTTTCGTAATCTGGACATCCACTAAGATGGGATTGGAAAATTTTAACCTAAGGGGGCGAAATAGGGGTTGAAAGTTTGTATGGATTTTTTTTAAATCTGCACCGATTTTTATAAAATTGTAAATTCAGACTCTTAAAAATATTTAATTGAACACGTGTTTCACGGTTTTTAAGAATTTACCCCCTAAGGGTGCCAATAAGGGGTTAAAAGTTCGTAAGGAAAAATATTAAAATGGCCACCGATTTTTATAAAATTTGAAATTTAGACTCTTAAAAATATTTAATTGAACACGTGTTTCATGATTTATTAGAATTCACCCCTAAATAAGCAAGAGAAGCTGCGCACATCCGCTAGTTAAAAAATAAAAATAAATATTATATTTCAATTTCTAGTAAAAAATTGATAGAATTATAATTATGTATAAAATACGATTTACACGTAGGTAAGTTGGGTTTTTTAAATAACACAGCAAATTGGATAAACCAAAAATCTCATTATAATAATATTTTAATAGTCTATTAGTTTATAAGTTTGATTTTTATTATCGAAAAATAATCATACGTTCTGTTTTCGGTTCGAAACCCGACTTCTTTCTAGATTGGTTTTCAGTTTTTTTATATGTACATACTTTCGTTGTTCTTATCTGCTTTCTTTTTCTTTTCTTGGCAATAATCCTTTTAGTGTTTTCGTTTTTTTTAAGTAATATCATAAATTTGAGCGCTTTACGAATGCAAATTATCATAAAAATAGCTTATTTTATACAAATAAATTTACAATTGTCTATAGCAATAGAATAAATTTTACAATAACACAAAAAACGTCTCTACACTCCCTGTAAAAGTCAACTATCAAGAAGGTTAAACTCACAGAGCTGTCCAATCCCAAAGTAAGCAACATCATAAAGAATATCAACGCCCAGAACGTAGACCCTGGCATGGTAGCAATAGCTGCCGGATACACCACGAACACCAGACCCGGACCTTCAGTGGCCACATCCTGGACGTCCTTGCCCGACGCGTGCGCCATGTAGCCGAGCACGCTGAATATAACGAAACCCGCTACGAATGATGTACAAGAGTTGATCAGGCTTGTTAGTATGGCATCTCTGTAAAGAAGATTTTAGAAGTTAGAGTAGGTGGTGGAATTAAAGTCACTTTTTGACTTATTACACTAGGAAATTGAGAATATTTTAAATAGAAACACTCATAGCTCTGAACTGTGGCAATTCAGGCAGAAACGCATCACCCACAACTAAGTCATAATAAAATTTATGTATAATTTAGTTAATCAAAGATATATTTTTATAAATTAAAATACATACATATAATTATACATTGATGTATTAAACTATTATATTTACTGTATTATAAATTTTACCACAGTTTCGAATGAAACATACATTCGAACTTCATGCAAAGGTTTTTTCTTTCTATTCTGAATTAATTACCTGTGACATTTCACTCTACTAAATAAATACATATGTCAACTGTTCAAAATAAAACACTATCGTAATAAACACTTACTGATAAACATTATTGTGATATTTATTGTATGAAGCATAAGCCAAGAGCACACCAAATCCTGGACCCAAAGAAAAGAAAACCTGAGTTGCCGCATCTACCCAAACCTGTGAACAACGATAAAATATTTACAAAAAAGATTTTTTAAATATAATAAACATCTTTGATACTTTTTTTACAGTAGACAGTCCTTATTAGAGCATTCATTAATATTTATGATTTGCTGCTTACCTGAGGCTCAGTGATGGCTTCGAAATTAGGGCTCAAATAGTACTGAATGCCTGTCGCGGACCCGGGGAGGGTGATGCCACGCACCAAAAGAATAAGTAACACGGCGTAAGGAAACAGAGCTGTGAACCAGACCACCTACAAAGAATATGCATGTTTTAAATTTAATTTTAAATATTCTTTTATACTTTTTTCGTAAAGGGCTTTAATATGATATTTTTTGATAAAACCCTTTATATGGTTATCGCGATACAAATTACCTACGATCATACCAACGTTTTGCAAAACTACAAAATGAACGCCTGATACGGCTTATTAGTAGGTATGTTAATAAATTAAATTAAACATATATAAATAAAATCATAAGAAAAACAATTTCTATGTAATTTCAATTATTATAAGCTATTAATTTTTTAACTTAATATATACGCACTTTTCCCGAAGTGCTAATGCCTTTCCACAGTGAGAAATAACAAATTATGTATACGGCGAGAAGGCATAATGCGATATCCCATTTTATAGCACCCAAGTCATGAAGACCCTCACTCCTGTGCAGCTCTAAGATCGCCCGACTGAAATATAAAACACAAAAAATACTTGTAATATTTATTATACGAGTATATAAGTATGAATTATGTTCTAAAGAAAGTTATAATTTTTTCTTCTCTATAATAAAAGTTTTTAATGCATTAACGGTAGAGTTCTAGTACTGTTGTGTAGTGGTGCGATTGAAAAAGCTTATTTAAAAGAAAATATAATTACATATTTTCATTATATATAAACATTTCTTTTTTTTTCTAAAATGGGAAGGGATTTCGTACCATTTTGATTTGAAGTTAATTATACAAATGTAAAATTTAAAAAAACTGTAAAAAAATATCAACAAATCATAGTTATAAACATAACTATGATTTGTTGATATTTTCAACACTTTCATTTTAACAATTAATTATTATAAAAAGTTATAAATCAACAATACCGTTAAATGCAACGTGTGACTTACTTAAAGTATTCAGAAGCAGCTGATGTGAAGGGTGTGGTCTGCGCGGGGGGGCTGGACGCGGAGGAGTTGTGCCGTGTTTTGTTTGTGATCGACGTCCAGTTAGCTTCAAACTACAAAAGTATATAGATTTACTATCATTATAATGTGAGATATTTACTTACTTATTGATTACTAATTTGATGTATATTTTTTTATGGAAAAACGAGCGTACGGACACGGAGGTGTCCAGCGCCGCCCACGACCTCGTGGAACATCAGAAGAGCTACAGGTCTTTAAGGTGCACACGCTTTTTGAAGATACCCAAGATATTTTTATCAAAATAGAATATTTCAATATGTTTATTCCTTAACAATGTATAAGTACTTCTGTTCCCAATAATTTTCAGTTCAAACTCATTATTATACAATTAATAAATATATGTAGATATGTAGTGTGCGTATGTAGTAGATGAACAATAAATATAATATTCAATATTCGAAGTAGGTAAAATAATGTTAAATCTTACCGGTTGACAGGATGGTGTGTTCCAATCGTTATTGCAATTCGTCCAAGGAAGCAGAGTAGTGAAGGAAGCGAAGAAGAAGCGAAGGGCCCAAGCGATTATGACGTTATAGTAAAAGTCCACGTAGAAAGCGATCAACACCACCGAGTAGCCGATGCCTGAAGACATAATACAGTTTCACGGTTTTTGCGTATAGTGGGGTACACAGAGGGAACTTAATCCACCCGAATACGAGACATTGCAAGAGTGCGAAACTTACTACAGCGCTTTGTCTACCAGAATGGAGAAATAATTTAAAGAGAAATGAAAATAATTAAGTATCATGGTGCAGGACACAAGCATGTAACTGTTAACGAGACGGCTATGGGTTCAATTACCACTCGAGAGTTAATTTGTTTAAAATAAAACATATATATAAAACATTTGTTTTAATTCTTCAATTTTAATAACAATATAATCAACTGTCCCAAAAAAATCTATAACACAATTAACAAACCCTTTATAAGAAAGTATGCTCAAAAAGCTTCTACCTTTCCACTCCATTACCAATTTTATTCTTTAAATCATATCGTTCGGCGGCACTCAGCCGGGACGTGACAAGTGAAATGAAATCGCCGACCATAAGCCGACCTCGCAAATCTGCAGACTTTTGAAAGCATATGGAGCACTTAAGGGGAGGGAGAAATGGTGTCAATTATGGTGTTAAGTGCAATCCTTGGGTGATATGATCTTTATTTTATTCTATGAACCATGTTGAAGCCTCTTCTCTCTCTCTCTATCTTAAAGCCATAGTGGAGTAGGATAAGGTATTATTGTACGCAATAGTTTTGAATTTCATTTTTAGTTGAAAAAAACTCTTTAGCTTCACGCTTTATCCCGCACAGCAGCAATAGGAGGGTAGTCTCAGATAACCTGTTGTCAAAGCACTATGAGACCGTGGTGGCCCAGGAGCACATAGTGTGACGCTAAACCGACTGGTTGTGTGTTTGGTCCCCACTCGAGGAAATGAAATATTTATTTCAAATTTATCCTTCCATTTCTTCGCTCTGGTATCGAGACAACGGGTGGCGTTGAGTTTCGCCACACAACACGCAATGCCTTCAAAATTCGGCAGAAAGTGAAGAATGGAGTGTCTTAACACTAGGTTCCCTCTGCATACCCCGCTGTGTGCGGGATACAGCGTTAGGCTGAATAAGTTTTCAATGTTGTAAGTAATAGCGCACCAAAGTTTAAATGCAATAAATCAAGATCACTAAGACAGAGCACTCGCGCCTCACCGACTCCGACTCGCTACATGACTGGCCTAAGTGGTCGTCAATTATATTGAAAACCGTCGGTCTTACGAAACTTATTAGGATACTTTAAATTATTATATTTATTAAAGAATTTATATGACCATTCAATATTTTTATAATTCTACCTGTGTTTTGTAATAATTATCTAAGTAATTTTTTTCTTCTAAATCTTTTAGAGAATAGGTTTCAATTTCTGGCTTTACTGATTTAAAAAATATCAACGAAAAAAAAACTTTAACGGATAAATAAGATTTATAAGTATCTTACCTTTAAATAGTGGCACAAGTCTGCCCCAACAAGTGATAGCCCCTTTGCGGTGAAACTGCCCCAGCGCCAATTCCATATAAAATAGCGGTATCCCGCCCACCACCAGCATGATACAGTACGGGACTAAGAAGGCCCCTGTTGACAAAATTTGTGCATATTTAAAAAAATTGTAGTTGTAGGTTCTAATGTATCTAAAAAATATAAATAAATACCGGTATGACTTACGTGTAGGTCAGCTTTTGGTTTTTTAAGAACATGTAATTTGAACACAGAACATTTTTCATCATCACAGCAAAACGAAGAAAGAACTAAAGAAGCTTAAATTGTAAAAAATAAAAGAAGCTTAGATGCCCAGTATTAAATGAACAGCTAATCCTCTTAAGGTAGAAAAGAATCACTCTCTTTCATTTAAAGGAGGCAATCTCAGATCATAGATCGCAATTTTCAAGGCAATAATTTCATATCGGCCCCTCGGGACGGAGGGGGGACGGAGGGGGCGAGCAAATTGTGCGGTAATTGGCCTTTTAAGTCTTACATTTACTTAGAACAAGCTTTTATGAAACTCGAGACAATTCTGTAGATGACTGTCGATGTACAGTATAAAATTTTTGTGCTGGAATATTTTAGATATATTTTTAAAAAAGTTGAGATTTTTATATATTGTATATGCTAAGTTTTGACGACGTTTAAGTTATTTTATAGCTTCACGCTGTATACCACATACAACAGTATAGACAGAGAGATGAAATTTAAATATTAAATATTTCATTTCCTAGAGTGGGGATGAACTCACAACCTGTCGTGTTTACAGTCAAACGCTTGTACTCCTATTCTAAGATTTACCTCAGTCACTCATTCAAGTTGCAAATTTGATAAGAAAATGTATCAAAACAGTCTTATAGTCTTAACTTGTCGTACTGCGTTCCAAACCTACGTTGGAACTTTGTTAAAAGGTATCTAATTATAGCATCACAAGAATAAGTATTATCAACGAGGGCAAATTGGTAAATGGAGGTCTTCCGTTTAAGACTGAAACGTACGAGTACAGTAACGGTCCTACCTACCTACGTCCTAGTGATGCTTGCTTGCTTTACGTATTCTTGATATATTTGCTGTGAACCAAACAACACGCAATTCGGTGGGAAGTGGAAAACGAAAGTGTCTTAACACTAAGTTCCCAGGTTCCCTTTGCCTTCTTACTATATTTAAACTTGGAGTTGTTATCTACAGATAATAAGAAATAAACAATCATGTCTAATATCTCTACATCTGATATTTTTATGACATTTTTATTACTTTCGTATATAGTATACATATATGTACCTACTTCAGAGTACTAATACTGTATGTATGTACACGCGATATGATATATATAGTTAAAAGTAACTTTATGTATTTGCCATAATCCACTAGTAATACACTTTCCACACAAAACTAAGCAATCTCTATGAAATATTGTTCAATTCGAATTTCATCCCTACGATATAATAATAGCGGCTTTGGGGATGGAAAAGGGAGACAGGATTTATTTTATTGCCGGATGCAACAGGTCACTGGATGAAAGCATCTTAGTCGGTAAGTCGGCCAAAGTGGTAGAGTTTCCTCGCCGCTTAACTTGGATAATAGGCTTTTGATATAGCGGCGTCTACGTGACTTTTTGAGGAGTGTTTTGTAGAATTTTTTGGGATGAAGTGTGGCTTTTCTTTTATCTTTATGAATTTCCTATGGGTTGACATGTAGAATACAAAAAAAATTGTAGACGCATACATATATACGAAACATATAAAAAATATGTTTAAAAAAAATCATCAGAATACTTAATATTTTCGATACTGACTCGTTACTTATTCCAGTGAACATTACAATTTAAAATATTTTTTTCTTAGCATTTTCGTCGTCGTATACATATAATATTTCTAAAATTACACGATACTTTAAACTTTAAATGTAATATATTGAATAACTGAAGATACCTAAACTTTTAAATCGGCAAGTATTGAATGAAATGAAATATCCCCTTCTAATGTTATTCCCACGGGTCTGGGATGATTAAATGTTACAGGATATAGGAGCTTAATTCAGATCATTTTTTTTCTTTTAGTTTCATGCTGTATTAAGCTCATAGCAGGGTATCACGATCATAGGAGGGCAGGCAGAAGGGACCTGAATACCTAGTGTTAAGACACTTTGTTTCACATTTAAGACACTTCCGTTCTTTTCTTTCCGCCAAATTCTTGTTACCAGAACAAGGCAAACCTAAGCAATAAGTTGTACCCTCAGCAATAAGTTATACCCTCAACGAGACTTCCAAACCTACTCAGCTAAGAAGTTACATACATTAACGCAATTCTTTATATATACTCGTAGAGTTGTTCAGCATTACATCTTCAGTATTCTTTAATACTCGAAGTCAGAAAGAAGCCTTTGTATGAATTACTTTTTTTTTAATTTATTACACACACATATGGGTGTGTATTTTGCGTTAAAATGAGTTGTTTACTAAAGAAAGATTTATTTTCGCAATTTTTATTCATTTGAAATTAAAAAAAAATACCCGGATTAATTGCATTTACCTTTGGTATTCGAGTATATATGTATATATATATATACATACATTTAAGAAAATCTGGTAGTCTGGTGATCACGATATATTCTTAAGTATTCAAAGCGTAAGGTTTTCTAAAATTATTCTTAAGTACTCAAAACCTCAGGTCATTCTAACATTTATTTTGAAGTAGATACACGATTTAAAATTCGTTCTTTAATTGCACATTATGTTTCTTTTTACTTAAAACTCCTAAAACATGCAATTCTGTCAATGTCTTTGTTGCTTTATATCGTTTATTTATCTAATTAAGTGTATTATTTATTTATTTAATAATAATTTTATTTAGAGTAGAAAAAAAAATAGCTTTAAGTATTATAAAATTATTATTTTATATCTCAACTGTAGATAATGTCTTTCGCTTTTCCCACCGGACCTTAAGTCGGACGCTACAAAATTCGAATAGGATTGTCTCAGATATTAAATCATCCTTGGGTTCCGTAGTGACATCGGACGTAAGGTTGAAGGGACGATTGAATTTAGATTGTTCGTATCGCTTATTGATTTAATGAAATATTTTACTGTAGAGGCCAGTCGTGGCGCAAAGACACAAAGTGTAACTGTAAAACCGACTGGTTGTGGGTTCAAATCCCACTGAAGTTGAAATATTTATTTAAACTTATATTTCCATTTTCTTCGCTCTAGTGTGGAGGCAAAGCGAGGCTTTGAGCCAATACCTTCAGAATTCGGCTAAAAGCAAAGAAGTGAGTGTCTTAACACTAGGTTCCTTCTGCCTTCCTTCTGTGTGCGAGATACAGTGTGAAGCTGAAATGTTTTACTTCGGTAGATTTTGTGGGTATAATTTTGATGTACATAATTTTGATGACACTGTTGTTTTTAAAATTATTGTACTATTAATACACCACAGTACGTATACGAGTACAAATACGAGTAATATTACTTTAAGCAACAAATTATTCGCTTTACTTTCTCATAGTAATAAGTCAAGTAATTATTGCTTAATTTACAAATTTTAAAATAGAAAGAAGACCTTTTGAATTCCGACACTCGCCCGCAATGTCTCCAAAACTCGTCTTAAAATGAGAAGTGGAGTATCTTAACACTAGGCTAACTTAAAACATATTTTAAAATATTATATTATTTTTTATATATCTGCAATAATTCACGTTCCTAGCGTCGCTTTTTCTAGATAACTTTTGGTATACTTTCAATTCATTTTTCTTTCATTATACATATAAATAATTCTTAACTTTTGCGACATTCTTTCTATTATTATAAAATGGAATTCCACAATTAGAATCAACTCTTCAATTATCAAACAAGTTAAGAAAGTACATTGTTTTAAACTTGTCAGAGTGACGTAACTACCGCAGTGAAATATAAAGTTGCGACACTAATTACATCCTCTCTCTTTGTACCGACATCTTCGGTCCAAAGCAGTAATTGACAATCAGAACGCGCACTTTACGCGACGAACGAGAAACTTCGTTAGAATCTCGATGTGCAGGAAATTAGCGGCGCCATAATGGGGGTAATATACCTAATGGAGGGTCATCGATCGCGTCTAGATCTAATTATATATCAATTTTAGACCAATGTTATCTCGTGAGGCGCTCAAAGGGTCACTGGCGGAAATTTATTTAGTCGAGCTTGAACGCTTTTGATGCAGACGCGGAGTAATCCAATTTTAGCTATTAACTGGGCTTTGATGTAGATATGATAGCGGCTAACTGTGATAGTTAAAACTAAATAGATTTTAGAATATGCTTCTCCTTCATCCGTATGAGAATTGCTGCAACTCCTAGAAGTATTATGTTTCGCCCTACTTCTAAACGACGCACTCGATAGTCAGTCCAGTTGGTTATAATTTCAAATAATTTCATCCTTGGAAATTATTCATATTATTAACTAATATCATCTTTAAGCTTTTAGGTATTTATCAATATATTTCTGTTATTTTAACAACATGTTTACTATATAACACTTGTAGCAGTAGCAGTGTGATTTCGTCCAATAATTAAGCGAGGGTACTTCATCACTCGACCGCCGTCCGTCACGCTCCTGTCACGCTGAAGTTATGAGTATGTACGTAATGGAGTCACAATTGATTAATCCTTTACCTTCCATTTAGAAATTTGCTCAAAAATATAAATAATATGTATATTTATACCTAGCCACACTCTTGCGGCTTCGTCCGCTTGAATTGCGGTATTAGCTATTTATTAATATGAATTGCTTTATAAAACAGAAATTAAATATTAAGGGGAGCTTGTCAAAATATAATAGTAAAAACTGCATTTAAATCGGTAAACGATTTTTTTTTTTATTTTTGATAAATGCGCCAATAAGATATTTTCATTTATCTTCTATGTACGGACAGCGATTAGTTAAAAAAATATTATATGTAGAGACAGAGGTGATTGTGGAAGATGTTAGATAACTTAACATAACACTTCTAATTATTATATAGAAAATAAAATGAAATGAACTAAAACTAAATTATATAAATCTACAACAGAAGTGTGAAGTTAAAAAATGTAGGTTACAATTAAACCTTTGCCTTTGTTCTGAGAGACTTTGCCCAACTTTGACTTTGTTTACGCTAAAACCTTGTACTTAAAAGCATCTTTCCCCATAATAATATAGGCAGAAAGAATATAGTATCAAGATACTCCGCTTCCCACTTTCCGCGCAATTTATAAGACATTGCGTGTTGATATAGAGCAGCAGAATTCAACGCCCTGATTTTTCTTCTTGCCAGAGTAAGCAAATGAAAATAACACCTCCGGGACTTTGCATATATTTTTTCTATAAAATCTTAAATTAAACCATCAAAAAAAATAATCAAACAAGCGGACTTATTCCCACAATTTCCGGGCGCGTCACACGCGGACCGCTAGCCTACAGGGTACAGGGTAGCCTGCTTCCGTCTGTTGATAACAGCAGCTTTGAACTTAAACTACTATATGTTTCTAAGCTTATTATAATATAATATGTAGTTAAATAAGTTACTGAGTATCCTATAAGCTGGGATTGCAGTCAATATTTCATAATAGTGAATTTTGTTTTCAATAAGAAATTAAAGTTCAACATTTTAATTCTTACATCATTTAAGATCATGTTGTTGGAATAACTTATCTAAATATAATATTTCTTCTAATGATATACTAAAATTTTACGTGTAATTGTACCTATAATATTTGATACATATTTCGTAATTAAATAAAATTTGTTCCTGTGTAGTTGTTTAATAATACGATGCTCTTTTTATAAAACTTATGAAGAATGAATACTCAAATTCTTTTTAGATATTTTAAATTTTAACAAATAACAAATGTGACAATTTTAATCCTTTTTCTATTACAACCAGAAAAATATTGATCCCCTAAGAACTTTCCAATAAAATTAATGGCATATCAATTTCTTCCACTAAAATGTACATACCCACACTATTAAACCAAGAATTTATAGTATATGCAACATGCTAGCGTACTCAGAACATTGTAGATCGTGAATACGTCTTTCAGGTCGGAAACAGGCCGGCAATTAGCGCAGCCAGAGGTCGCAAGAGGCTGTGAGAGGTGGCAAGAGGCACTTAGCATTCATGCCGACGTTTCATCACCTAGCCGCAGAACGCACTTACACGCTGATTTAGTCGGGATAACGTAATAACGCAGGGAATCGGGATAAGTGAATGGAAGTGAAGATCTGTTACGGTTTTTAAGAATTGTTTCGCTAAAATAGAGTTGAAATTTAGTTACTTATCTGTTGTATGTATGATTAGTTTTATTGAATGACGTTTTGAAAAAAGCTGAAGTCTATTTGTATGTATTATTTTTTTTAAACCGAGTGTTTAGACACTCCGATTCCCATTTTTAAGTTAAGTAAGAAGAAATGATAAATAAGTGCCTTGCTTTCGTTGTAATCGTAACATAATATGTCAATAGTGTCTTCTTTTTAATTAGACACATTTTAATAAGAAGTTATAACTTAAAGAACTATATGATATTTAACCATAACAATGACAAGTTAAAATTAAATTACAGCTTATTTTATAGAAAAATCTTTTGTAAACACAGGTACTTACGTTGTTACTATTATCGCAAGTCCACTTAGCAGTAAAAGTATGAAAATTTCACGGAAGAAATGCAAGGTTGGAAATGTTAGTTTCATTGTATCTTTACTTGTACTAGAAGTTCTTATTACTTTTTTCTGTCTTTAATCTTTTATTAATTTATTAATCTTCATAAAAGATAACAAAGAGTATAATATAGGGAACGCTGAGATTTTGCAGCTCCAAATCTCACATTATTGTATGATTTATTTTTATTGAGCTTTTATTTTTTGTAAAGATAAAAGAAAAATGTGTCAAATGTTGGAGAAACGACAAACTATGAAAATATTTACATTTTCATCATATTTATTGTTTCACGCATTTCTCATATATAACAGAAATTTCCTAGCGACTACTTTTCACTCGATCAGTGGTGGCCTTGAATAGCGCTATTCTTTATCTTTGAAGAGTCCGAAATAAACAACTTTAATATTTTTAACATTTTTAAAGTGACTACCGCAATTAAAAAGGAAAAATACAAGAAGAATTGGAATTCGTACCTCTTCAAAGGTTTCTAACAAACGCGATTTCATATCCCGGTACATTAAAATTCAAATATAATCATTCTATGTCTAGAGGTTGAAGCTACGATGCTGTGCTTATTGAATTATCTCGAATATCTAAAAAATCACTGACCTCCCCCATTTTTGTAGCACAAGTACGGAAAACGCCACACATTGGCGAGGTCGACAGCAAACCCGATGACGGAGAGCAGGAAGTCCACCTTCTTGCCCCATGTCTCCCGCTCGCCGACGCCGGGCGTCGGGGTCTTCAGTGACATCCTAGTTGCCTGGTTGCCGCCACAGACTGTGTAGGGAAAAAATATAAGTGTTAATGTAATAATTATTAATTTTTTAAAACTTGTTTATTAATAAAAATAACAGATTCCGAAAAAATGAAAACCCCGTTTTTTGACAATCGGTTAAAAAATATATATTAAACACGCAACATCGATTGCGTTATTTTTTTTACCCTTGCATACTATTACCCTTTTTTCCTTTGGCTCATGTAAAATTATGAATGAAATACCTATTCCATTCTTTATCACCTGTAGGACTTTCGGGAAACTTATAGGCGATGTTATAGTTTTCCATTCCTAGTAGATTCAACTATACGTTGTCTCAATTAGGAACCACATACGGGGTAGGTATAGAGAACCTAATGATAAGACACTCCGTTGCCCACTATCCACAAAATTTTGGAGGCATTGTGTGGCAGAACTCATCACCGCGTTCTGCCTTGTTACCAGAGCAAAAAAATGTAAATTAATAAAAAAGAAAGCCACGAAATTTTTATATATAATAAAGGATTAGCTATTCTTGTCAATAGAACATCCTTAAAGAATGCCACTATAGAAATAATATATAAAACATAAATAACAATTCTTTTTGAAGCTTACGATATAAAAGATATCAAAAATAAAAGTCCAAAAATAAAAACAGGTTAGCTATATGACAAGCAATTGACCTTTAACGTGTTTTAATTACAGGCCAAATTATCCGTGGACGAGAGGTCTCCATTAAGCGCTATGGAGTATGGGGTGACAAATGTTATAGCGTCCGTCGCACCACTCGAACTGACCGGCGAATTGCAAGCAGGGTTGGCTGAATTAAAATATACAGGGATTTGGATTTATATTTCTTCTTTTTTTATTTTATTTTTAGTTGTAGATAGATTTTTGGCGAAAAAAGATTATTCTAATATTCATATTATTATAATATGGTTTATTTCAGCTTCACACTGTGGAGGGGACACAGGGAGTATAACATAGGCCAAGTAAGATAATCTGTTCCCCACTTGTCACTGACTTATTTAAATTATTATTGTTGAATGCATAATGTGGTACATCTATAAGGTAAATCAGATTAATAATATATTTGAAAGAGATGAAGAATAGTAACTACAAATTAAGTGGTATGTCAGGGATGTAGGTTCAATAGAGACGGAAGATACGAAATGAATGTGGAAAGGCCTTTACAGCGGACAATTGGTGAAACGGCGAAATGCTTCTTCGCGGTTTCATCACTCCAATCGCCACCAACACTGATGGTTACCGATGCTGTAATAAGGCAGATCTATGGGTAGATACTACTGAAGAAGAATGAAAGAAATGTGATCTCTTCGAGCTAGTTAAACATAAAGGGTTTAGCGGGTGCGCATGTCTCTAGCTAGTGGGATCACTAGCAATAGAGGGGAATGCTAAAAAAAATTAGTAACCCTTAGAAATTGTCTTATGTAGAGCACAGCTTTTACTCATTTGCATTAGGCAATACGGGCGACGTTGCAGATAAAAGTTTAACATAAATTAAATTTATAAAATTCTTTAATTTATCAATTGATTCTTCGCATTATTAATTAAAAAGTATCGTTAATAAATCATAAAAGTTTTGTTATAAATATTTGTAAACATTAAAACCAAAATTCATATTTATGTAAAAGTTTTACACAATTTTACACCATAACGGTTACCTCAAAGGTATAATTAAAGTAAGGTATGGTTACCACTTAACCTTTAAATATTTAAAATCCATTTAAAAATAACAATATTTTCATATCATATTTCACAAACTATTTCACCCCTGCCAACCCTGCCGCCCGGCACTCGATACAGCGCGAGTGGCTGTCACGGGCACCGCGATGATTCCCGAAAAACCACTTCGTCATCACAACAAGTTTGTCTCGCTAACGCAAATTGGATCCCAATATCTGTCACGTTCGAAACTATGTATGCAATGCTATTTGCTATTTGATTTATTATGAAATTGGATTTTAGCTATCTATTAAGCTTGTTACACCAAATTTTCGCCTCCAAAAAGTTAGTAAATCCTTTATGGGTCTGAGTATACGTGTCTATAATAAAATTCCGCAGTGTATTCTTAGTTTGCCACTACCAAAAGTAAAGCGTATTACACTGTTCAAGAATATTTGGAGGATAAGCATGTATGGAATTAATGTCTATTGAACGTAATGCAGGTTAGCTACCAGCAAATGTAATAGATTGTACCATTGATTTTGAAAAGAGCAACTGTTGAGTTTCTTGCCGGCTCTTCTCAGCAGAACTGCCTTCCGAACCGGTGGTAGCTTTTTGTTCATATGTTCATTCGACGATTCAAAAGTGCTTATAATAATTGCCTATTTGAATAAAGAATATTTTGAATTTGAATTTGAATTTATTATGCGAGTACCTTTCTTATAATTATTTTCCTCTAAGTGTCCGGCTGAGAACCTAAACAAATGACACTCAGTGCTCTACGAATATAAGTAATTTGCGTTTTTAGGGTTTCGTACCATAAAAGGTAAAAACGGAATTATTATAGGATATTGTGGTTGACCCTCTGTCAACATCATTTTTCTTGAGGCTTCATGAAGGACTCAGCACAAAAAGTGGAAATATATGGGTAATTCATAGAAAAAATCATTAGAAATTTATTAGAAATTAGTAGGAAATGAGTGCATATTTCAGTTTGCCAGCTTTTATAAGTTGTATTTCCCAATCCTGAAATTGGTACGGAAGTCACGGTGGGCGAATTTGACTGTTTTTTAAAAGACGAGCTTTAGTTTTCTTAACACAATTTTCTTTTGCTTGTATTACACAAATGTATTTATAACTTTTATTTAATTTAAAGTTACAGCTTATTACTGCTAATCTGTAACTCATCCCCCCTAGTGAGAATCCAACCTGTTGGGTGGTTATTACTATCCCGTCTGCAGTCAGACCCTGTGCCTCAAATATTTTATAAAGATGATAAAATATAATATTTAGTGAATTCGAGAAGTTTTGTAAGTACAAAATAATTTTAACAAACTTAAAAATCTATATATTCCAGATTTTCCTTGATTCTAATTAGGATACTTTTTTATTTATATTTGGTCATACTGTGTCAAAATTTTATCAATCTCCCTGGAAAGATACTCCCCCTCGATTTTTGACCCAATCTAGAAACGTAGTTACCTTACGACGTTAATAGGTTGGATAATAGAATTCAATATGTAATTAGAAAACATTTAATGCATAGACCATTTATGTATCAATTTCATCACTTTTAAAATATAATAAGAAATAATTGTAATTGTATAATATTCACGCTGAACACTTCAAAAAAGAAAAAAATGTTGACGTATTCGCAGCGAAGAAAATGATCGTTCAATTATACCATTGTATTAAGTTACATTAGCTATTGTGACATATAATAACATTTTCATCAAATATCAACGTCGCTCTTTGACAGTAGAGGTAATAAAAATAATTCAACCCCCCAAAATGAATCGAACTTACAATCATTTCAGTGTATTCAGTGATACGTTTTGCCCCTATGCCACGAAGGCATCTAAAATTAAATATATTTAAATACAAAATCCATTCTAGTGAGAATCGAACCCAGACATATTCAGTACTACGTTCTTGCTACACCATGACTTTTGTAAAATAAAAAATAAATATTTTTTTTGTAACACCTTTACAATTAAATCTATTAACAAGGAATGAATCATACGAATTGTCTTAATTATTTAAAAATATACACAAATATGTTAAATTATCAAGTAACACGTTTATAAATTCTTTCGTGACATATTTAGATCATTAAATTGTATATTTAATAAATTTTACATAAATACAAGAATTCTGCTAAATGTTCTTTTAGCTTCAAAATGTTAATTTTTTTTTTTTTTCTTTCATGTACAGAATCGACTGTTCTATCCTTTTATTATAAATACAGATGAAAGGATATAAGAGAACTTTAATAGGAAATAATTATAAAAAAATAAACTTTAAACTTTCATATTATACTTTTGAAACAGCATAAAAGAATTAAAAAGCACATACTATTTAGTCCGTCAAAGTTACCATAAAGCAGAGTACTCACGTGCGGCTCGGTGGGCGCAGTCCTCGCGCCATGTCCGCCGGCCGCGGCGCCCGCAGCTGAGTGAGGCCAGGCCACGCTTCATCCGCGGGTAGAGCACCCGGTAGGCGTGGCCTGATGGCACGTCCTTTCTAGAACATTCAATATATGCCATACTAGAAAAGGACCTGGCAATTTATTTTATTTGTACTCCGGAAATGTATTCTTAGTTGTGGGAAGTGGATTGTTGAGGAAAAACTCGTTCTCTAACGACAGACGGTTGTAATAACGCCTTTTGCTAGGGTTACAGGATTAGTATTATTTTGCAGCTAAAAAGACTAATACATTTTTTTATGAAATATTTCATTCTCTCGAGTGAGAATCAAACCTTCAACCCGTCGCGTTTACAGTCACACGCTTGTGCCACTGTGCCACAACTGGCTTTAAATATTTTTTTTTATTTCATTATAGAAAAGTACGACAAAAAGTTAAAAAACATCGAAAAAAAAAAATGTCACATTAAATTAGCAATAAGCAATAACCAATGGTTTGCAGTTATTAAAAAACAAGAATTTTATAGATTAATGAAATCTTGTTAATATAAAATACATATATTATAGGAAATCTTAAAACTTCTTCCATGTACGTTACACAAGTCAATTAGCTGGCTGGGCGGGTCGCTGGGCGGGGCGGCTCTACCCGCCCAGTCGACCTACTTCGCATTCGCTATCAAAGAATATGTCAATTGCACACTACATCCATTGTATATTATAAGCGAACACCATATGGGCATTTCATATATTATATGTTGTATTATGTAAAAAATATTTGAAAAATAATTAAAAGTAATATTTATGTAAAAAATAAATATGGATTTCATGCTGTATCCCTCATATAGCAGGAAATCTAGTATTAAGTCACTCTGTTCCTCAGTTTCCGCCAAATTTTCAAGGCATTGTGTGGTGGGTGGTGGAATGCATGTATATTTCGTGGGTCCCAGAGAGGAAAACTGAAATGTTAATAAAAAATAATTTATTCCTCCTAGCAGGGATCGCGCCTACAACCATTGCGTTACAGTCACACGCATGTGAAACTGCGCCAGGGGGCCTCAACAAATATTAAGGCGTTTAAGTATTTAGTCAAACATTCTGCTCTTGTTCAGGCACCTCTCGCACGGCTTCTATGGATTTGACTTAGTAAGTTTTTTTAACAACTTAAAAATTTGGAGAAATAAATATATAATAAGAAAATGCATATAGACGAACTCATATATCTATGGATGCGAATATAATAAAGAGCTTGTTGAGCCTACCTAGTATCTACATTTTTTTTTTTTATTGACAATGGGCAAGCATTTGTCCGCTATCTCACCTGGTGGTAAGTGACGATGCGAACGATGGTGGAGCATGCTTACCCAGAAAATGCCTATTCACTCTTTCCTTGAAGACGGCCAGGTTATATTTAATGGGGAACAGGTGAGCAGGCAGGGAGTTCCACTCCCTAGCTAAAAAGATTTTGTCAGTAAATCTCAAATTTTAGCTTTACAAAATTACCCAAATACAAACAAAAGGCCAGGCGTGGCGCAGAGGCACCACCGCGTTGTTGAAATGCATGAAATTCGTCGTGTGAAATTTTCGCTCGAAGAAATGAAATATTTATTCTTTCATTCTCTCGTTCTGGTAACGCGACAAAGCGCGGCGTTAAGTTTCGCCACTCATCAATTTGGCGGAAAGTTCACAGCGGAAGTGTCTTAATGGGAACGAATTGTCTCTTAACACTAGGTTTCCAGGTATCCTCTGCTCACCTTGCCAGTCCAGGATACAATGTGATGGTAATGGTAAGGAATTAGCTATCCTATCCTATGCTATCCTGTCCTATCCTATCCTATATCTTATAAAACAAAGTCGCTTTTCGTGTCTGTCTGTTGTTTCTAACTCTTCTTCTTCTAAACCACCCAACGGATTTTGCCGCGGTTTTCACCATTGGGTCGAGTATTTTTCGTAGAAGGTTTGTATATAGTTTATTATTTGTACATTAACATAAATACGATAAATGTGTATAAAGTCCTACCCGTTGAGACACTTTCGCGCTTGCGCTGCTTTAATGGTAAGTACTACATGAAAAAAATGTACTGGAGTATTATTCCTCTTAATGAGATCTACAAGAAAGTCAGCGACAGCATATTTGTATCTTTTAAGAATAACGTGTAGTGATCCTTTTTCTGTCTAAAAATAATAATTTCAATATATTTTTTATTGTGAGGGATATTTTTCCATTATGGTATTAATCCTTATCCTATAAAATACTTTATTAATTTTCTACGTTAAACGAAGATAAAATTTGCTTTTTACACTATTTCGAAATTGCGAATAGTTTTACAGAAAAACGCATTTAATTGTTGACACATCAGCTGTATGTTACTCAAGTTTCACTTATCCCTTACTCTCAGCATATAAATAAGTATATTAGTTACGTTGGCCATTTAATGTAGATGAAAACTGTCTTTTACTGTTTTTCATTTTAATAAGTACTTATTAGAAGTTGTTACAATATCAAAAAATCCTTGCTGCGACGGCTCGCTACTCGCCATGCGTCCCTCCGGGCCCGCGACGTTTTGCTTATACAAGCGCGTCCGCCGCGCCCACCTCCCTTACACGCATCGGTGGTTCAGTGGTAGAATGCTCGCCTGACACGCGGGCGGCCCGGGTTCGATTCCCGGCCGATGCATTTTATTTAATTTTCCTCACTGGCAGCCACGTAGTGCTTGCTTTTCATCAGGGACAGAATACCCTCTTCAGCATTAACCACAAGCTCGAAAAAAAAACCCGCCTGCCTTTATAGCAGTGAAGATTTAGATGCGTTTGCGCTGTATTGGATAATTGGAGTTGAATGTATTATTTCAGCGCGATATATTTGGTTTCATATTTTTTGTAGTAGTTATTAGTAGGTAGGTTTTTGTTTATAATTTCTTCCGTTTAAAAATAGTCATTTAACTATCTAAAAATAGTCATTTAAATATATTTTAATAAGTACTTGAAAAGATTAGTAGCACAGATTTAAAATTACGGTACCTACTAAAAAATCCTTGCTGTGTAAAACAATTGGAAAATCCTTATTGAAACTACGAAAATGCGGGTTGCATTAGGGTTTAATTAATTTTCACATTATCTTAAGTGCTTTGCAAACATACATTATATGAATAATCCAGTAGTAAAAGCGAGCGAAGCCGCAAGAGGGTCGCTAGTAATACGGTAATACGGTATTTGATATTTCTGCTTTTATTCATTTTAGTTAACATTGTCATAACTTAAAGAATACATAATGTTTTTACTCAAAATTTACATATTTCGATAGTGGTTATGTTATTATTTTCTACCTGGATATATTTTTTTTACCTTTAAGTTATGTCATTTTCGTTAGTTACTAAAAAATTGTATGTAGAGACTTAATTAAAAGTAGATAGGTACCGTTAATTAATAATTAACGGTTTCGGACCTATACCTACGCTAAATTGGCTATAGTATTTCCTCATTTAATATCTGGATTTTATAATACTTATTTAGGGTCATGGCATAAAATGGTAATGGAAATCTATACCTATATATCTTAAAAAATTTTGGCCTCTTGTTTTTTATTAGGTACCTAATAATTCTTAAAAAGTATTAGGCCAGGGTAACATATATGTTTGTTACAACATATGTTTTCGGTGCGGTCAAATTTCGCAAAATTTTCACAAAAAATTCGCAAAATTTTGCGCAATATAGCTTCGCTCAGCTCCACCTGCCGTGCAAAGCATGTGGCGGGTCCTAGTATACCTAATGATAAATATTATAAATATCTACATCGTCATTTCCCTTATTGCTGAATAGACAAATGAATTACTTAAAGGAATAACTACCGTTGCACTACATTAAAACTATTTTTGTTTAGGAACAAAATTAAAATGATTAAATAATCCTATAAAATAAACTTTAAAACCCCTTTCGTACAAAATAGATAAAATACGTAAGTATCTATTAAGTAATTACCTAAGTATATAAAAGGAACGTATAAAATCTTATATCTGGAAAGTATGTTTAGTAGAGAGTAGAAATAGAAGAAAACGAAATACTTAGATGAGGAAGATGTATTTATGTCGGTAACAGAATAAACTGTAGTGCCTCAGCTGCATTGATAGCTGCACAGAAGACAGCACATGTATGAAGAGATTGATTACAGTGGGCAAAGTGAAAAAGGTATGCAGAGACCGTTGAGTTTGGTACTTCGTTCTCTGCGGCTACCGCGCTACCTTGAAAAGCATCAAGCTAAAAAACTATATAAAAAATATTTAAGAGGAAAGTTGCGTAAAAAGAAGTACTGTCGTAAGCGGCTTATCGGCATAATTCAAAAATAAGTTACATTATAGTTGCCTCGAAAGATTTTTTTTCTAATGAAGAAAAAGAGCAAGGGGACCTAATCCCCTTACATTATTAAGAATAAAGAAGTTGTAAAGACCTTCATAAAACTTATATAAAACTTGCAAAATATAACTGACAGGTACTTGTATCTAAACCTATGCGAAAGAAAAATTGGAATATTATTTTACTTACACCTATTTTTTTTACATTTATAATTTATAACTTTTTTACATATGGAATATATAGTGTACAATGTACATTCTTAAAATCTATCTTTTAACCGTGTAACATAAGCTAGCGTCGGTATTTAAAGATTTATATTCATTATTGGTCCGACCACGCTTCTCTCACGACCATTATAATCTAGACACGTAACCCATGAGTTCACTTGTTAGAATAATTGCTAGCATGTATTAAAATATTTCTTTGAAGGCGGCTGAGTAACGAAAAGCTGAAATTAGTATTTATTAGATACCGGGGAAAATATTTAATATTTTTATTTCCTCGCTCCAGTAACAAGGCAAAGGGCGGCATTGAGTTTTGCCACTCAACACGCAATGCCTCGAGAATTCGGTGGAAAATGGGCAACGGAAGTGTCTTCATGGCGACAGAGTGTCTTAACTTGAGGTTCCCTTTACCTATCCCGTTAAGTGCGTAAACAGTGTGACACTAAAGTTAAAACTTAAAACTAGGATGATTTTTAACTTAGGACTATCTTTAATAATCGTATAGAGAGAAACGTACGAAGTATAAGTGTATTTTATAAGACATAAAATCACTAAGACTTTATTTTAATTCAGTTGACTTATAAAAATAAAATATCATATCAATATTTAAAATAAAAAAATATTTATAGTACATTTCACATTTTAAGCATGGTAACCCTGATTTACTATTGGCTATGGTCTGTTGTTGATTAGTTCATCCTGAAAGCCAATCAAAACAGTCCAAGCAGACAGTAAAAAATGTCGGCGTAGGTGTAATCGTCTTACATTTTTACGATTTAACAGGCTGAGCGCGGGTACATTACATTATTAATTGAATAATATTTCACTTCAGCCCAGCATATTCCCGTTTAAGTGTAAATATACTGTACAGGTAAATACAAATTATGATTACACTCCTTATTTCACTTTCTCTCCCGTGACAGATGATCAGTGCTGTTTTTTATTTGTAAATAAAAACAATCGTGTCGACTGTCGTGTTTTTCTTAAACTCTTATTTATATCTTATAATAATTATAAGAAACTTTCACCTCTATTGTAACAGTCAAATTAAATTAGAAAAATACTTAAATTGGTAATTTCCCTACGTTTTTCGTGACCTGTTTTAAAGTTCATATTTTTTAGTTTTTGTTAAATTACGCAGAAATGGGCGATGAAATGGACCCGTGTGAATGCCTGTGGAACCACGAGCTGGCGATGCGAAGGCTCATCTCTCTTGTGAGTCTGTTTATCTGTTGACCTTGTATCATATTTTAAATGATGTATAATTCCATTTACCACGTCTACAGTCGAAGCAAAAACTATATAAGAAATACGTTCTTCTCATTTAATTCTTTGTTTTTTAGAAAGATTTCTAAAATAATATATAATTGTAATATGAATATTATTTTTTTAAAAGAATTTCTTTGGTTTAATTGGTGTCATGAAAATATGTTGCATAAAAAATTGCCTAGAAAATGCTGGTTTAGTGTAACCATTAAAAATATAGGAAATCAATTAGTTTCAAATAACAGTAGTTACTACTCTTATCAGCTGTTATTCCCCTTGTTCTGACACACGTAATCAATTTGTACTATTTATGTTTCACATTGTTTGTATATATTTTTTATTTAAATGTTATGTGACCTTGTGAGTAAATATTTAAATTATTTCATTTCTCAGAATCTATTGTAGTGCAGTAGGACACCATCTGACTATAATCATGATGGTTGGGGGGTTCAGTCTCCACCTTTGAAAATGATATTTATATTATTTTCATTCCTTCATCTTGGTAGACCAAGTACAGTGTTGATTGCTGCTACTCATCATACTATATCCCTACAAAAACAGATAAGAGTTTTAATACTATGTTAACTGTGATAAAAATGTAAAGCTGTTTTTTCATTCTAGTTTTTTGTATGTAAATAACTTTTAATAATAAAACTTATATATTGAATGTCATTAACTGATCACTCTTTAATGATATTAAATGTAATATTATGAAATATTCATTTTTATGCACAATGAGGAAAGAGTTGCAAAACACTTAAACTATGTTAGACATAATATGTAGGTATGTACATCTGTGCTATGTAGCCCTGATAACATATATAATAATGGAAATAATTAACATTTAATTATAACATTAATTTTATTATAAACATCTTTTTCTATATTTACACAAATGTTTTCACAACACCATCCAAATATTTAACTGAAATAAATTATTTCATTTTTCAATATAATTGCATGCTTTATTAGCATAAAATGAAATGAGGCATGTATAGCTAGTAAAATAACATTACACATATGCAGTTGGAGGAAGTGAATTAAATAAAATTACAATTACCAATTAATTATGTTAGTTCGACAATTATTATTCTATTTATTTTTGAATGAAGGCATCCAACATTTTTGGTTTATTATTTAATAATCATATAATTTTTGTAATTAAAAATAAAATAATTTTAGGGTTGTTTTTTTTTACATAATATGAATCTACAACTACCTATTTACAGCCTGTAAAGTCCTATTGCACAACAATGGCCTCTTTATATTGATCTGAATAGTTTTGTTAATACAACTTTTCCTTTATACTTAGCCATCCTTACATTATTTCAGTTACGTCAAGGCCAATCATATTGTACAGACAGTGAATGTCTTGATGAGCTGCCGGGACTTCCCCCGGCAAGTTCAGCCGGCAACAGCTTCCTTATGATGTTCTTGATGATGGCTCTCGCTGTAGCCATGTATATGATGCGCCCGAGACGCAATCAAATACAAGATTCGAAGCCAGTGCCTAACTCTCAGGTAATTAATGTTAAATAAAGTCTAGTTTTTTTTTATGATTTTTACAATTCTTCCCCAAATAGCAGTTTAGATAGGAAGCCCACAATCAAGTCCAACTCTGTCCCTCTCCCAATTTTTTTTGCTTTAGGCTGTAGGAATATAGCAGAGAAGGTAAAGGAATCCTGGGAACCTAGAGTTAATACACTCCATTCCCATTAAGACAAGCTGTGTTAGCAGGTTAACATTTTAAGCCAACGATATGTATTTTTCTAGAAAAGAAATAAAACGCAGTTACACTACATGATGTATATAGTTCCGATTGCTTCTGGATTAAATTAGGTTCAGTTCTTGAGTTCCTCTGTATAAGAAAGAACCCAAAACTCCAGTTCCGACTATGATTGTTTAAAAAAAAAGCATTCATTAATATATAATAAAATATCCTGTCACCACATATTACGTGTATATTAATATATCTTATTTTGACTTCAACATATTGTTTGGTAACATTTTTTTTCGTCAACGGTGTAAGCATAAAGTACGGTTTCATTACAACTCCTTTGCAGTTGGGGTCGTTTTATTGCAGATTAACCTTGATTATTATTTTTAATGTAAATTTATACTCATTGTGCAGCGTGAATAGACAAAACGTAGTGTTGAGACACTTTCTATTGATTTTATAAACATTGCGTGTTGGACGGCGGATATTAACGTCGCAGTATGTCTAAATAAGTGGATTGAACAACTCGTGTACAGTACAGGCAACCACATTAACTGCGTCAATGTAGCGTTAATAATTATTTATTAGCTAGTGATGTGTGTAATTATTTATTTCTGTATTTTATTATATATAAATTATAATTCGACATACGCAATTTAATCGCGTAACTCGAAATCGTCGCAATAGGCGGTGCCAGTTACAGAGACGTTACAGTAATTATCAGAATATATTTATGTTTAAAAACAAAACTTATCAATTCATAATGTCGACTAAATAGAAATACAGACGAAATAAAATATGGCATTTTGTATACTACAATGTTAAAAGATATAAAATCATTTTTAATATAAAAATGCTTAGGCAAAAGGCGACATTGACTTATGATGATAAAAATGTATTAAAATTGTAAGTAAAAAAAGGTGTCAAAATAAAAAAATATAATTATGTTGTGTAAGATTTGAACTAAAAATGATTAGAACTAACGACGTAAGATACTTACGTTCCAACTGCGCAATGACATTAAGTACATATAAAGGTAAAATCTAGTCGATACTATCACTAAAATATATCAATTGATATATTATTTGCCTCTGACTAATGTATTGCATACGTATTGAAATAAACTAGCAATTTTAAATAGCAATAAATGTCTTTACATTTTCATTACAATGCCTTAAGGCCACGTAATTGTAATGGAAATTATAGACGTATAGGATACGGAAAGCGAAACTATTTTCATGCATGTTTGTATAAACTTCAAAACCGAAGAATTAAGCATTTTTTTTAATGACATTTAGAAAAAAAAACATTTAGAAAACGTATAACAATTTGAACGTTGTGGGATTTGAATCAAGACTCTTAATATCTTACAAAACAAATAATTGATCAATATTCCACAATACTAATAATTTCCGCCATCTTTGTTTTTATAAAATAAATTATTTATAAACAAATGTCGCTTCCGTAACAAAATTTAGCACGACATGGGTCACGTGGACGTAGCCGTTATCGTCCGCCCACTTGGAGATGTGGACTTGTGGCAAATTTAAAAATGACTCATTAATGTTTAGTTTTTACTTTATTATTGTATAACTATGAACTATATTTTAGTTTATAAATTAGGAATTTTTGAACAACTATTAAATCTAGCAGATTGTTTTGACCAGATTCGATCTCCAGTGGATAGATAGTGTGTTTTATTTATGCGCCATCAAAAATTAAATAAAATAGTCAAGTGTTAGTTTTGCTTATTCTAAAACGATTTTTTTTTTACATATTGTATGTAACTATGGCCAGCCGTATCGAACGGGCACAAAGTGCGACGGGTTCGATCCCCATTTGAGGAAATGAAATATTTATTTACATATATTCTCTTGGGTTTCGAGGCAATGCGCGGCGTTTAGTTCCGCCACTCAACAAGCAATGCCTCCAGAACTCGGCGAAGAGTGGGCAACGGAGTATAAGCACTATGTTCAAGCTGCTTACCCTTATGTGTACGGGATACACCATGAAGACGAAAAATCAACTGTTTTTATTATTTATTCTAAAAAAAAGATATTATTGCTATTTACATTCTCTAATGACGTCAATCATTTAACATTTTCAACATAATTGCATATTTTCATTTACTATATGTATATTGTTAGTTAATTATTTTTGCCACATTTACCCGGTTTTTATTTTGTGAAGGCTGCTTAGTTATTTTTGTACCTCCACCACCACCACCAAACAATTCTTTGTTTTCAAATATGATCCAACGTTATTTACAGAAGAAGGCAGAGTCAGATTCGTTTTTAACTTACCGCTTATCTAAAGAGATATCCGACGCGGTTCAACTGCGTCACAATGGCTTCAATACATATTTTCTATACATTTTAATATCACGATCAGAAAGCAGTAGTAGGTACAATATAGGTTAAATCACCTTGGACTCTCCTCGTTATATAATTTATGTATAGTTAATTATGTGCATAATACTTGATTGTTATTTAACAAATGCTTCTAAATAAGACTATGCCATATTATGTATGGTGGTTTGTAGTTCGAAGGTTCACTTTGCATGAATAGTATTGTTTTTGCCTATTACAAAAGGGGTTTATGAAGCAGTTTTAAAATTTTTTTTTTTACAAAACATTTAAAAAAATTGAAGTCCAAAGTCGTCCAAAAACAGCTACTATCCGTCGAAAACCGTTCAAAAACAGCTACTATCAAATTTCTTTTGTTTGTTAAAAGTATTTTTATAGTATATAAAATTTTAAAATAGACTTTTATACGTCAATAGGTGTATAGTTTGCATTTAAGAGGGTGTCTCATATTCATTTTAACATGTATTATATTACATATATTTTACAAGTATTATTTTAGCCATTCTACCGTATTTTGTATGACACATTCCGTAATTTTTAAATATATTATTATTTTTATTTCCTCGCTCTGGTAACGCGTGAGCGCGGGCTTAAGGCCCGCCACTCAACACGCAATGCCTCGAGTATTCAGCAGAAAGTGGGGACCGGAAATGTCTTAAGTATTAAAAAGTATTAAATACTCCTAGAAATTGGAAATCAACATTGCAATCGGTCTCTTGTCATAACGTTAAAAACATGCCCAATTTGCCCATGACCGTTAATAGTCATATTTTTTGCTAATGCATATTTTTACATATGTAACAGGACCGTGATGGCGCCCCTCCAACGCCACCAAGAATTTAATGAAGAAGAAAGTTCAACAAAGAAAACTGATTAAATATGTAAAAAATGATAAATAACATCCTTAAGTATAGCGTTATAAGGTATATATATAAGGAATTATATAAATATGTATAGTTGAACTTCAGTGACTTAGTGTTGCTTGAACTCTGGTATATGTACCTAGAAAAACAATCATTCCAATACTTCCAACTATATATTATATTTAAAAAAAAAAGTAAGGTTTTATTGAATTTGTATTTCGGTGCTATAATTTATATAAAAACGCCAAAGGATTTAAAATTCTAAATCGATAATTTTTCTTCAGCTTCAAATTTTCATTATTATGAATTGATTATTATTTGAATATGGCAATACTCAGATCTGACTCATATTATTATATTTTTCACGTATCTCTTCCATTCTATTTATATTTCATATTTTTCTTTTACATTTATAAATTATACTAAATAAAGTATTCTAATATTGAAACATTTTATTTTTTGTTTCTTGGCAAGCTTGTGATATGTCATTTAGTTTTAGTTTTCTTTTTGGGTTTGGGATTTATCAGTTTATTATTAGAATAACATTTGCTTCTTTCACAATTTAATATAATAATGGCAACACCATTCGAGATTGTTAATATATACAACAAAATAAATGAAGACAACATGTGACATTTTAATGAGCCTTTTATTTTTCCTTTTTACTTATAGATTTCAAACAAAAATATTGGATTTTTAGTATTGAATATGATTGTCAAGTGACTGATATATTCTTGAAAAAAATAACCAATTAAAACCTAACATTAAAACGTTTTGATATTTACAATTAAATATAAATAATATACAATAAGTATAAATAATATATAAATTTCATTAAACTATCATGATATAGAATTTATTGCTTTACTATCGCAAAAAAATTTTATCCGAAAACATATTATTGCCAATAAAAACATATTTTTTAAACCTATTATTTATATAAAATGCTAACTAAAAGTATTTTTTTATATGATATCGTTTAAACTAATTAAAATGATTACAACAGATTTCTAATTGCAAAAGTACTTTATGGTCAGTCATAATAAAACTACCGTATCCGCAACTAATTACCAGTAAGTAAATTAAATTAAAAAGTCGAATATTTTAGAAAACATAATAAAAACGTAACGGAAATCGAACTTTCGCCTCTTGGAAATTATCTGTCTTAGACTGTGCCCAAGAGGTGCGTATTCGAGTCTTAAAATTTTTATATGTCATATAAAATATTTTAGAAATGTTCAAAATCAAATGAGGCGATTTTATTTACATGCAGTAAGCTTTCTATATGAAACTGATCTATAATTTGGGACCAACTAAAAATAACGTCACACATTTCAGAACACAACATCTTAAAATATAATACTTAAGAGTATTGAAACACAACTTATTAACCAAAAATAATTTCTGATATCTCGTTTAAATTAACAATTTCTGATTGTAAATTTCAAATATGTGACGTCATACTAGCTAGGGGGTCTCACAAATATGACCGGTGGCAAGGTTAAGGTTTCACAAAAACGTGAAATTTGTGTGACGTAATTTACTGATGGCCCCTTTAGGGATGGCAGTGTAATCCGCTTAAGCTAATAAGTAAATGATAAAATGCATTGATAATAAAATTATCATAGGAAAATTAATGTAGTGTGAGAAATGATAATAGTAAACTTCTCTTTAAAATAAACTGTTGAAATCACCATGACGCACAGAATCACATGCTTTTTGTGTGAAGCGAAACATTTAGAATTTTTGTATTTTTTTTATCTACTTTTTAATTCTCAAAAATTTAACTTATAAATATATTTTTGTCTATATTTTTTTACCATATAAAAAATCAAGGAGAAAGAATTAATTACGCAATCATTGTAATTTGTTGGTTATACTACAATTTGTTATAACTGAAATTTGCTGCAAATTATACTTTTATTATTATATATGTATAAGACTGTCTATGTACTTAAGTTTGTATAGGCACAAATTTCTTGTTAGTGACGTAAATATTACAAGTTTCTAGACAATGAACAATAAAGTAGAACAGTTTAATAATAAAATAAAATTTAAACAATAAATAATTGTTATAAAAAATATTCTTATTCAGCTTAATTTTTTTTATTATTTACTCCATTTTATTTTTTATTGTCTCCAAATTTGTAATATGCTGATTGACTTCACCACCAAAGTGACAATAAATGTGATGTAATAAAAAGCTCTCCATTTTAATTCGTCATAGCTGTCAAAACACTTACCGGCCATTGTTTTAGCTCATATCAATAGTAACATACTATTGTAAAGAAGCTTATTAAAAATACTAATGTCCATATAAAAAGTACTAGAAAGTCTTTTATCCACCTTTAAAAGGTGGTGATATCCAATCATGAGTCTTGTATCCTATCTACTTCCGATTTAACTTTTTTTAACAATTTACTTATCTGTTTGTATTTCCCAGTGGAGTTTGGAAGGTTCTCGAAGTTGATGATGTCACAAATGTCTTTAGAAAACTTTTCCTCGCCCGGTAACTTCAAAAACGGCGACGCTACGTTTATCACCGGTGTTCCATACAATGTGGTTTTCACTTTACCTGTTTTAATATTTGGTGTTAGTGTCTCTTCAGGTTTAGATTCATTTTGATCTTGTTTTACTGATTTGTCATCAATTATATCAGTTCTGATATCCATATCTTTTTCAACTTCATCTACGTTACTTTCCTTTTTATTGGAGTTGTCTATATTTTCATTATTTGTATTATTCTGTTTATCTGAAACAGGATTGTGATTATTTTCATTTAATTGTTCATTTATTTTATCTTTTTCATTTTGCTCTCTAGCAGCATCGTCGAGTAATGCTTCTATTTCTTCTAGATCAGTTGTAACATCATCATCATTTGTGTCAACTGTGTCTGATATATTTATAACAGACAATTGACTGTCACCGCCATCTTTGAGCGCACTCAGGAGTTGTCTTTTCTCTTCCTCTAAATCAGCTAAAGTAGGACTATCCACTGAAACATTCTAAAAGAAAAAAATAAAAATACTTGTAATAAAGGTAAAGAAAAAATACCCAAGTTAAATTATAACGACTTAATTTTTCGTATAACGGCGGAATTCAACGCGGGATTTTGTCATGTTACCAGAGAGAGGAAAATGCAATAATAATAAGAAAAGAAAACAGCATTTATAGTAAGACGCTGTGCCGCAACCTTTACATACAGTATAGATTATTGAACTACTGATGCATTCATATATAAGTATTTCTGTTATTAACATCAGCTTGACGCTGTATCCCGCACACAGCAGGGTAGTCAGAGGGAATTTAGTATTAAGACACTCCGTTTCCTACTTTCCACCGAATTCTGGACTCAATGCGTGTTGAGTGGGATCGAGTAGGGATCGAACTCACAACCAATCGGTTTTACAGTCACGCTCTGTGTGCCTGCGCCGCGACTGACCTCTAGAAATATTTCTAAATAATACATATCAATATACAATAGTAACTTACATAATAATAATAATACATATACAATAGTAACTTACATCAACACTATAGTCTTCATCAATAACAATAAAATCATCACCAGGCACGGGAATGTCGGGGACATGTAACACTTCCAATACTTCCAAATCATCATTATCATTTTTGTCTCTTTCATTATTTTCATTTGTCTTAGTTCTGTCATTACTTTCACTTACATTATATTTATTTTCTTTTGTAGCTTGTGTATTATTTTCACTATCATTATTTTCATTGTCTTTTGTATTATCTTCATTAGCATTATAGTTTTTATTTTTTGTTTTCTTCTTAGAGGATTTATTAACTTTTGCTTTGTTCGGAATGCTTGTGTTTGTGGGTTTTTCTTCGGGTATTGGAGGGGGAGGGGGTGGGGGTGGTGGTGGCGCCTCATCTGGTAACGGTGGCATTGATGGAAATTCCGGTATTTCTGAATTTATATAGAAATAAAACTTTATAACATCTTTAAATGAAACTTTGTAATTGGATTTATAAACAATTGGATGTTTCCAAAACTTAGCGACACAGTATTCGGGAAACGTAAGGTTTTCAAATACGCGTTTAATATGATTAGAGTCATAAAATGAAAACTAACGATCTGCTCCTGCCTTCCCGGTTTGGACTACACAACTACTCATTTATATAAATTTGTAAATTTCACATGTCGCAGAATACACCCGCACTTAGCAGGGTAGGCAGGGGAAGCCTAGTGTTAAGACACTCCGCTCCCCACTTTCCGCAGATTTCTGGAGTCATTGCGTGTCGCGTTTACAGTCATATTTGTTCCCCTTGAGCCATGGCTGGCTTACTTACTGATATAAATATTTACTAATCTGAATTATTTTCGTATTCCAATAACATTATCCTTTTATATACAATATCCAAACATTGAAAACTAAAATTCCAACCAATTTATTAAAATAATTATTTTGTAGCAATTTCATTAAACTATATCCTTTATATTAATATAACTTTTTTGTTAATGAACTAATTTAAATAAAACAAAACTATTAAACATTAAAGGAAGTTTGTCAGAGTACAATAATGAAAGCCGCATTTAAATCGGATAAGCTGTTTCTGAGATTTAAGAACATTACAGTTATATATTTAAAAAATTGGTAATACTTCTTTTTAGAAGCATTTTACTTTTTAAAGAGTCTAAATTGTTTTCAAAGAAAGTATTTAAATACAGAATAACATACAATATATTTACATACCATCTCCACTATCCAACTCCATTTCCATTTGTCCGTCCGCTGTACCACTATTATTAGCTGGGAATAACATTAGCTTTTTCCTTTTATAAGCTTTCATTGCGTTTGGTGCTAAAGACTGTAGCATTAACATTTTACTGTCCACATCCGACATAGGTGGAAAACCAAATAGATGACCTTCCTGGAAAAAATATTATATACTTTTTATTGCACTTAGTAAAAGTAATAAATACAATAAAATATAAAATTATTGGTTACTGGTAAACTTATCTCTAATAGAGATTTCTTCCAGTCAAGGTCTAGAGGGTGGGGAAATGAAATCCCAGATTTCGATCTCCAGATTTTGGCGGAAAGTGGGGTACCGAGTGTCTTAACACTATGGTCCCTCTAGAGTCTAGTGTTATGACACTCTGTTCCCCACAAATAACTCAGTTTTCGAGAGAGTGAGAAGTAATAAATATTAAATATTTAATTTGCCCAAGTGGTATTTGAACCCACAACTTTCACATTTACAGTCAGCCACTCTAAATAATTTTGAAATATTATAATTAAATACTCTTATTAATATATTTAATTTTAATTATTATAGTTTAAGAGTAGTACTAACCTCTACATATCTTGAGCTGGCAGGAACATTAAAACCAGGGAAGTCTAATATTTTCTTAATGTCAAACTTATCTTTTGAACCCGGCTCATTTAATTCACCTTCTTCCTCATCAGGATCTAAAATCGCACTGCCCTGTGATTATAATAAAACAATAAAATAAATAGGTACAGTATTTTTATTTATGCAGTTATAGCATCTATCATTTTAATTTGCCCTATATAAAATATTGTAAAAATAAAAAAATATACATTGTGAGTATATTATTTTATTGAAAATATTGTATTGTGAGTCGTTATCATTAAAATAAATACATTGAACCTGTTGTGGTGCAGGGGAACAAAGCGTGTGACGGTATAGTGAGTTTCATCCCCCTCAGGTAAATAAAATATTTGACATATTCATTTCATTGCCCCTATGTGTGAATTTTTTTGGTAAAAAGTGAGGAGTGTTTCTATTTTTATTAATTAGTTTGCTTTGGATAACAAGGCAAAGCGCATAGTAAAGTTCCGGCATTCGACACACAATGCCATGAAAATTCGGCGGAAAGTAGGGAGTGCAGTGCCTCAACACTATGTCCCCTCTGCCTACCCTGCTACATGCAGGTTGCAACATGCTAGAAAAATTAAATGTTCTTACTGATGCATCAAAAAGCCTTATTCCAGAATGTGAAATGCGGGCATCTTGTAACCACCCTGGAGGGGTAGCCAAGTAGTCTCATTTTGTATACATGCAATGGCAACTCATATCTTTTAAGTCCTAAAGCGCTCCGTAAAGATGCTGATATCCTGCCTGGCATTAAATGACCATATTTTTGTTCATCTTCTACATGATATCGACTAAAAATGTAATGAAATTGATTATATTTGTAAATAAGATTAGAATTATTAAATTAGAAGTTATTATGAAGCCATGAATGTACCTAGTGATATTTTAGGGGGAAAGATTGTCTGGACTTTATCTTTAAACAGAAATGATGAGCATTTCTATTTCTCAAAGATTTGTTTTTGTTTTTTCAGTTAATTTTTATAAGGTAAATTGCTGGGGTGGGATGATTGTGAAACTATTTTGATTGATTTGATTTTATCTTGATGAAATTAATGTAATAAAATTTTATTATTAAAGGTTATAATGTTGCAGTGTGTGTTTGTAAATGTTGGATTTGAGTTCTTGGGGAAATTAATTATTTTCATTGCTGACAACAATGACAATAGAACCTAGAGTGCTATAGCAGCTCATATCTTTAAAATACTAGGAAACTTTGTAATCCAGATAATATTCTTCTTGCTTAATACCAATATTTTTTATTTAATAATAACAATACTTTTTTTCATATTCTTCACCACGTCAGATAAAAATTATTGAGAAATAAAATTCATATCAATGGATATAGCATAAAGCTGAAGCTATATTATCACAAAAAGACAATTTGAGACAGTGGCACATCATATTACACTAGTGGGTTTAATTCCTACAATTCCTTTTCCTTTAATTCCTACTGGCATCTACAGGGGAAACAAACCCACCAAAGGACAGGGCAACTAATGTTAAAATATTCAATCCATGTAATAAAATAATTCATGCCTCCGAGTAGGAATCAAATTCCGAACATCAGAAGTGCAGTCAAATGTTGTGCTGCTGTGCCACAATTTTTCTCTTATTTATTTTGAGATTTAATTCAGATGTTAAATGAAAATAAAGAAAGTTGTGTAAACAAATATTTCAACTAACCCCACTTTAACTATATGTTTTCTTTTCTCAGCAATCCTATTATTATCTCTTGGTAAAGGACAGTCCCTAAGTGAATGTTCCCCATCACAATTGAAACATGCCATTTTCCATCGTATAGTTGATGGTGAACTTTCTTCTTTTTCTGATATGTTGGATATTAAGTGTGAACCCTGAAAATTTATATTATTGTTCTTTAGGAAACAAATGATTATTTTTAAGTATGAACGGTCATATTTTTCTTTCTTTTTATAGCTTTATTTTCATCGCTCCTAGAGCAGGGTGTGTAAAAAGAAACTAGTTTTAGCATAGTTTCCCATACTTTGCAGAACTTTCAATATATTGCTTATAAAGAGGTAGAACTCAATGCCATGGTTTGTCTTTTTCATCTGAGCAACAAAATGAAAATAGTTCTTTCATAGTTAGTATCGCCACCACAGCACTAGATAAAATATAACATATAAAATAACTTACTTTACTATAAGTAGGGATTTCCGATTCTGGGTTCCCACAGGGGTCTGTGTCTATAAAGAATAAGTTATCATCTTGATTAGCAATCTCTCCATCATTATAATGATCATCAACTAAGTCTTCGGGCCAGATATCAATCTCAATATCTGTGTTAGCTTCACTCAAATTGTTTGTATCTTCAGATTTTAAAAGATTAACAAGAAACTCTTTGACTTGTTTTTTATAAATCTTAGCTAATTTTATATCTTTGAAGCGCACCGTCACTAAAGGTATTTTATTTTCACAACCTACTACTCCCAAATCGCTGTTAGCTGTTGGCGAACCAATATCTATGTCTTCGTCAAAAAATATCGTATTTGAACATTGACTATTGCTTCCTTCGCTTACTTCTATATTAATATTGGATTTTTCAAAATGATTTGATTGCTCTTTTTCAATTACATTTTTGGTTATAACCAATGTTGTGTCACAAATCGTTTTCCCTCCGTTTTGTGTTTGGGGTAATGTCTCTTTAATTTCTTTACGATTGTCATGATTAAGAACTTTATTGTCTGTTGTCTTATTTTTTACTGTTTTTGTACTGCCCTCACTCACAAATCGCCCAATTTTGGCTTCCTTTCCTTCGTCGTCACTACTTACTTCAATATCAGAATTATCTAATTCATAAATAATATCGTTTACTCCTGCTTTTCTTTTTGCCATTTTTAATAACAAATCTCTAACAATATAAATGATAAGAGCAACATATGTCGATTTTTTTAGTTTTATACATAATTTACTTGGTTTTATTTAGTATTTAAGCTAAAAATCCCTTGTTGTCTCTATTGTGACAGCGAGTACATTTCAAATTTCAGCCACAGAACACATTTACTCATTTGAGCTAACACGTCATTTTTCATACAGCCTACAGATAAAAAACCCCACTGTATATAAAAGATACCGGTATTTTCTTCTTCTTAACGTACCTCTTCAACTATTGAAGGTTGGCAGTCAACTTCGCATACTTAGTTCTGTCCCTAGCCAAATGAATTAAATTTACTGCGATTTTAATTCCCGTCCATTCTTTGATTTTCCTTAGCCATTTCTTTTACCGCCGGTTTTCCTTTTCCCAGAAACTTTTACTGGTATCTACATAACGGTAAATGTTGTTAATATCGAATACACGGCAGTTTAAAATTGTGTAGAAAAATGTAATTATATTTAAGGAGTAGTATTTTAATTTCAAAATTATATATTTTTTACTCCGATTTTCGTTAGTTGAAAATGTTTTTTTTAAAAAAAAACATTTTGACAACACGATTTGCTATAGATAACAATGTTTTTTAGAAACATTGTAAACTGTAATTATAGTATCTTAAAAAATATTAATATTTCTCCAATTCATTTCATTTACATAATTTATTGCATCCTATAATATTATGATTGCCTATGTATAGCTATTTCATATTTAGACTGTGGTAAATGTCAATCTAAAAGTACGTATAGGTTATGAATTCTAAATAAACCAATTTCTATCATGTCTTTATTAAAATTGGTAAAAAATAATACAAGAAATATATTAATTAAGAGTAATGAATCACAAGCTATTTTTATATGTTCAAGAAAATTAAGTATCACGCCTTCAATATACGGTAAGAATCTGATTTGTTAAAGTATAGATAAAAGTATAATAATATTATTAAGTAATAATATTTATTTAATTTAAAAATTTTAGATGGAGAAAATCCGGCTCCAAAGTTTTTTTCATCAGGTGTTCAAATATTGCTGAAACGCTTAACGCGACCTGATTTTGCTAAAGTATTCCGCAAACGGACCAACAGCAACGTAACTGTTCTGAAAACACCAGTATATAAGTTTTTAACTGATGAAGAATTACAGTTTGAACGACAGAAGGCCAACAAAAATGCTGATAGATTACTGCAAATGCCACCAGTTGTTAAGGTTTGTTAGAAAATAGATCTGTAATAGAAAATAAATGAATGTGTATTAAAATGTTTTCATACTACAATACATGAAACTATTACTTAATATTTGTTAGTAATTCTTAGGAAGATATTTTGAGACTGGTTAGAAGATTAACATCTCAAAAATTGGACAGTGCATGGGCATAACACTATAGGCTCCCTCTACATACCATAATGTATGAGAGATATAGTGTAAAGGTAATAAAAAAACTATAAATATTGACATAACAATTAAAAATTCCAGATCCATGAACCAATAATTGATGTTTTATCTAAAGATCCAGCTCTGGTGGGATATGATACAACTAGATACTTATTTACAGATATCACCTTTGGTGTTGCAAATGAACACAGAACAATATTGGAAAGGTAAATTTTAAATGTTTAAGTTCATGTCCACCATATAATAATTTGTATAAATTAGTTACAGCAAAAATGTAAATTATTAAACCAATATCAATATAATCAATATAAATACAAAAACAATAACATTTACTTGTTATGTTATAAGTAATGATTTTTGGTTACACCTATAAAGAATTAAAAATAAATTATTTACTGCTTATGCATATATTTGTATAAGAATTAAAAAAAAATTAAGTGTTGTAGTTATTTATAGCAATTTTATCAAACAACATTCTTTAAAATATAACTTTTTAATTTATAAACCAATTGAAATAAAGTAAACACCAAATATTAAACAAAGTTTGACAAAATACTATACTAAAATCTATGTGAAATTAAATTGGTTAAGGCATTTCTGAAATTACTGTGAACAAACATACTAAAAAATAGACAAAGTTTAAAAATCATTGTTTTTAGTTGTATTATATTAATACCACCACTAATATATTTTCTTCACTATATTCCTTGTACAGACACAAATCAAAAATATATAGATATTGTATACTTACTTGTCATGTACACCTATTTTTTTCAAGATTTGAAATTGTTTTTAGGGACCCTGATGGAACTTTGCGCAGTTGTGATCATGATGATAGAAAAAGGCTTAATCAGGTTTGTAAAATGTATCACAGTTGGTTATTATACAAACTTTTCTTTTTATGCATAATAATGCTGTTTGTGGCGCAGCGGCACAGTGCCTGAATGTAAACGATGGTTGTGGGTTCGCCAAAAAGAATTAATTATCATGTCCTCACTCTGTAACAGCACATTAAGTCCTGTTCACGCTAATTTTCGAAATTCGGAAGAAGAAGCTAAAAAATATTTTTAATTTAATTTTAGATATACTTCCCAACTGTTGGGCGTAAAATGAAGGAGCCATCAATTTTCACAGATGAAGAGAAATTCCATAGTCTTCTCGACAGATTTAAATATGAATATGTATTAGACAGGGCATGTGTCCAATACGAACCAGACGAGCCCCAGTATCAGAAGTTAACTAGTATAGCTTATCAGCATGTTAATATGAGTACACAGTTTAATTTACTAAGGTTTGTGTCATTATTTTTTTGTCAATACTATTTATTAAAGAGAAGAGTGCGACTGTAACACGACGCTTGTGGGTTCGATCCCCATTAGGGGGAATTAATTATTATTTATTAATATTTTCATTTCTTTGCTTTGGCACAAAAGTAAAACCGCGGCGTTAATTTTATTATATGTAGCATAATATTTATATCATTTAAAATTAATATTAACATACAATAATTTCTAGATCTACCCGTCATTTTGGTCCACTAGCTTTCTATCTAACTTGGCATCAAAGTATGGACAACTTGATGTTAGAATTAGTACAAAGTGGTGTGATACGCGAAGCCGTGCTATTGATGGCGTTGAGACACGCTATACACGGGGATTTGGTAAATGGTGATGATAGTAACACTTTAGTATCGCAGGTGAGATAATTTTACTTTTTTAGAACTTTTGAAGTGTAACTAAGGACAAATATTACTATGAAACTATATAAAAAATGTTATGTAAAAGAATTTGAAACCTATGTCAGCAATATATCAATTGTGTCAAGTATATATATATATATATTTTGGAGAAACTTTTTAAGAACATAGGCTTAATATAACTTAAGTCAGAATGCTTCAAAATTTTTTTTATAAGTATTTGAGTAAGTTGAGAGTGGAGTGTTTACACTGGGCTCCCTCAGCCACAGCATGATGCGGATGATAATAATAATAATGAGTGATTCTTTCTAGATTATACCCACACCAATACAACTAACAAGACAAGAACACCTCTCCGAGCATGATATAGAATTAGATAACAAGTGTATAGAATGTGTTGATAAGTACATAACAAGTAACTCTGCCATGAAAAGCCAGCAAGGGCTAGCTCTGCAAGGCTTCAGGGAACATTACCAGCAAATAGTAGAACTGAGCAGGGGTTTGAAGAAAGCGCACGGATCAGCTTGAATGTAGTTGTTTATTAATATTAAATATTTAGATAAGATTTGTTTGGTGTTTTATTTGAAGGTTTGGGTTAACCGTATATTTAGTATCTTATGTATGTCAATATTCACTATGTTTTTAAAAAATAATTATTCAGATTGCCTGCTTAGTAATAAGAGATAAAATAACGCGAACATGTTAATTATTAACTATTCAGTGGAAGCGTATAAATATTTTATATAAATAATTTATTGCCACGAGTGGGAGTGGTACCCACAACTACAGCACTTACAGTCACGGTGTCCCACGATGGCTATTATAGTTCATTATTTCCAATCTGAAAACAATGGGATGGATAGAGGGAAAACCAGACGTCTTGTGATGATTATCAATGGTCCAAATGTATATTATAACATACAATTCTAATCAAGTTTGCCTATTAAGGATTCCATTCAATGTCTTAATTTATGATTAGTCTTTAAAAGGTTTAGTCATACACATAGAATAAAGACACTAATTATTATATTTATATTATTTGTTTCAAAGCTACAATTTTAACCGTGTCCTTGTATGCAGCAAATCATTCTTGCTGAAACTGGTATTATGTTATAAATTATAGTTGCCTTCAGCACCAGATGGCGTAAGATTGTATTATTACCAAAATTATTTTCAGAACTTAACAATATATAAAGAATATTTTTCATACGGTAGTTGAACACCTGTGTTTGTTTAATTATCGTTTTAACATTAACATATACAGTATACTTTCCTGAGTCAGCAGAAATGGATATGAGAGTACTGATCTTCTATTTCAAGCTTAATTAATAAACAATAATAACCATCACAAAGTATATATTTTTATTATTATTTTTTATTAAAAGACGTAAGTATAATATTTTTTATTAAAAATACTTTTATAATCTACTACAATTGACCAATTGTCAATATTTAGGTAATATATTATACTAACCTTATTTTATTTAGATAACTATATTTATGTTTTATTAGTATGCCGCTTTACCGTAAACCAAAGACATTTACACCTTTACTAGTCGCTGCTGAACAAAAAGCAATTAAAAATGGCGTACACCACGCAGTATTCACGTCTCGGTTCGATAGATACGTCGGTGATTGGAAAAATGACTTAAAAGAAGGTTAAGAGATGATTATGATGATGAGATGATTATTTTTAAATTAGATATACTTTAGTTAACAATTATAGGTAGGTACTCTCAATTTCTCTTATAAAATTGATACAATAGAAATATACAACGAATTTTCGATATTACAGTAAAAGAAGTTATCGATGATAACTCGATGTTAATGATAATCAACGAGGCCAGTCGTGGCGTAGGGGCACAAAGTGTGTTAACTGGTTGTGGGTTCAATCACCACTTGAGGAAATGATATATTTATTTAAAATTATATTTCCATTTCGTCGTTGTCTGTTGTAGAGGCAAAGTTAAATAAATATTTCTTTATAGCACAACAATTTTTGACGCATAGCAGGGTAGTAGATGGAGCCTAGTTGCTTATATAATATGTATACACAGTTCACCATTTTCCCGAATCTACGATTTTTGACGACGAGATTTTGTTAGACTGTTCAGATTTTTCGTAATTGTTGTATCTACTTACTTATTTGTAAAAGTTATGAGTTCCAAGTCTAAAGCACGCACGCCATCATTTAATATTAAACCTTGAACGATTAATATTATTGTGTAGATAACGCAGTACCTAGAGTAACCATATTTTATAAAAAATAATCATTTGAATTTATAATAATAGGTAAAGGATTGTTTTTAACCGTTACTGGAAAATTATATGAAGGAGACTGGTTAAAGGGGTTTAGGTTAGTAATCATATTTTAGTTTTATGTGTTAAACACGTGCAAATACCTTTTTACTTGCATATAAACCCAAAAAATTCTACCATATTATTATGAAAAAATATTTTGGGTTTAAATACGTATACAAGAATTTACGGATGAGATTTTCTGGTAAAACATTTCTATAAAATACTTAAATTTTATTATGATATTTAAGTTATTATGGAGATTACCTATATAAAGACCCAATAGGTACGCTATAGGTATATTTAATGTAATACCTAAATAAATTTTCTATGAAACAATACCGAAGTATTGTTAATAATATCGATAGTAGGTTAATTAATTAATATTTGATACAAATTAACAGACATGGCTTTGGCGTTCTAAGTAGAAAACTGCCAAATGGAACATTCAGTCTCGAGTACAGAGGTGACTGGGTGAGAGGCAAGCCAGAAGGCATCGGGTGGAGGTACTACGACAACGGCGATGTTTACTTTGGATTCTGGAAACGGGGCTGTCGTGACGGCTACGGCAAGATGTGGTATAGCGACGGCACATTCTATGTCGGTTATTGGAAGCAGAATAGGAAACACGGTCTTGGCATGTTTGTACAGAGTTAGTATTATTTTGGATTTTATATTTAATTAAAAGTAAAAATTGGGGATGCTTAGGTATACTTATTATAATTTATGTTATTTTTGCTCTTATCTTATCTATCTCTTTTGTGTTCTGATTATCAGTTATGCAGAAGCATACTCATTTAAGTACATCTTATAGATTATTACATTAGTACTTATCTTATAATAATTAATTCAACCGTCAACTAATGGCTTAGGGCGGCTTCATAAAACTCTTCTCATCTTATCAAAGTTATTAGATACATTTCTAACTTTAGCTTTGAGTATACGGCACATATCATGGTAGGCAGAGGGGAACCTGGGAACCTATTACCCAGTATTAAAACAGTTCCGTTCCCCACTTTCCGCCGAATTCTGAAAGCATTGCGTGCGTTGAATGGCGGAGTTCACAACCGCGCTTTGCCTCACTACGAGAAGGAGGAAATGAAGATAAAATATTTAATTTCCCTGAGTGGGAATCGAACCCATAGCCACACCCTTGAGCCCCTACGCCAGGACTAGCCTCGCATTTCTATTGTGTAGCGTAATAAATAATTGATATAATAATAATTCTTTGTAGTAAACGGCAATCGTTACGAAGGGCACTGGGAGGACGACCTCAGACACGGCTTGGGTCGCTTCTATCACATGCACACGGGTCAACTGCAAGAGGGCTGCTGGACCCGCGGGGCGTGCGTGCGGTCCAAGATGTCTGATATCATTATACGACAATTCTGCGATTTACCTACCAAATATCCTATTGAAATGGTAAACTTTTAATTTAAATCTTAAATAAAAAGACGTTATTTTGTCAACAAAATGCCACGTGAGTTCGAATCCATGATAAGTACGAATAAAATTTGGGATTTAAACCTATAACCATCATATCAGGCAGATAATGTTCCACTGATAAGTATAACTATAACATTTATTTACAATTCTACAGGAGACATTACAAAACTCAAGAAAAATATTGGAAGAAAGTAAATTATGGCTGGCGCAAAGGATCGGGGAGTTGGATAAAAAATTAAAATACTGTATTGATCAAATGTGAGGTTTATTGTGAAGTTATCAGATCATTCCGACGTCGTCTACAATTATCTTTGCGCGACATCTAATAAACCTTATACAAAGATTAACACGATTTTATTACAATGTCATACTCATATCACAGTAATTATTTATTGAATTACTTAAGTATCTACTCAATAGTGCAAACATAATCAAAATTTACACAGCTACACTTGGATGAAGAACATAATAATTCTAAGTTAATAATTTTTCTATGTATAAGTTTGTAACGAAAACCTATTTGATGTTTGTGATTTATAAAATATATATAACTTGTACTACCTACAAATATTATAATAATATAAAAATGGGCAAAAGTTCTTGTATTCCAACAGAAATTATATGTTATATGGTAATAAAAAATATGAATTAAAATTACGACCTTAGACAAACTTAGGATAATAAGGAAATACCTAGCACCTTATTTTGAATTTTATTTGGTTTAAGTAAAGACAATAAGTAAGATTTATAATTGACGATTACATACACATTTAAATATATCTAAAATCCATAATTCAACATGAAGCATGAAAAGTCTATCGATATTCGCCCTTAGACATAAATTAAACTATTTTTAAAGAATATATCGCGTACAATTTGGAAAAAAAAAACTTATTATAACCTTTTTGAACACTACAGAAAATGGTAGTTCTTTACTACCATAGTTTAATTCGTCCAAATTATACGCAATACAAACTTTTACAATAATGAAGTATGTTCAAACTATTTAAATTAGTCATTTGCAAAAAAGTTGCAATCTGCAATAATTTCTTGCAATAGATTAAGCTGTTTGTAGGTCCAATTATATTTATGTATTACTACAATTAGTTAATGTTTCTGCATTGCGTATTGGTGATGAAACCAACGCCGTAAATCATATCAACCTAGTAAATCGTTTAAAATATGTTTTTCTTTAAAAAACTTTTTGAGTGTATCATATTAAATTTAGAGTTAATCATTTATTTCGTTATGTTGCGAAGTCTGTTTTCTGTTCGGTATCCATTATTTAACCGTTTTGGTTAGACAAAAAATAAAAATAAAGATGACCCACAAAAATATGGAGCATATTTTTTTGTTTTCTCTCACCATAGACATATATTTCTTTATATTAATATTTCCATCAGAAATTGTTATTCAGACAGAATCTCGTAATATTGTGAGTAATTTGAATAGAATAGAATACGATGAAAACGTACAACGAGCCATGGTTATAATACCTACGTGTTGGCCGGCGCGTATGTGTCACATACATTTGAATAATAAAACAATAACAGTGTGCAGACGTGTGACGAACGCTCCAATATTTGCATCAGCGCGGCTCGACGAGCGATGATGGACGAGCCTGTATCTCATTGGATAAACCTTTCATGATAATCATATTAATTATCGCTATAATATTATATAGGCACGATTATTAGCTTCACTGTATTCCGCACACAGTAGGGTGGGCAGAGGGAACTTAGTGATACTCCCTTTTCCCACTTTCCTTCGAATTTAAGGCGTTGAATGGCAGAACTCAACGCTGGACTTTTGACTTGATGCCAGAACGAAAAAATGAAAATATTAATAAATAAGAATTCATTCCGTCGAGCACGATTAAACGTTTGTAAATTGACTAAATATGTAAATACAAATATAATGGTATAAAATAATATCTATCTATCTATCTCTTAAATACATTTTACTGTATATATAATATTTTGTTATTTCTTAAATAAATTTAAATTTACGGCGTTGGTTTCAGCCAAACCATACAGTGCTGTTTATAAATATATGCACTAAAAATGTTCAGTACTCTGTCAATTCTTTTATTTGCATAAAATGAATAAGTGAACAAGTCGAATAATTCAATAGATTTTTAAAGTATCCCTTTTCTGAAAAAATAAATCATAAATATTGAAGATGAAAAAAAAGTTGCGTAAAGTAGTAAATAGAAGAGATTTAAATTAATATTTGTTAGAAAATTATGTCCCTGTAATTTTAATAATTTATATTTCATAGGCAAATTATAATTTAATTTTAGGAACGCAATGTTAATGTTACAAATTGTCTGCAATATGAATATGTAAATTATATAAGTAGGTACGATACACCAGATTCAGGTTTAAATAGATAAAAAAACCAATGTAGGTACATTTTCTTAAAACGATAAGTGATAAGAAAACACAAATATTTGCAATTTACATTAACTTGGTCACGAGCTAAAAAGCAATAAAATAATATTTGCGTCCTAAAAAACCTCCTAAACTTAAAACTAAAACATATAGTAGCTAGATAAAATACCAACAATCCATCAACATGAAAAACACCGCGTTTGAGCAACTGATCTAAATAAATACAAATATATTAATGGATTAAAGTACTAAACTTTTGTTTGGTTCTAAAAGACCTTTTAATAACATTAAATATTACAAAATAAATATTTAAGAAAATATATAAAAAAAATAACGTAACGGGACTCAACCCGCGTCTCTTAGAATCCCTTTAGTTGTTCTAACTAAGCCATATGTTCTAATCAAGCTACGTCGAAATTCTACTACACTTGTTACAACTTTTGTATTATGTTAGAGCCCTTGGATCCACGAGGTTCCATTCCGGCTACGTTGTCATTTTTATACATTTCCTTAATATTTTTAGTGAGGAGTAGAATAATATTTAAAAAAAATTAAAATATTATTAAACTATTGATTATTATTAAGTAAACAATACAATACCTAGTTAAAATTTATTTCTCTATAGAGATTCTCATGACATGTATGACTCACCGTCATCGTACACAATTGAATATGTTACGTTACTCGTTGATTGTGCATTAGATAAGTACGAATCTGATAAGCACTCTTAGAACTAGAACGTATCTTTGAACGTCCAGAAATAAACGTAATAACTAAATAAGGATATAGGAAAGAATATTTAAAAAATGTCTTCATTACTATAAAAGTTAAGTAGCTATATACATAACAATAAGGTAAAACAATATTTTAGAACTACACCACTCTCTGCTCTAAAAGCGTGAGATTATTCATACGCGAGTCATGATCGCCCATTTCTATCTGTTCCTTGAGCAACTCCAATTCCTTAATACCTGTTACAGTCATTTCATACTTATGCGTCGCGAGAGACATGTAGAAATGTATGGCGAACGCTAGAAATATTATCATCACCGGTATTAGTACTACACAGGCCGACCAAGCGGCCGTTTCGCTTAAATCATAAAATTTGACCCAGCATAATATAGCTATTTCAACGAGAAACAATATAAGGCCCAGTAAAGTTGAGAAGGCCCACGCGATTTCTATATACCAATGCAATCTCTCGTGAGGAGATTCGTGCACTAAAGATATGCTGTGGAGGTTTCCCACGGCTTCAATGTTAGGTAATATGCAAGTACTGATCATTAAGGCTAGCATATGCACTGCTACTAACAACGTGGTACATACGGTGAAGGCCACTAGCATGGCCGGCGGGACTTTAGTCTGGTTTGGAGGATTCAATTGCACTTCCACCATTGCTACCTGTTAATAAATATTACTTGCTGTATTAATATAAATTTTCTTTTTCTTAATTTATTTATTTCTTTTCTTAATTTATTTATTTTCCATATTATGTAAGTCGTTAGCATTTTTGTATTGAACGTTTCGAATAATTAAGTAGTTCATGGTCAAGGGTAGGCTTTACTTGTTTGACTGGTACAGGTACAGCACTCGAGAAGTTGATTTAAAAATGTAAAAGTACTTTCTTAAAGTATGTACGACGATGACGTGGTACACTGGTGTAAAATATTTTTATGAAATTCAATGATAATTTGCGTAGGCCATTCCATTCATAAATTCCAGTCATTAAGTAGATTTATGTAGGCTATTGTGACAATATTAAGCTAATTTAGCGGTATATAATTTTTTTCATTAATTTATTCGTATAGGTCTTCAGTTCACTCTAATAAACTATGAATTTACATATCAAGACCAAATACATCACATGCGAGTCTAATCCGCTCCCATCATGTTAGAACATTACTTTTTAAATTTTCACGCATTTCTTATTCGCTTCTTCATTCCCCCTTTCCGTCTAATTTTAAGGCATTACGTGTAGGGTAACCACGATTTCTTCAAATGGGCATCGAACCCACAACCATAATATATTACAGTCAGATATTTCATCACTGCACTGATGACAATATTTTAACATTCATAAAAATGTATACAGTTTCCATTATTTTTAATATGAAAAAAGAACATGTAAATAATTATATTTTAAAATATGAGTTCCAATGTACTTACCATAGCAAAACCTGAGAGTAATGCAGAAGTTTTGCTGGAAGCCTTTAACTTGGCACGACTTAGCTGCAATTTCCGCCATGAAAGATACGCTGGCGTGTGCAAGGCATCGCCCGACTGTATTGGCGTCTCACCTGACATTACGCACTTGTGCTGCATCAGGGAATGTAAAGTAATTATTACTATTTAACGTATATATATTTTTAGAGTGTTATTTCACATTTAGGAACGATGAATAGTTTTTTTGATAACTTATATAAATTTGAACGCAGCTTCGTAGTTTTGAAGCCGCGCCTCTTGCAAACCGTACCCTTGGACGGTTTGCAAGAGGCGCTACGTCAATATTCTTATAAACTTATTATACTTTACTTATGTTGTTCATTAACATACAAAAATTAAAACGAAGTGGACTCGAACTTGCAACTATTGTAAATCGTCTATTTCGAGTCCCGCTACGTTAAAAAAATTATACGTTTTTTAAAATATTTATTTAACGTTAGTGTAGAATAAGAACACCACAAATAAAAAAAATTAAAGCTAATTAATTAAAAAAATTAAAGCTACGAAAAAATTATACGTTTTTTAAAATATTTATTTAACGTTAGTGTAGAATAAGAACACCACAAATGGAGAACTGAATTGAACTTTATTAAGCTATTTTACAGGTGTTAAATAAATGCAGTAAATATAATCTTAGTTTGAATAATTAGTATTTTTTTAATTTCACCCTGCATCCTGCATATTAACAGGGATATAGTATTCAGAGGCAACCTAGTGTTAAGATACTGTGTTCCTTCTTATTGCATGTTAAGGAAAGCAACTAACACTAGCACTTTGTGTTGTTACTCATCTCCCTGAGTCAGGATTGAACTCATGACCACCACATTTACAATCGGGTGATAGTTTTTTTATTTAAATTTAATAAGAAATAATAAATGCAAATAAAAAGATAGTTGTATTAATTTATTCAAGGTAGCTTAATAAAATGTAAATTTACCCAAGAGGATGGTGAAAAAATATGTATACCACATTTACTACAACAATATTTTTAAGTGTTATTGTCATATTAGTTTAGTTATTTACACATTATGATTAAAACATATGTTGATAAATTTTGCATGGTAATAATGTATACATAATTAGATAAATATATGTTATCATATAAATAAAATGGTAATATATATTATATACTGTAATTAAAATGAAAAGACGCATAATTCAAAGTCAAAGGTTGACTATACAACATAGATTCTCATTTGTCTGTGACACTCAATTGTACACTTTCACTATTGGAGAAAATCATCATCTCTTAAAACATGGTAAAAATAAAATTAAACCAGCTCCACCATGTAGCAGCAGAGTAGGCAGAGGGAACCTAGTGTTGAGAAACACCATTCCTCAAATGAAAATATAAATTGAAATAAATAAAGCGTTTTCTTGAGTGGGGGTTAAACAGAGTTATAACTTTAAATGTCTACACTATTAATTTTGTGTTATATATTTTTTGAATTATGCTACTTTTATATTTAATCATTGGGATAATAACAATTTGATAAACAAGTAAAACAAAACATTATTGAAGATTTTTTAAAAAATAGTACACCTCATCCATTAAAGCATGTAAAGAATTTCTAAATCTAGAGAATATTAGCTTGTATGAAGAGGGAAAAACTTATTTAATTGGCAACAAATGGAACCAGATGAGTAAAGCCCCTGCCCAAGTTTTATATTTTCTAAACTCACTTTAAATATTAAAAGTGATCCAACTGTCACTTCTCCAGGATGTGCAGGATATACCAAATTTAAGGTGTCATTAATGATCTGTCATCAATTTCACTAAGAAAAAATTTAAATTATTAACTGTGATAATAAATATCATGCAGTGTTTTATAAATAGTTTAAATAGAAAAAGTTTGCATTTGATATATTAATTGTGCATTATAAACTGAATTTAAATAAAAATACCACGATTCTTTTAATTAAAATATTATGATTAAATATGTTAGGACATCTCAAATTATAAAGCAAACAAATTAAGATATAAACTGATTAATTAAAAATATGTATATATGTAATATGAATACCATCATACCTTAGTCGGATTTGGACACCAGCTATTAGATTGGCTATAACGACTATTCGAATTCCCGTAGTGATGATTATTGCCGATAGTACTTGCCGACCAAACCGACATGCCTAAATAAATTGCACGACAGTCCTTCAAATTAAGAGGACGAGGTCACTAGCTTTTCAATAACGATGTATATTCCATTGGCACGTATATTTTATATCCAAAATTATAAAGAAGTCTAAACTTGTAACGCATGTAAATCGTACAAAATCTTATATTTTTCTAATTTGTGGCATCTAAAATAACAAATTGTAAAAGTGACGTAAGCAGTCAAATGACAGACAATGACAATTAGAATAGGTTATAAATATAGAGTATAGATTGAAGAAAAACTAACATTTAATATTAAAGTTGATATATTTATGTATATCATAATATAATTTATTTATTTAATTATATACTGTTAAATTTTATACAGTAAAAATATTAAATTTTAAATCTTATACAATTCTTGTACAAATATTCGATTGCGTTATGCAGACTGTGCGAAACAAAGACGGATAGATTTATCTTATCCAATTTTGTAACGGTACTGCGTCCGTACGGGAGTGTCCAAGAAAGTCGGGCGCACAGTTGGACGAGAATGATAAGCGAATTGCTTTGCAAGTGGATAATGTAGGTCGGATATAGTAGTTTGTTTTGGTTTATCATTGGTTATATGCTGTGACTTGATGCCCGCTGTCTGGATTGTACTTAGTGATCTATGATATTTCGAATTTTGGAATCCGAGATACTGTGACAGGAACATACTGTAAACATTTGCTCTGTGGTTAAGTGATTTTACTATTTTTTGTGCATCACAATGGCCGAAGCTGCAGCAGCCACTTGTGCCAATAATCCTAATGCTGAAATTGTACGAGGCCAGGTGTTTGAAGTTGGCCCTAGGTACAAGAGCCTCCAGTATATTGGCGAAGGAGCCTATGGCATGGTTGTGTGAGTAATATGATATCATATTAAATTATATTTAAATTTTCCTTAACTTTGTTTAATTGCACGCAACTTGCTATTAATAACAAATATACCAAATATTTTTTGAAAGAAACTTTGAAGATTTAATAACCTGAAAACTCTATCAACCTCATTCTAGAGTACAATACACCTATCCCCCAATTTACACGGTAGATACGTTCCTGAGAAAATCGTGTGAAAATTAAAAATTTTCAAGTCAAAACCATGTAAATCGAAAAGCTTGCAGAAAATGCATAATTTTGCTATTTAACAGTTGAGTTTTTTCAATATTTTTAGGTGTACACCACCAACCAGTTGTTTTAATTCACCATAACTAGACTGTTTAACAAAAGTTTAATAATTAATTTTTATTCAAATTAAAATGTTATATTTTTTTTTATTTTAATTAAACCTGTTTGGTAAACTACCATCATTTCGCTCCTAAATTTCCTGCATTTTTCCCTCTAAATATTACTTTAATCACAGCCGTTAATTTATAATAATCTAAATTATGCACTCACTTGTAATTTACGAATATGGAAAATTTAAATCATTTAGTAGTGCGATAAAAAAAAAAACCTTATTTGGAATACCGTGTAAAAGTGAAAATGTGTAAAAAAAACTGTGTAAATCTGGGGATAGGTGTATTATGCACTTATTTTATGTTATGTATAAGATATATGACACAAAATAGGCTTAATATTGTTAATATTATTTTTATTAGTACTATCATGGCAGTTTCTCCAGAAATTTTATAATGCTTAAGATGAAATCTGTGATTAAAATTGTTACCATGGTAAAAAGTTTATAATAAGAAATATTTTATCTAGGATTTTTTATTACATAAATGTATAAAGTAAGCTACTACCAATGCTGTCGTAGTTGGTTCATTGATAGCCATTAATTGTGTAAAAAATTTAAATTGTATATACATATTTCAAGCTTAACTTTCAAATATATTGTTTGTAAAATATATCATATACCAACCTAATTAGAATTAGATGCAAAAATATGAATATATTATCATCTATATGGTTAAGCGGCTTTTGATTAAGGCTTTGGTAAATCAGAATTAATGTAACATAGTAGTTAATAAAAAAATAAGGAAAATCAAATAATAATGAAAGTCATTGTAAATGTGATTCATATCAGTTTATTGAATTTTAATATGTTAGCATTAAAACATTCTTATTTCCATCTTTGGCTCAATTTTTACATTGTTTTGTTCGACATTGTATATTAAGTTCTGGTAGTCAACACTGTACAATGTCTTATTACCAAAGAATAGACATAAAAAGCTTTCTTTTGAAATTTACAATCTTAGTTATTAATTAACAGATAACTTTTTATGATTAGAAAATATCTTATTGGAAAATTGAATCACACCGGCAATATACCTTTACCTTCTCTGGTGTTACACAGGAGTGTGGGCATTCATGATCACTTACCATCAGGTGACTCGAACACTTGTTTGCCTGGTCTTTTCCATATAAATAAGAAAAGAGAATCAAAAAGCCATGCAAGCAAATATTGTTGTGAATTGAATTAATAAACTTAACAAAATTAACAATAGAGTAATTATTTCATGTTTACCCAAAAACAAAACATAATACATACAAAAAAATAGACTATTTTGTATACTACTGTTTATATTAATTTGAATTCTTCAAATGAACATGTCATTCAACCAGTCAGAATGTTTTTTAAAACTAGGCCTGTTATGTATGGAAGATGTTAAGTAGATTCACACTCCACTTTACCCTCCTTTCATATAAGGGTAGATAGAGGGAACCTAGTATTAATATATTCGAAAACTGAGCTGAAACGGAGGCACTAAGTTCTGTCTACCCTGTTAAACAACACAAATGGTATCCTTGTTATTAAAAAGATTTGATTAAAAAAAATAAAGTTTTAAATGAAACTAACATAAACAAAAATAACAATTGGATTTTCAATTAAAATGCTTATAAGATTAGTCTATTTCGATACAACAATTCTAACCGCGTTGTGAACATCGATCACATTCTAACCACGTACTTAACTAGCCGGTTTTTATCACACTAGCGCCGGCTTCGACTTCGTACAGTGGTGAATATAACTTTTTCATACGAACTTTGACTTCCATTTACTAATGTGGTGTATTATATTCTTTTTGCTTTTAATTGGCGTGTAAAGCAGAATAAAATACTGTCCTGTCCTACAATTCATACAATTCCAATATGAGTTTTTTTGGCACTTACTGATTATTCTTATTGTCAAATACGACATCTTAATTGTAATTTTTGTTAGTAAGAGCATCTAGCTTATTAAACGTGTGTGTGTAACGTGTGTAATTATAGGTATTCATTTTTTCAATTTTTACGTATTCAACGAAAAAATATTAACACCGTTTAAAAATTACATAATTATGTTGAAATACTATCTGTATTTTCATGCAACATAATAAACTACAAACTAATAAATCCATTTTTCTTTTTCTTTTATAAAATATTAATATTTTTGTAGCGTAAAAAGCGCCTTGTTTTTGCTCCCAGCTGACCTAAAAACGCTCCCATAAATGCGATCAATTTTATCATAACCCTGACCCAGTGTTTCATTTGCCAATTTTTCTTGTGCTTCTTCAACCATCAAACGCGCACAATGCCTTAATAATGAAAGGTTAGTCTACTCTATTCACAAAGACGTTATAAAAGATATTCCCTGTCTTGTGCAGATACCGACCTTCCACGAAAGAAGTAAATAGATTTTACTTATATTTCTTTATATTTTGATGTCATCTTTGTTTACACAAAAATATATGATAGAAATTTACAGTACTTTTTGATAACATGCTTGTTTGATATAATGATACAGAAATTCTTGTTTTTTTTTATATTTTTACCATGCCCCTTGGTTCCGAAGGATAGGCAGAGAGAATGTAATGGTAAAGTTACACTACGTTTTGAATTCGGTTTCTGTTGTTTATAATAAATGATGTTGGCTTTGGAATCTCTAGAAATATAGGTAAAACTAATTAACTGGCCTTTTTGCAGCGTATAGCTTTTTTGAGGTACTGAATACGTTTGTGGCAAAAACATGTGTGCAGAATGAAAGAAAATTAAAAAAGTAATTTAAGGTTCATGCAGCTGGTTAGTGTTTTCTCTATTGGCGTCATAATGTTGGCCCTATTGTTTCCTTTGTTTCCAAACTTTGCGGGCTGATGAGAATTTCCAAGCACCTGCTTCTTAAAACAGTAATTAACTATTATAAATATTTAATAAAAAGTAAATTAACAAAATAATAAGTCTGCCATCTTAAAATTGCTATTTGACATGAGGTTCTTTTTTACATTTAATATGATAATCCAAGGCTCTTTTATTTTAGATAGCTTTTTTACCAAAATTTGTTGGACGCTCGAAACGCCATAATTAAAAGGACTAAGCGAACTAAACTATTATTTAAAAATCAGCTTCATTCTGTGTTAACAAGGTAGGCGCAGGGAACCTAGTGTTAAGACAATCTGTTCTCCATTTTTCACCGAATTGCGTGTTAAATGACAGAACTAAAAAGTAAATAAATATTGAGTTTCCTCGAGTGGAGATCGAACCCACAACGACTGTCCTCAATTATTTATTAATTTAAAATACTAGTCAAAGATACACATCATCGTAGGGTGAAGATTAGCTACAAACTCTGAAATCGAAATATTATATATCGGATATTTGTAACCATATGGCCTTTGCCTGAGGCACGAAACGTATTTTTCCAGTAGGTTGCACTGCAAACCTCTAGGTGATACGACAGGGGACGGAGTCAAACGAGCCACATACTTTAATATCTTTTTTTGCTTTGATATTTCGATTTGGTATATACAAATTTCTTTTTCTTTTTCTTCATAAAAACAAATTTTTGCTACTTAATAAGTTTTTTTTTAGTTTCACGTTGTATAGTGCGTGTGCAGAGGGAACTTGGGAACCTAGGTTAAAACACTCCGTTCCCATTAACACATTTCCTTTCCCTACATTCCGTTGATGATTATTCCTCTGCGTTCCGTCTAGAATGCAGAGGAATCAATGGCGGAACTTAATTCATTGCCGCGCTCTGCCTGGTAACGAAGCAGTAATGAAGATAGTGGGTGAGTAAGTAAATGAAACTGTTAAATATTTAATTTCCTCGAGTAGGAATCGAACCTACAACCTGTCACGCTTAATCACACTCCTGTGCTCCTGCGCCACGACTAGCTTTATAAATTAATTTAATTTTACAAATTAAAATGTGTTGTTTAGAGTGTTATCGTATGTGCTACGTATTTTTACAGCAATAGTTAAGATTGCAATTATAAGAAATAACATAAGTCAATAGATGCCATTGTATTTGTTATATATGTATATAACAAATGATATTATATCGGTCGATAGGTCAAATGATGCTAGGGGAGATATTACATGGTCAAGTGGACCGTGGTATAATGGCGTCGGTCGAGCCTCCCGCACTCGTATTACAGACAGGTGATGAAATAAGTTATGGGGGTTGCCCTCTTTACAGATAGATAGATAGATTCTATTGTGGAGTGATACGTGTTAAAATAGCAGTGTGTATCGTTTTTGTCGGTATAAATTCTATATTTCTATTCTTAATATAAGAAAATTATTATAGCTTTATTAATGCGCTAGTATGTCTTTAAATTTTCATCAATTTGTGGTCTAATTACCGTAAAATCCAAAATTTTGCTTAAAATAGCGTATTTTACTTTTCATAATATGTCTAACCCCGCGTTGAGTTCCTCCACTTAACACGCAATGCCTTGAAAACTTTAGCGGAAAATGCGGAACGAAGTATTTTAACACTAGTTTCTCTCTGCCTACTCTGCTGTGTGCGGGATACTGCCTGAAGCTGATACCAGAACAGTAGAGTATATATTTTTTTCACATAGAAATTAGAGTCACGTATCAGTCATGTCCAAGTCACGTTGTAGTTAATTAACTAAAACTGTTACACAATATGACCTCCGCCATGAATAGATCCGTTTATATGGAAGCGATTGTCACAATTAACCTTAATTAGAGATAGAGAAATCGTCACAAATTTGTCTATTTACCTTTGTAAGTATTGTATACCTTATATTGCTTAATATATTATTAAGTGCCTACTTAATAGTAATCCTATCTTAATTTTCATCTGAATGTTTGTGAAAAAAATATCTTTGAGATAGTGATTTTGAAAGATAATCTCGATTTTTAAGTATATCATATTTTTAAATTATATCTTACCTTAAATGTTTATATAATAGAAGGTATAAGATGTTTAGAAGAAGATAGAGTTATTTTATTTCATGTGACTTATAATGAAACAATAAAAGTTCTATAAAATCAGTATATTATAAGTAATATGCCCTAAATCTAAAATATCAGTCATTAATCTCTAAATGTAATAACTCTGTGAAGTCTAAGCGATTAGTGCTCGCTCCATTACACATCCGCATCATGGGCACAAACAATGTAAATGTCTTTGTTGGTCGTACAGTAAAACTAATATAATACGGTCAACGAGCCGTGGCCGTCGGATGTTAGGCTTTCTGTGCTTTTGCGTCATATATGCTCGGGAAGAAAATAATCAAAAGCATGTAAATTATTAATCCTCAAATTTAAATCTGCTCAGCCATCGTCAGCTAACTTTATGGCGGCAACAACTCGTCTACTGTATTATAGGTAGTTTAATTATAAAAAAAATCGGTTTCGGTTAGTTTATTTGATTTTTATATACGCGAGGTTTTCTCATGTAAAATGTTCAATTACTTTTTATTAAGAAAATATTTTATCAACAATCTTATCTATACTCCGCGTACATGGTGTAAAATATATATGGTGGAAATAAAGACATTGAGCGCGAGTGGATTTTGCGACATTACATCCGCAAGGATGTCGCATTATACGTCTAGCGTTCTCGTGACTCACTTCTGCCATAGAGTTACGTCATTGCTTGTTGTCTTATTATATCGTATTCATTATTTTTATTATATTCGTAATATCTTAGAGTGTTTTTAGTATGCTAAATTGAAGGATTTGAGATGTTTTAATTAACATTTTTTTTTCTTAATTTGTTTGATATTTATTTCACATCATTAAATTATAATTAAATTTTTTATTTCTCGCTTTTAGTTTCTGACAATTTAAAATACGTTAATCTAGAAATTTGGCTGAAGTTGTATGGCTTCTAAATATCAATAGACAGAGGAAACCTAGTGTACCTCAACACCACGAATAGCCTCCAATATAAAATATCAATCTTTTAAATTGTACATTTTAATTTATATATGTAAATTATAAAATATTGTTCCATTATAACATGAAAAAGGTAATTATTAGCATATTAGCATGAGGAGCACAGACGTCTATATCGTCGTATGTTTTGAACGTATAAGCAATACAAACTACATTTTAGATTGGATCCATATAGAGTATTGAGGAAAAAGGAAACTATACCGACGGATTCCATTTTGTGAACTTCGTGGAGTTATGATCGCACGTTCATCCTATTTATTTACTTCGGGAAATGTTGGTAGTGTGTTGAATATAATTAGAAATTGACTGTTATTATTTATCTGCGGTTTTGAACCAGATTTGTCAGATTCTTAAAGGCTCTCTCAGGCTATTAAAATCGCCTTAAATTTTAAAAAAGTCGGAGCTGCCAAATGTATGAAATTGTTGGGTATATGTTTTTTGGAGTTTTTAAGTTAACCTAAAAATTATTGCATGTAATATTTGCATTTATCAATATATTTTAAAATTTTCAAATTTATTACCAAATGAGAAATATTCTAATGAATTTTAATTTATTATTCGTGTTCTATTATATACAATAATGGCCCTTCCTTTCTTAAGCAATAATCCCGTTAATCTGAAACTAAATGCATTCATAATAAAGATCGTTCTTTTTATACTATTTTTTCTTCACAAAACAACCTTTTATGAGTAAATTGCATAGAAATCATCCCGAAGAAATAATAGATAAACTTTTTTATATTGTCTAAAGGTCGAGTACATACTTATGCATATACGCATTAATATAGATATGTTTTTGTTTTTAAATCAGCTTCACACATCACAGCAGGATAGGCAGAGGGAATCTAGTGTTAAGACACTCCGTTCTCCACTTTCTGCCGAATTCTGGAAGCTCTGGCAGCCACGACTGGTCTCAATATATGTATATGTTAATTTAATATGATATAAGTACTCTCATATACGACTTCAATTCTAAAAATTGTTATTAATTCCGTCAAAATTCCTACTGTCGTACTATTGTTTGTGGACAATAGTTACTACACAAGAGGTAATACCTGATTCTTTTTTTTAATTTATTATTTGAATTGCTTTGTTTTCAACTTAAATTGCCTTCATGTTACTTGTTATAATACCATTTTATTTTTATTGTCTACTAAAACCCATCTCATCGTAAATATTGATAATTATCGATTTACATTATGAATCTATTAAAGTACTTCCGACATTTTGAGGCTAAAAGGCTATTAACAAATAGCCTATATGTTTTTTTTCATGATGTAAAATATAAATTATCTTATAACGGGAAGTATACACAATTATAACTCTATACCATGAAGTAACAAAGTAACGCGATGCTTGTGGGTTCGATCCCCACTCTAGGAAATGAAATATTAACTTAAAATTATATTTCCATTACTTCGCTCTGGTGTCGAGGCAACGCGCGGCGTTGGGTTCCGCCATTCAACACGCAAAGCCTCCAAAATTCGACGGAAAGTGGGGAAAGGAGTGTCTTAACACCCTGGTGTTAAGACACTCCTTTCCACACCCTGGTGTTAAGACACTCCTTTCCACACCCTGGTGTTAAGACACTCCTTTCCACACCCTGGCAGGGTAGGCAGAGGGTACCTATTCCCACTGCCGGGTAGGCAGCTGTTTGCGGGATACAGCCTGAAGCTGATTCTATGAAGTAAAAAAAAAATCAAGAATTAAAACTTTCGTCCTTCGTTGTTTCGGATCGAACTGTTAAACTATTCCGATGGATGTGATTAATGCCTTCCCAAATAACGAAGTTGTGAGTAACAGCAGCGTGAGCGCCAATTTGTGATTAATCTTACCGCTTCTTATTTCAGCTTCCTTAAGTATCGTTCAGATTAAGTTACCCCAAACTTGAGAGGATGAGGGGGCGAGAGGGTGTGAGGGTGTGAGCGAGCACTATGTAATTAGCTAAGAATCGCCTAGCCAGTATTTGACAGCGGTTTGATATGGGTGCCGGGAATATGAGCTGGTTGCTATTAATCATAAAGCATAATAATAATTTATTTTATTATGGACGCCATAGTTTTTAGTACATTCCCTAATTTTACGTGGATGAAAGATATTAGCTACGAATATTTTTTATTTTCGTCGTTTTCGATGACTGAACGCTAAACAAAATGTCTTATAAAATTTCACTTTGATTTAACTAAAAATATTAACTAGTGACCCGCTCGCAGCTTCGTCCGCTAAGAATAAGAAATTATTTAAGTTTAAAAGTTTTAGTAACATTACCATTTTAAATACAATATCCATACATTGAAAATTAAAATTTTAAATTGAATAATAAGAACCATAAGCTATATAAAAATGACGCATATTCCTATATAAATTAGCTGTAAAAAGATAAATATAAATTCAGAAGAAAACTGTACCGTTTTTATTTTCCAAGTAAATTAAATCTACAACAGGGATAACGCTACTAATCAAGTTACGAGCGTAACTGTAGTTGAACGCTCACTAAACTTTTCTCCGTAGGAAATTGCCTCCCGACTAACAAATGTACTGTAATTAAGAATCCCAACTCTTACGTTAATGGTATTGTTTCTTGTTTATTTATTTTAAACAAGATATTTTTTATCACTCTTATCGGTTTCAATTGTTTCTTTATCAATTGTGCTGATAATATCTTTGATTATTTGTATGTCACACTTGTCGACGGTCAAGAATGCTGAATGAATTGCTTTTGTATTTTAAAATGATATGGTTAATATTAACTTGATAATATTCCTTTTTTATTTCGGCGTTGAGTTCTGCTACTCAACACGCAATGTCTCCAAAATTCGTCAGAAAGTGGGGAACGGATTGTCTTAGCACGACATTCCCTCTGCCTACCCTGCTGTGTGCGGGATACAGCGTGAAGCTGATATATTTATTTTATTATTTTTGAATGACATTTATATTTAGGAGTATCCTTCCACGCTAGAGTAGTTTTACATTCTCTTATTCGGCACATAAAAATCATTTCTAAAGTTAGATCTATTTTTGGCATGTGGCGCAAGGGGGAGAGAATGTAGGACTTCATATGTGATATAGGAATACTTGAAAAATACGATATATATTGTTTTCTTTATTGTACTGTATATTGATACAAACTTTCTTGAGGTTCATGGAATAAGATTTTTCATAAAAACTTCGTAAGTCTCATGGGGACTTTAAGAAAATTCTTTTTATACGGAATACTTTTGTTTTAGTTTATACATTGATTGAAATAAGTATTGATAAATATATGTATGCAATATGTATATATATCTCTAGGTAATAATTGTCTTGTTGTTAAACTCGCCAGTCTAAGTATAAATAATTATAACCACGCTACGTATAAAGCATAAAATATAACATATAACGAACGGAGTGTCTTAACACTAATAAAGCTGATTTGATTTAAGTTTGATTTTTTAACATATAACCCCCTAACAGGAGGTCGTTTTATAACTACTGGTACTAATAAAGACACGTTATTTGTTCACCAATGTTAAATAACGCATATTATTGTCAATAAATTGCACCTATTCTTTTCATCTTTATTGGATTTATGTTAACACCTGATAGTATAATCCAACCAAGCTTTGTGTTTATAGCAGTTTACATGTCTTTTGAATTTTCTCTCTTTTGTTGCCGTTACCTCTTTTCGCAGACTAAATCCGCTTTTGTGCTTTACAATTGTCCACGTAAAATTTCAATATTTTCCGTATTTTTTGTGCTTTGTTGCGGTTGACTCTGATATAGGTATACTGACAGATTATATTGGTCTTTAAACATGTTTCAGTTTATATTATGTATATTTTTTTGTCTACAATTTTTAATTTACAAGTATAAAACACATTTGAGCGAGGCCAGTCGTGACCCAGGGGCACAAGCGTGTGACTGTAACGCGATTGTGAGCCCGAATCCCTATCGAGGCAATTAAATATTAAATATTTTCATTTTTTCGCTCTAGTGTCGAGGCAAAGCGCGGCGTTGAGTTCTGCCACTCAACACGGCGGGAAATGGGGAACCGAGTGTCTATGGTCTCTCGGCCAACCCTGCTATGTGTAGAATACAGCGTGAATTTAGGAAAATAAAAACTAAAATATATTTATAAGCAAGTTTATGTAGTACGGTCCATTCCTCACCCTTGCTACACATATAACTATATCGATCAAAAGATATTTATAGTTTTCTGCAAGAGTCGTTTCTGCGTTTACCATTCTGCATCTCAACAGTACGGCTTTCAGAAAACTCTGTTGTAATTTTAGGTCAAGTAGAAAGTAAACGTTGGCGTCGAAGTCTCTGCAAAATTATACTTCTATAGGCCGTCGTAGACCAGCGACATCAGCGTTTAACGCTTACGCATTTGTTGCGAATTCGATTCCTACTTGTGTTAATGGAAGATTATTTATTAATATTTTAATTTCTTCGTTCTGGTACCAAGGAAAAAGTTTCGAAAATTCGGCGGAAAGTGGGGAACGGAGTGGAGTATCAGTGCATAAAAGAATCTCTTCAGTGAAAACATAGATTTTTCTCCATAAATAATCCTTATGTGATAATATAATCCCATAAAAATATTGCTGTCGTAGATAGTTTTTTTTACTTATTACTTTTTTCAAGAATATGAACATTTTAATACACATCTAAATGTTGATATTCTTAACGTAGTTTTCCATGGAACATAATTCGTCGAATTGCGCGCGTATATAAAATAAACAAAAACAAAATATGTATTTGGCATGTTATTTTTTTCATTCAGGCATGTCATGTGAAATAATAATACTTCTTACTAATTACTACTTACTTAATACTAATTACTTCTTGTAAAGTATAATAATAATATTAATAGATTTATATCTTTATTCATTCCAAAGGTGGAAGCTTTTTATTGAGTTTAATTTTCTCTAGAACAGCTTCTCGTTTGATATATGATATAGCGAAAAAAATCGGGTAGAATGTGTCTTTAACACATTTTTTATTAGGGCTGTGAAATGTTAAATGAGCAAATATTTTTATTGGATGGAACCGAAGCCTCATATTTTACATATTCGCGGTACATTTGACCCGCCCCTCGAGAGCTACGTAATGTTATCACTTACGGGTCGTCGAATTGCCCTCGTCGAAAATTACGGACTTTTTACTTCTGCAAATACCAATATTACTTACATGATAACCTAGCGAGCCCAAAGGCTAGTGGATTGAATTGCTTTCTTTGCCAATTGAATTGCTAGTTTAAATTGTTTTCTGTTTTGGTAAATTAATAATAAATTATATTAACTTGTTACCGCCTGTCTTAATACGTCTGCTTCGAAATGTTCACTATGGCAACATTTTATTCCTGAAACTTTTCTGCTAGTCAGTATGTAATACTCCGTACATAAATCCTTTGTTCTACGTATGTAGAGGCAGGTGTAGTTAAGGCAGGACTAAGTAAATGTTTTATTATATTTTGGAAATTACCTTGTATTATTCTTTTCTATATAAAATATTTATTATAATACTTTATAAGTCCTCCTATTATTATGTTATTATAAAAATACTCTAAGTATTTTTTTTAAATAGAATTACTGTAAAATAACTGGTAAATTTTACCACCACTTTACAAAAAAATATATTAAAAATTCAAAGAACTTTTCTAACTTTTTGCTTTTTTTAAAAGAATGTAATGTTTTTCCGGGGATGCCACTGTGCTTTTTAGCACGTCTCTATAGACTGTTTAAAATCCTAAGTAATGCTGTAAAGAACGACAAGCGACAAAAATATTTGTTTATATTATTCTCAGATATAGAAAACCGTAAGTAACGTAACTGTAGATCTCCTTAGTTCTAAAATTATAAATAATGCGAGAAATAGTAATAAACTTTTTACGACGTACACATTACTCTTCATATAAGCGGTGGCACTGTGTGAGTTGTCACATTCGTTCGCGTAACTGCTTACTAAAAGCATTGTATTTTATACTTGTTTAAAGATGTAGAAGCTCGTTTCTTGTCACCTATATAACTTTATATAAAAATATTTTAAAATACGAGAATAAAATAGAAAGTTTTTCAACATTAGCGCGACTTCGTTTTATAAATGTTGAGATGTACGACTGAACGTTTTTTTAGGTACGCTCTATATAACCCACGAAGCGGAGAAAATATATATTTTGTAGCTAAAAGTAGTAGCAAAGGAAACCCATTAACTTAATGAGTGATCATTTAAAGTGCAAATAAAATAAATGCGCACTCAGCCACTAATCGATCATATTTTTATCATCATCATCATCATCATCTGCTATTTTTCTCAACTTTTACTAAACCAGGGAAGTAAGTTTAATTTAATTATGAACGTTCTTTAGAGTTCACTAGTTCCTTTGTAACTACCATAGGGTCGCGTTTCAATAGGTACATAGTTACCAGCATTATTTTTTTCATTTTCAGAGGGAGGAATCTTATGTCAAAACACTCAATTCTCAATTTTCCGCTTGAATTCGAGACGGAGTATTGCAAGAACGGCTAAATGAATATAATTCATTTTTCCAGTTAGAATCGAACCTACAGTCATAGCAATAGAGATATACCAGCGGCTAGTATTATACAAAAAATAAATTACATTCCCTTTCTACCTGATACCTGCTATCTATCTTTCTCAGCGCAAAACCTTAATTCTGTTTGATGAGAATTCCCGTCTCCTGGGATTTTGATATAAATTAAATCTTTTTCGAATATCTCTGTGTTAAAACAAGTGTTCCGAGCAAATGGGATTTCGTGGTAGCCTTCGGTATAGTCAATTTCGTTTGTGACTTCATAATCACCGATAATTTAATTTAAATTACTTCAGGCCTTTTGGGACTGTAAGTGTGTTATTTGTTTAATGTGATATAAATGGAATATATTAACGAACTGAAATTTAAAGCTATTTGTTTTAGTATAATATCAATTTTAATAATAATAAGGGGAAAGTTTTGCAGTTTAGACTACTTTCAACGTACGAATTTATAGGGTCAACTTAATTCTATATAATTTACTTTACAATTGTAAATATGTGATTCTGATATTGCCAAATACTTTTTTTAATACGTTGCATACATTGATTAAATTGTTTTCTTTTCTTTTTTTTTCTTTTTTTCAAATAGTGTTAAAGTGACACTAAACACGGTCCCTCAAGAATTCGAGGGAAATTGGGGTAAATTATTTGTTTAAATATTAAGTTTTATACTTAAATGAAGGAAATTATAAAAAATATGTGAATATTAACTTCGTTAAGAGATCGTCTTATACAATGAGGGTGAGGTGACACGTAAAATCGCGAATACAATTTAGTATTTTACCATTTATAGAGTTACAAGTGTAGCCAGAAGCCATTCAAGAACGGACGTCGGATTTAGGTAAAGCGAGAGCACTCTGACTCCACCGAGAGCACTCGCTTTCATGGCTTTTAGAGCAATTTGAATGTATAAAAGTGCAGAAAACCTGGATTTAGAATATTGATGAGCACTTCTAATGGTTTCGAGACTGGCTACTCAATGTTGGTACCTTGGTTAAAATGCTAAAAATTCTATATTTTTCTATTTAGTTTTATGCCATTGAGAAATTAAAAGACTATTTTAATTGCCAAAAATAAGTATTGATTAAATAAATCAGCTATGTGGCAGAACTCAACGCCGCGGTTTGCCTCGACACCAGATGGATTACATTTGTTTATTATATAACGGTTGTATAGTTCGTTGGTAGAGTCATGATGTAAAATACTTAATACACTATTTTACTAAATACACTGATGTTTTTTCTTGAAACAAAATTTTGCCAACTTCGCTCATTAAGATTTCTCATGTTGTTTTATAACTCACGTCTTATGTTCATCCCCAAGCGAATCTACATAATTGTATCGTTGAGAATACTTTGTATGGAGCGTATGCTAAATTATTATTATGTATTTTATGTATGCAGACTAATTGATAATTAGTTTTAATTAATTAATAAGATTAGGGCAAGCATTTTAGTTCTTAAATAAAAAAATAACTTAAAGGAAAAAAAAATTACGCATTGACCAAAATTTTACTTGTACCTACTTCTTTACTTAAATTAAGCAAAAGCCCACTCTCAAAAGCGGTTATTCGAAACTTTTCTAATAGTATTTGGCTAAGAATGTACAACACCCTCAACAAAGTACCTACTATGTAACTTCTAATACAACTTTAGTTTGAATTTCTTTAAATACTTATTTACTTTTGTTTTGAGAACATTTCTAATGCTATAGGTACAATAGTAATAAGAATTTTCGCTTTAACTGAAAGTTTTTTTATCTTTACGTTTTATTCCGCAAGACACTTTTTGTGATTATCCGCTAGAATTAAAGATACTGTATTTTGAGTAGCGGTGCTCAACGCCGCACTTTTACTGTTAGAGTAAAAAAATTATTCATTCTCCCGAACGTGGCGCTTAAAGTGGCATATACTATCGAGGCAAATTTACGGAAAAATAACCCGGAGATTTCTTTTCTCTACAACTATTAAAACGCTGTAGATTTTTATAAGGTTTTCCGAAACTAGGTCGTCATAACGGGTTAACGAATGTCGTTCAGGCCGTTTTCAATTGCGCTTTACCGCCAAAAAATGGGAATGAATATTCAAAATCACTGCCAAAAGCAAGAGCACTTGCTGTAGAAATGAAATTTGTTAAAGTAGGCGACACAGCTATATATATTTTCTGTATATATTTTAATTGCTTATAATAAATAACTATTGATTTTTAATATTATATTTTTCATCTTACCTGAAAATTGTATTCGAATCTATGTAGTTTTAGTTGACCAAATAACATACCATACAATATTGTATATACATACATCTTTTAAATTTTAGTTTTTTTCGTAAGAATTTTTGCTTGTTCGTTAATTACAAAATTAAGAACAACTAAGAGTTGACTATCCACTTATATATTTATTTACATTTAACTATTTGCAGTTGCTTCAAAGCAAAGTCAGCAATATCTTGAAAAATATTTGTATTTATTGATAGAAAAAATATTATTTGTAACGTTAAAACAAGCTTTCACTCGTTGCAACGACGTTAAAGCTTTTTTTAAATGAAAAACGGCAGCTCAGCCATCAGTTTGAGAAGTCAACGTTAGTTCTGTCATATTTTTATAAATTCCCGTCCTATTTCACTGTGTCGTTATATTTTTTAGTTGGTGTTAAACTTTATGGACATTGAGAATTCTTTTCGAATTTTTGCTTTTTTCACTGCTCATTTAAAGAATGTTAAGTTCTTTTTCGTCTTTTCAACACTAAATTAAGAGAAAATGGTAATCTTTTAAAATATATGTAAATGTGTTCAATGTACATGATAAGACAAATATCAATAGGGATTAATAAATAACTTAATTTTTATATTTCTTAAATTACCTAAGTATATATTTTTTTATGTACAGATCCGCTTACGACAGCATGAAGTTAACGAAAGTAGCCATCAAGAAAATATCCCCATTTGAGCACCAGACATACTGTCAGAGGACGCTGAGAGAAATAAAAATCCTCACTCGATTTAAACATGAGAATGTAAGTTTTAAGATTTATTATTTTTTGCAGCTTATATCACTTATAGGGGCAGTTCTTTTATTTGGAGCCATCGCTGGTTCCTTTAAATGTAATTTGTGATTAATCTGTGTGGAGAAGATAGTGATAAATTTCCCCGATTCGATTAAGTAATACAAACTAGAACTTGGTCCTGTAATCTGTTACCCCCAATGGCCACGTGTGGGTAAGAGCCACAAAGGACGAAGCCATTTCTCTAAATTCTTAGCTGTCTCCGCAAATTTGTGGAAAATGTCTCAATACTATATTATTATGTACTACATGAGTACTAAATAGCTTTAAATATATGTACTTATTCACATAATACTTGTTACAAATTACTTAATTTCAAACAAATAAATTAAAATGAAAAACAATATTTTTTTTATTTTTAGTAAACTTGCAATAATGCATAGTTTTTTATATGCACAAAAAAAAGTGATATTAATTATTGGTACTACGTGGTTGGTAATACGTGATACAGCTATCAGAACTAACATTTGTTATTTTCTCGAAATATACAAGAGAAATATGTAGTTTATTACCACATCAGTCAAAGGAAACGCCGTGAAGTTCTGATTTGCATAAAATCACTATAACTGCTTCTATTGTACATAAAATTTTATATTATGCAGTCACGAAGCATTAAAATTTTCTAAACGCTATTTTCCATACTGAATATAGTACATAGGAACATGCAAAAGTACTGGAATGGGGGATAGTATTTTCTCGTAACAAGACCGCTCGGGGTTATAAAGTAAACATTTACGGCACTCTTCCCGTCACGGAGTTTATAACGTTGCTGCAAGGTTGCCATTCTTTTTCCACGTTATATAAGGTTGGCAAGTAGGTATCTTCTGCTGAACAGCGTGCGCTGGTTGGGTGTTTGTGTTTCTTTGACGAGAGGAAATGTTTGCCTTTTATTTCGTAAAGCGTCACTTTGAATTCTGTCACTTGATGCGGTTGGTTGTACATGAGAAATGACGTTGTTTATCTTTTTTTTTTATTCTAGCCTATACAGTTCTTGGCGACAGAAAATACAATCTGTCTATCCATACCTATATTATAAATTCGAAAGTAACTCTGTCTGTCTGTCTTTCTGTCTTTTACGCAATCAGGGCCAAACCGCTAATTTAATTGTGATAAAATACTCATATAGAGATACTTGAGGGTCTCAGGATGAACATAGGATACTTTTTTTTCTCATATTTGTAATATTTTCGATATATACCAATATATTAAAATACTTATTAATTTGACATGCAATTTATTCCGCCATGTTTATAACAACCGCCGTTGCTAAGCAACGATTTGCAAAGTTTGTTGTTAGAAAACGTCACCCAAAATAAGTTTGCTTAACGCATACATGGCGCGCGCCGACTCAACCTTATGAGACACAAAAACAATATTCTCCAAAAATATTGTCCCTTAAATATTGTTTAAAAAAGTCCGCGTTGATATATACTATAGATATAGATTTGTATACATTAACAAAAATTAGATGATTTCTATAATTTGATATTCATCCTTATGAAAATAAATATAATAGTCACTTTTAGCATTTCATCTAGATGGAAATTATACGTAAGATGGTTTACTGTATAACAATTTAATAAATAATTAAGGAGATGTCAGTGATTCGGAATGACCTAGCCTACGAGTGGTAGGTATAGTATGACCGACGCGAACGGGCAGATGACTTTGATGGTTTTGTAAATTTTTATATATTTTCGAATTACTGTTAATTTTTATTTAATTATTTGCTGCTTATTACTACTACTACTTATTAATTTATCTCAGTTCGGTTATCTATACCGATGTTATACACTTAAAATATCGTAATTTTAATCATTTGGGATTTTATTTAGTAGTAGTGGACACGACAATATTTATTAAATATATTATTTTCAGTTTTCAATAGAATTAATAAGAAAATATACTCTTAAATAATCAAAAAGAATAATAAGTAGAGACATATTATTAGAAAAAATATCTGAGAAATTGAAATAAACCAACATAAAAAGTAAAAGATATTCTTAATATTAGAAAAAGTACTTAAAAGGATAATTTTAGCCAGCAATATCAAATAAAATAAGAAGAGAACCATAGTGTATTGTAAATTAATTACAAACAGCAAATAAAGTTCGAAAATGTGTGAAAATTTATTAAACCGTCAACATCATCTGCCCGTTCGCGTCGGTCATACCTACTATGCCGCCCGAAGGCATCAGTCTTAATTATTTATTAGAATGTTATACAGTAAATTATAATTTCAATCTAGATAAAATGCTAAAAGTGACTATTCTATATTTTATTTTTTGTCATAAGGATGAATATCAAAATGCCGCGGTAACGGTCGCGTAGCGACGACGGTTGCTATTACATGGCAGAATAAATCGCATGTTAAGTTAGGAAGTATTTTAATATATTAGTATATATGTGTAATGTAAATAGCCTATAGCACTTCTGAAGAATGCAGCTTTCATACAAAACAAAAACATAGTAAATCGGACCAGTAGATCCAGAGATCTTAACGTTCAAACAAACGAACAAACTCTTCCGTTTTATTATATTAGTGTAGATTGTTCGCAAAAATTATTAATTATTTAATATAGAAAAATGTTTAGTATCTTTTGGTACTTTTTCAAATATTAAGAATTTCCTTTAGTTACTTTTACTTCTTTTGTTTGTTCACTTCGGTTACTCAGATATTTTATCTAATAAGAAATCGCCACTTATTATTATTTTTTAACTTATTTTAATTATTTAATTATTTATTGAAAACCGAAAATAATTTCATAAATATATTTAATACAAAATCGTATAGTCCAAGCGAAGTGTAGCCACGTCCGGGCCCACTAGTATTAATTATAAAATCGTTACGGATCGGTGTCTATATGAATGTATCAGAGAAATGCTATTGGCATTTAATAATTGTCTGTTTATCTGTGGGTTAACTGATTTAATTGCAGTTTTCACTACTGTATTTTGGCAAGCTTTTCTTAGCATTTAGTTGTTTAATTCCAATCGGTTAGAAATAAAAAAAATATACCATTTTAAAGAATGTTTCACAAAATTGCAATAAAAAACTGTTTTATTGAATCAAATTTAGATATAGATATTGTTTTTAAATTTATATTGTTATTAGAAAACGGACATATTCCAGATTAGTTAATTGATAATTAATTATATAGTTCTAGCGGACGAAGCCGGAAACGGGTCGCTAGTATATAAATTTAAGCTTAAGTAAAATTTTGTTAAACTAATACATTGTGTTTTGTTTCAGATTATTGATATAAGAGATATTTTAAGAGCAGAAACCATTGACCAAATGAAAGACGTGTACATTGTACAATGTTTGATGGAGACGGACCTTTATAAATTATTAAAAACACAGGTAATACAATATGTTTCATTTACTTAATTAGTGTAAAGGTCGTCGTATTCGTGGCGCAGCAGTACACTGTAAACGCGGATGTGAGTTACTTTCATTTCTTAGCCCCAGTAAAAAGACAAAGAGATAGAGGGAGAAAGAGTGTTTTAACGCTAAGTCTGCTTTATGTGAAATAAAATGTGAAGCTATAGAAATACTTTAAAAAAATACAATAAAAACAATACAAAAACATATATTCAAATATATATTTCTGCCCACAGTACTTCTAAGAAAAATAACAAAAACATCTCTTGCCTCTATTTTAACATAAAAAAAATAAAACTTCCATACATGTATAAAACATGTTATTATTATTGAAATAGAATTTGCTCCTCGGAAATAATGTTATTCAATACAAACAAAATGAGCTATGCTATACAGTGAAACCATAAGAATGTGGTAATATAAGATTCTCTGTCCACTTTAAAAAAACGGTAAGCAAGTTCATATATCAGCATGTTTCGAAAGGGTTTCATAGGTTGAACTACATTATATTAGTTGTCAAAGTAGGATTAAGTTGGAAATTTTTATTCCAAGAAATCTTTAAAAAGTTCATACATATTAATACAGTTTCAGAGTGTTGAAATGTTATAGAGTTTAGAATGTTAAATTTAGATTTTTTTGTAGTTTCACAGTTTATTTAGACACTGCTATTTTCGCTTGCAGCTCGATTTTAAGAATGCAAATTCAAAAGGCGGAATTAAACGCCGCATGTTACCTTTAAAGTGTATGAAAATGAAAATAATTAATTTCCCTCCAATAGAGGAAAGATACCATAGCCGTTGTTTTTAAAGGTTTTTACAGTGAACCACTGCGAAACGATGTCCTTTAAGAGACATTTGCTAATTTAAATAACCTGTACCTTTACAGGTTATTATATTCAAAACCATATGCTGCCTTAGCATATGGTTTTGAATATAATAACTTGGAGTTTTTTTGTTTTAGAAATTAAGTAATGACCACATCTGCTATTTCCTGTACCAAATCCTGCGAGGGCTCAAGTATATTCACTCGGCGAACGTTCTTCACCGGGATTTAAAGCCGAGCAACCTACTGCTTAACACCACATGTGATTTAAAGGTAAACATGCTTGTTTTAAAATTTAAGGAAACTCATCGAAATTACATTTTATTGAAAAGCTTTTTTGAAATTATTTATCTCGATTTTCTACTAGATTTGCTAAAATTAAAGTTAAATTAGCTTCTTCATAAATATCCTAATTAACTCTTTAAGCTACAGTCGTATGAAAACGTTTCTTGGTATATTTTATTTATATTCCGCTTATACAGAAACACAGCTTGTTAATTAGAGGAACGTCATCAATTTCCTTATGTTCTTATTAAGTGCAGTCACGCAGTGCTACGCACGAAAGGATACCTCAATATTCCTACGGGAACAGAAGAAAGAGGATAAAAAAAAATAGGGTCGTAAAGCGATTTTAAAATTTAAAAAGCGCATTTAAATTATAGGATCGCATATTTATACCAGCTAGCTATAGGTACCATAGGAAACGGCGCTGCCATTGGCCCTTAGACATTTAAAATTTAATATAGGTACATTTTTCAGAATTTCGCTAACACCAAAAATATGATGTAGAATATTTCAATAACATAATTTTCCACAATTTCCTGAAAAAAAACATCTCTAACATTTCATAAAACTGAAAATGTGAAAATTTAATTAACTTAAAAATATACGCGAAAAATTCACTTTAAAATTAATGTTACTTCAGCTGTAGAAAAGCTGAGAACGATTTGAAATACAATTAATCAGTTTCAACGCCCTTAGGTTGGATGTCGTCGGCCTTTATTTACTATAAGAAATAATTTAATACTCAGAATAGAGAAATCCTAAAAGTGCAATACACAGACGTACAGTGTATTACATAATTTCTGTGTAACGAACGATCTATAGATAGACATTACGCATTTGTTTGATTTTAATATTGGCGGTTTTAATTGTTGCGATGATTGATCCTTAAGCTTGGCACAATAGAATGGTTATATGGGAAATAATTTTGGTTCTTTTATAAAAAAAATGTATGGAAATAAATTACATTATAGAAAGCTGCGAAAATGAAGAACGGAGTGTTTTAACACTAGGTTCCCTTCTCCTACTGGAGACATTGCGATCTAATTAATATCTAATATTTTAAAATTCCTTCACCATTTCAGTATTCGATACATGTAATATGAACATAATATCCTCATGATATTCGCATCATTAATTGGGAGGAAGAGCTAAAATATCTATTGTAAACAAAACAATAAACTTTCAGCCATATTATACAATAATAACAACAGAAAAGATACTGAAAGAATAATTTTCTACAAATTGATTTTTGCTGAAGGGTTTTGTTTCATCAAAGTTTTAAAGAAACCATGGCTCGTTCCACAATTAATTAAGCAAATATTACCATTTTACAAGATAACAAACAGCTTTTTGCAGCATCTTGTTACAATAATGAAAGTGCTAAACGCAAACCCGCTGCGTTGATAGACCTCGTTAGTTTTAATCTTTTCACTCTGTCTTGCTAAAATCTTTAACCGCAATTATTTTAAATATCATATTTTTTTATTTAATTAAAGCATATTTAGACTGTTCAATACTTCTTTCCTTATTTTAATGATGTCTTTTTAAATAAGTTTTTAAGCTACACCAAAAATATAACGTGAGAAAGCAGCTTTTAGAATACATGTGGATGAATTACCAATACACATCTCAGTGTAAATCTGCTGACAGCCTTTTTAGCAAATTCTCAAGAGATACAAAAGAACTTTAAAAAAACTACAAGTAACGCATATTATCAGATTTATATTTTTAGATATATAATGTATAATATATAAATTCTATTTACATTTTTTGTCAATATTTAGATTTGTGACTTCGGTCTGGCGCGAGTGGCGGACCCGGATCACGACCACACGGGCTTCCTCACGGAGTACGTCGCGACGCGCTGGTATCGCGCACCCGAGATTATGCTTAACTCGAAGGTAAATAAGATATAATATATGTGTTATATTGACTAAATGTGCTTCGAAATCGATCGACTGGTTGTGAGTTCGATTCCCATTCGAGGAAATGGATTTTTTTTGTATTATAAAATCGTTTTTTTTTAATATACGACTATACGTCAGTTACCTATTAGTTCGTTCAGCAACACATTTAATATGATAACGTTATTGCGTGTTTTAAGTTTAACGGTTCATGACTTCGTATCACTTACATTTACATATTTAGTACATACAAAATTTGTATATTAATTATTTCAGCGTGAGATTTTTATCATTTAATATTTATATTAACTGAATTCTTTTTTTAATTATTAACTTGTTAGTTGTATTATTTATTGCTGTAGTTTATGTAGTTATAATTTTTATCGTTACATTTCATTTTTTTTTATTTTACCTAATGGATCCATTATAAGGTTCAAAATATAGTATTAAATGTATTTCTTTACTTTAACACATATATAAACTAAATTTTATATTATATAGTGAAATAAAAATATTTTATCGAGTCTAAAGTAACGAGGCAAGTCGTTATTTCAGCCCCAACGGCGTGACGCGGTCGCTCGGGAGCTTCGTAATTTTTCGCAAATTGCGCTTCAGCCTCATAAAAATTTCGCTTGAAAAATCGTGAAAAGAGATAGTATCCATCGAGAATGACGTGCATAATTTGTACGGTTCGATTGTTTCGATGTATTGCTATCGAAAAATCGATATAGAACTTTATTTTAAGGGAATATGATCGATTTTGTTTATTAATTTTTACGTAATATTATTCTTATTTGTATCAATTTAAGTATAGCTAACGAATGGGATAATGGGACTATTGAGAGCACTTGTGCTGAGGGCAGAGTATCGATTTGTCTCTTTGAGCAGGTGAAATTGAATCCAATATACAACTATAGGTTAACAAAATATTTTTTGTTATATGCTATTTTGGAAATTTACATAATATTTTTTAATTTTATACTTTATATATATATATACTTTAAAAAATCCATTCAGCATAAGCCAAGAAATTGTGAGCTTCTGATATTTAATAAGAGCTAAGCTAAAGAACAGTATGAACACATTGAAAGGAGACACGAACATCGCTTTTTTAAAATCTTATAATTAAATAAGAAATATCTCAATTTCGTAGCAGCCCTTTTTATATGTTATCCATTGTGTGTTTTACGAAATATTATTTTCTTCTCTTTGACTGTTTCCCTTCATTATTGTATTGTAAACAGGGGTTTTCGACCATAGCGACTCATTGTGCATTAATTAAACCTTTACTGCTCTCATTGTCTGGTATATCGTTCTTTTAGGAAACAAAAACTTATAAACAACAAAATATTTTTGTCATTACTTTAAGATACAGCGGGGGTTCAATATTTATTCAGGGCAATAAGGAATCATTCTTATTGTTTGTTCCGCCACTCAATACGCAATGATTGGAGCGGATGATTCGAGCGGAGAACGGAGTGAATTGTCACTAAGTTTTGGTCTCTCTCATCTACTATATATTTACAGACAAAGCGCATAGTTGAAGACATATACGTGGAAAGTTTTTTTCTTGTTTTAGCGACGTATATAATCTGCTTTGTATACTTACTAATATTTTTTTTAATGTAACAATGATACATCAACATAATAAAAAACAATTCGTGCAGGGCTACACGAAGTCCATCGATATCTGGTCGGTGGGATGTATTTTGGCTGAGATGTTGTCAAACCGGCCAATCTTCCCCGGCAAGCACTATCTAGATCAATTGAACCATATCCTGGGCGTGTTGGGATCACCCAGCCAGGAAGACTTGGACTGCATTATCAATGAAAAGGTATGAAAATTGTTAAAAATACATATACACATATAAATTAAGTTGATTTTATTCTCAATTTGTTGTATATCTTAATCTAAACTTAAGATTTATAAAAAAATAAACAATACCTGTTATCAGCACTTTAATAAATATATTTTTAATTAACTGAAAACATAATTATATCGTTCTTAAAGTACACATTTAATTAATAATGGATTAAATTAATATATTAGAGTGTACGTCTATTCCCAGTAGACATGGCTGTTTTATGACTGTTTGTTACAAGTTATAAATTTACTCCACAGACAACATAACAAATTCATGAACTATAGCTGTCCATAGAGAGATATTAAAGAGTAGAATAATATCTTACTATAATTTACCTGTACGAAGACTTAAGTTTCGCAAAAACATTAAAAAAAGGAGACCAGTTTGCGAAATAGCATATATAGCGGTAGTGCTCCAATTAAGCATATATAAATTTACATACATAATAATAAATAAAAAATGTAAATAAATATTTCTAAAAATATCCATTTTTATTAAAAAATACGTAGGTACCTTGTTTAAAAATAACGAAAAGACTAAATTAAAATAAGAATGAACCAAATCAAATAATCTAATTGTTTTCCCCGTATACGAGCATATACAAACTTTGCGTGTTTTATGTTTTCATTTCGGTCACGTCACGTTCCGGTTATTTGGACCACCCCAGTGAGGGGGCGTAGTCTCCGAAAGAATAACCAATTATCCAATATCTCTATGGGATAAATGCTAAAAAAGTATTTGAAGCGCAAAGTTTAATTAGGATTATATTTAAATGTGTTTTTATTTGTATAGACTTTATGAAAATAACTTTTGTATACTTACGTAGATTAGGGTAGCCCGTGTTAAATTTAAGGAATAAATTAGAAAGCCAAGTTTTATTAATTCATATTAATTAAAAAAAAAATAATAATCTCAGCTTCACGCTGTATCCCGCACACAGCAGGGTAGCCAGAACCTAGTGTTAAGACACTCCGTTCCCCACTTTCCTTCTGTCAACTTCTTAATTTACTTTACTAAATTTCTACGTCTTTATTTATTTAAATCATGGAAATACTTATTTTTATTTTTAACAACAATTTATTAAACGTTGTATGTAACTTTTAGAAGTTACGGATAATGGATTTTAATTAGTAAAATATAAAGCCATGCTAGAACCTGTGAGCAAATAAAGAACATAAAAAGTTTATACACAAACTTGACCTCTTTTTTTTTCTTAAATTATTTTTTCTTAATCTTCTTTCTCGTTTCTTTAACGACACTATTCATACAAAATGTAGCCCGAGTAGAAGATTGGGTTGGGCGTTGGTGAATCATTCGTCATTGCCTTTTATCGATAAAGATTACGTGTATTTAAAATCTTTAACGCACTATGTATTATTTATATTACCTCTAGGTACTTTATTTACATTTTTAAAAGTTTTTATATAGTGTTAAAGTAACAAAATTTTAATAATAATATTTTAATTTTAGAAGTGATTACACGATAATTTTAATTAAAGTTAATAAACTGAAATACAGACCAAATATACTACATACATATAAAACATATTATTTTCTATTAACATTAATTAAATTATCTTTTGTGTGCGTACCTAATATGTAATTTGCACTTGTAGAGGCCTAAGCACTCGAGAGTATGCTCCTAAAGAATGTCGTATATGAGGCCTGATGTCCCATTGTGTAGTCCTACATCAAATTATAAGCATTTCCAGAGTAATTTCGGCACAAAAATGTTATTACTAGAGAAAATTCAACACGAATACCATTATACTAAAATATATAATGCTAAAATAAATATATACATATATTTTGTACAGTTATGTTTTTCTTTCTGTTCATTTATATTTTCAACTTCGATTTATATCTATTTAAAGTATTATTTGGTAGATGATATTTTAATATTGGCTGCAGTAACACTTGTTTATAAATGTATATATATAACTGATCTAATGAAATTGTCGTCCCCTACTAAGAGTACCCCTACTCCAACCCCGAAGCACACTTTGCTTATCGAGCTTTTTATTAATAAATACCACTAAAGCCTACACAATTGCCTTATAATTTTCATTTTTAAGGCAATTGTGTAGGCTTTTTTCATTCATTTCATGCCATTGACTTGCAGATTATAAAAAGATAGATTATATAAAAAGTTAATTAAATTAACTCTTTTACAGCTCATTTTTTAGCTTTATTGTCCTGAAACTTCGAGTTCTACATAAAAAATCTTTCACATACTTTATCTTATACTTTAGTATTATACTAGTTTATAATTAATTTTCCCTCCCGTATCTTCTAGTACGTAATTTTAATACATTATGCTCGTACGTTCATAATCTTGGTTTTAAACGAAACACCTCATCTAACGAGTTACTTTATTCATAGTTGATAGAGTTAATGCATAGGAAGTTATGCTGCAACTACGCTGACTTAGATGCACTAAACCTAACTTTGCTTCATCCTAAGTAATGCTATGAAATGCAAAATAACCATAAAAATTATCTACAGCGCTAATAAATTACTAATTAAACAGGTCGATGTGTATAAGAAATATCTTAAAATATAATGAGAGCAATAGATAATTTATTTTAGAAATTATATTTTTGCGAGTATGCTTTTCTGTACATTTTGTTTTGATTTGTATAGGTTAAAGTTTAAATGAAAATGTATCGTATATGTTCTGAACCCAATTCAATCAATCTTCTCACAAACCGTATCTTAAAATGCAATTAATTTAAAAAATATAAAATATCTTAAAATACGAACTTAATTAATAAAATGAAAACTTAATTTATATCTGTATAAAGCTGGTTAAGTTTAATTTATTTCAATATTCATATAGATAGTGGAAATGGAAATGATTAATTAATAAATATCATGACTTATTTATTTTACTTAGTCCCAATGCTCAAGACATATATATGTAATCTGTACCAATATTCGATTATCACACGATCGTACATAAATAACGATTGATAAAATTAAATATTGCTTTATTATCTTATCATTATTATTATTATGCGAGCGTAGCCAACACTTATACTCGTATATACACCAAACAACGTTATCCCTCACGCAATAAAAACGATCAACGGAGAAGATTGGCAAAGGTTAGGAATAAACAAGACATTCTCATTGTAGTCTTTATTGGATTCCTCATCCATAATTGATGGACAAGGCGTGCATGGGGACGAAGCGGTCGATTCGGCGCTACGTGCCCTGAAAATGCCTCACTTTTCTTTATTATAAACGTGAATTCTGAGGTTGGATTTTCTTCGCATATTTCTTATATGCTACTATGGGGCAGTGCTTCAGATATGAATTCAATATGTATTCTCCAAAAAAGAGCCGTGAGATATATTTATAATCTAAGAGAGAGATGCTTTCAAAGATGCAGGTATTATTACAGTTGCTTCCCAATTTGTATATTATAACATTCTCTTTGTCCGACAAATAATATACATTGTCATAGAAAAATTGGCGACAGTCATAAGATAGGAACGAGATATAAAGATAAGATTGTTACTCCAAGTTTTCGCCTCCAAAAAAGTTAATAAATCTTTCATGGGGCTGAGTATACGTGTATATAATAAAATTTCGCAGTGTATTCTTAGTTTGCCACTAATTTAAAATGTCTGTAAAAAAAGCTCTAACAAATAAAGCTTATTACACTGTTCAAGACTATTTAGAGGATAAACATGTGTGGAATTAATGTCTATTGAATGTCAGGCAGGATAGCTGCCAGCTAATGTAATAGTAAAATATACCATTGACTTTGAAAACTTTGAGAACTGCCTTCCGAACCGGTGGTAGCTTTTTGTTGACATGTACATTCGACGATTCAAAAGTGCTTTTATAGTTTATTTGAATAAATAATATTTTGAATTTTAATTGTGATAGTTATATTTTAGGTAAAAAGTAAAAGTGTTTAAGACATCAAAGTATCATCGCAGTTCAATTACGAAGAGTCTAGACTTTTCGGCCAGTCAGCATTATTTTCAGTTTAATATTCTTAGCTGGCAAAAAGATATTAATAATAAATCGATATGTCTATAATGGTTCCACCTCTCGGTTTTCTTCCAGGGTCATTTTTTGTAGGCGCTCGTCGCGCTAATCATCACTATTTTTAGTAAATTATCTATGTTAGCAAATGACACTTTGATAAAAATATTTTTGCTTTAATCAATCTATTTCAATTTCAAAGGCATTTTAGGTTAAACGTCCGCACAGTATGGTAATGTTGATGATAGAACAAATAACAGATGCGGGATAGTTGTTCTTTCCCATCAACATCAACGGGTTGATATATTTGAAAATGCATTTCGGTGTTGTTGTTCACTACAATTGTTTTTTTTCGAACTAGTAATAGGCAAATTGCTCTGTGAAATTAATTATCGAATACGCTAATGTTCTAGTTTTTAAGGCAGTTAAGTTGACAATTTTGAAATGATAAATAAATGAATTCGAGTCTAGATATATATATTACATATTAGATTGTTCTTAGCCCAAAGCGCTTTAAAATTATGTAAATTCAATTTCGTTATTTGAGTCTAGACTAAGTAAAACCTGTTATGCTAATCCTCATCTTAGTTTTTATCTGAAAGTGCACAGCAAATCTCATTTGTTAGCTCATATGAAATTATCCAAATGGATTCAAAATTGGATTCTATAGACATATATTTTTTTAATTACTTGCTGCCTTTGTGGGCTTATGCACAACAACTTTGCTAAAGACTTAGTTTACGATTCTATATAAAGAATAATACATACATGTTTATAGTTTATTTTATGACAGCTCGCACTCATGTTGAATGTCTACTTAGTATCATTATTAATAGGCTCCTCTCATATTTTCTGCACAAGTAATGAAAACGTACATTTCTAGCATATCTTTTCTAATTAAAACTTTTGATTGAGGTTGGCTTCTTGTCTAACTTTTGACACCCTGTTAATTTATATGATGACAAATCGAAGTCGTGTTTATTGAGGAATACAATTTTATGTGAGGTAGGTAATTTAAGTTTAAAACCAAGGTACAATATTCTTTATTTTGTATAAAAATATCAATAAGCTATTTAATAACTAGAGTAAGATTGAGTTCCGCCACTCTACACGCAATGTCTTGAAAATTCGGTAGAAACCAATGAACATTAAGCTCTTTTTGATTACACTGCTGCATATATAGTGACGCTAACAAAATACCACCGTCGTAATGAAATAAATTATATGTATTTTGATAGTTTGACGTATAACCCTTCTCAACTGACCAATTAGTTAAAAGTAATTACATAAATTAGAAATACATTTTCAACTTCATAACCATAATTGATTAAATATTTCGTAACTAGAATAACTAGCGGTATCGCTGAAACTCTTTGATATGAACCGTTTGTTTTGGCTATTTGTTACAATTTCAGATAAATCTGTGAACAACAAAGACCTTGTTATACAACAATATAGCTCAACTAACGTTCTGAATTTACAAGGGACTTGATTTTTATTGTTGCATTTTTACTATTCCAAATCGACCAGTATATATAATTTATATCGACTCAATATTTACTCTCTCGATTTACGACTCGATTAAATATATTTATTGATATTGCTGTACTCGTACGTACATCGTTTAACATTTTCTTATGTTAACTAAAACGCTAATTCGGAGGATGGCGGTGGTTTGTTACTAGGTTTTTCTGTTAATTCCGGAACAATCACATCGGCATCTGCACCTACTTCCGAAATTTCTGTTGTAAAACATATTATGTTTTTTATTATCTTAGAATCAGCTTTTGTTTTTAGGCGACTTATAGACATTTATTTAATCTTCATATATAGAAAACTTCTTATTTTGGGTCTGTGATAAAGTCCGTACATGAATGATGGCAGAAAGAATAGAACAATATAATTCATTACACCTTTCTAGGATATATATTATAGAAATTTAAAATAAAATGTATGTTTTTATTATGATCTGTATTTTTTTACATAACATTGTCATACATTCGCTTTACGAACAACATATAACATTTTCGTAAATTATAGGAGTTAGCCAAAGTCAAACGTATTTTCAAATGCATTGCCTGAAGCACCTGCTCTTTACAGATGGCTTCGTTTGAAAAATTATCTGTCATATACGTATTTTCCATATTCAAGTGAAGAATAGGTATTATACTCGTGAAATTGAACCTGACAAACAAAAATTTATTATTAAAACCAGCTAAGTGCGAGTAGGACTCGCCTATCGAGGCTTTCGTATCTATTTCAGGATTGTATGGTGGGTTCGATTCCCACTTTACTGCAGTGAATGAATATTTTCATTTCTTCCCTTCGGTAATAAGACAAAGCGCGGCGTTGAGTTCCGCCACTCAACACGCAATGCCTGGAAAATTCGGCGAAAAGTTGGGAACGGAGTGTAATAACACTAGGTTGCTTCTTCCTACCATACCGATGTGTGAAGCTGATAAAAAAACGTACAACAAATATTAAATGCTACATTTATTCACAGGCACGCAGTTACCTAGAGTCATTGCCGTACAAGCCACGCGTACCGTGGACTGATCTCTTCCCCGGGGCGGACAGCAGGGCGCTCGACCTCTTGCATCGCATGCTGACCTTCAACCCCAACAAGCGTATCACGGTTGAAGAGGCCTTGGCACACCCTTATCTGGAACAGTACTATGATCCTAATGACGAGGTTAGTATGTTAGACGCTTATAAATCATAATTTACATCTAATTCACGCTTATTTAGGGTGAATCTTATACTATTAATTAATTAATATAATAATAATTAGGTTCCCTCTGTTTATCTATATAAAAGGACTTGTCCTCACTGACTGAGGTAAGACGCACGCACAGTCGTAACCGCTGACGGTGGAAACGTAAAATTCGGACAGGTGTTTACTTTCGTAATCTAGACATCCACTAAGAAGGGATTTTGAATAAATTTAACCCTAAAGGGGTGAAATAGGGGTTCAAAATTTGTATGGAAAAATTTTTAAATCGGCTCCAATTTTTATAAAATTTTAAATTTAGATTTTTAAAAGTATTTAATTGAACACGTGTTTCATCATTTTCTGGAATTCTCCCCCTATGGGTGCAAATAAGGGGTTGAAAGTTTGTATAGGATTTTTTTTAATCGGCACCAGTTTTTACAAAATTTGAAATTCAGACTCTTAAAAGTATCTAATTGAACACATGTGTCATGGCTTTCTAGAATTTTCCCCATAAACCAATAAGGGGTTGAAAGTTTGTACGGAAAAATCTTCAAATCGCTACCGATTTTTATAAAATTTGAAATTTAGACTCTTAAAAACATTTAATTGAACACATGTTTTATGGTTTATTAGAATTCACCCCCAAAATAAGCAAGCGAAGCTGCGCGCCTCCGCTAGTCCTACTATATGCGGGACACAGCGTGAAACTAAAAAAATATAAATGGCAAGGTTTGTGAGGATGGATGTTTGTTCCATTTTAGATTTAGATGAAACTTTAAGTAATATAGTTTACATATCACAATAATACAAGTTATAATTTATGTAAACATTTTGTATAATTTGGATTGGACGCGTTTGAATCCTTACTAAGTAATAAATGTTATGAGTCATCGTGGCGCAGTGAGGAATGGCCTCACTGTATACGTGATGGTTCTCGGTTCGATCACCACTGAGGTGATAGATAATATTTCAGGATTGGTCCTGCAAAGAAAAAGCGTGGCGTTGAGTTACGACACTCAATGCGTATTCTGTTTAAAATTGTTCATCAGAAAACCGGGTTGCTGGTAATATGTAAAATGCATAGAACTGAAAACAAAATTGAGTTTTTGTCCATTTAATTAATGTCAATGTCATTATAATGGCTGTTATATATCAACGGTGTCTGATATGTCGACAAATACATACTCGTATAGGTTATATTGATAAATTGTTTGCCGCAATACGGCGCGTAGTGGTGTAATAGAAGCCACACATCACTGTCCGTTAAATAATAACACGTGAGCGGATCCTATATATGAATATACTGTAAAATTACTTTTGTATAGAATATATAACAAATATGTACGTAGATACGTATAAAAAGTTTAATCCAACAAAATATAAGGACAATTTAGTACAATGGTGAAATATTTAATATTTATTTTAAAGTAATTGAAGGAAATCCCCATAATTTGCGATATCCGCCCGTGGGAAATTGAATTAATAACAATCAGCACTCCTGAGACCTGACCCGGGGCTCTGACGACGCGAAATATTTACTTTGTAAATTTAACAAATAAATATACAGTGTCAATACGGTGCTTATTGTAACTCAATTACGAAACAATCAACAAACTCCATTTATTTGCGAACAAGGAAAAACTCGTTCTGTAATAAATCGTGCCTCCTTGGGTCTAGATACAAGTAAAAGTTTGTAGCTATCGTAAATAGAGGTTTGCTTTTTGATTACCATTTAGCTTTTAATTGATTTTTGTTCATTTTTTTGTAGATTTTCTTTAATTAATTGATCTCTTATTTTTGTTCATTTATTTTTGAAGGATAATTGTAATACAAAAGGACTTTTTAGGACTTTGATGTGAAATAACTACAATTTTAAGTCGTTCTTACGTACTAAGGATTGCAAATGTATTGGAATGTTTTATAAACATTTTATATTACGCTCGGACATATTATACAATAATTTCAATTTGTTGGATAGTTTTTGACACACAATTAGTCTAAGATATATGAAATTGAAATTTAATAAAATATTATATGAAATTTTCCATTGCAGCCCGTCGCCGAGGAACCGTTCCGATTCACAATGGAACTAGACAACTTGCCGAAGGAGACACTCAAAAAGTTCATATTCGAGGAGACCCTGTTGTTCCAACAGTTAAACGAAGACGCGTAGACCTTCATACAGTTCACGTCACCAACATGGCGGATGCATGCAAGCTCAATTCAGAATTTCAATAAAATTTAATATTTCCCCATAGGTTGTTAACAAGTTAACTTAGTGTTGCAGTCATCGTTATTAATGTGAATGTATTTCGATTGCCATATCTTATCTTATCAGCTCGTTTACTAGAAATTGAATGACGGACACTCCATATAAACGTTTATTTAAAAAGAAGCAAGAGTTTGCATGCCTTTTATCCTTATTTCAGTTTCAGCCTCCCACCATGTCGCGGTCAACCGAATGGCTAACTAGGTATTATTAATTCTTCGAGTATTTTCATTGCGTTTTATTCGCTAAATTCGTATTATATATAATGTTACTTTAAGATTCGTACCTCTATAGGTTATTGGCATGTTATCACCAGCTTATAAACATGCTCGCTGTATATTTATATTATATCAGTTCAAATATGAATGTTTTACAACGATTTTTATATTAATTCATTTCTTTATCTTGTTGTTCACTAAGTATTTTTTTATCTGTTATAAGAATATAAATTAAGTGTATTAATTAATATGAATAGTAAACGTTCGACTGGATGTAGGATTTTGGAACAGTAGATAAATAGATGATTATAGATAGGAGTTTTCTCAATTTTATCAACGTTACCCCTAGTCGTGCGGGTTCAGAACGATGTGTGGAATTGCGTGATTTTACAGTATTACAGCGAATTGGTTGAGAGGCGAGAGGCGTAGGAAGAACATTATTCCTGAAAGATACATACTCAATATCGTGAGAGCCTAGTGGCTGTCTGGGTTAGCCTTATGATCTATTTGTTTTATTTATTTACTTCCTACGATTACATTTGGTAATATGGATGTTGACGTTAAGAATTCTTTATGGCGTTGGCTATAACCAAAAATGAATAGTGGATGAGCTAGCTAGCTATAGTCCTTTTATGGTAAAATAACAAAATATGCTAAGTATTTGAAAGATATTTCTATGCTTTAAATTAATAAGGCACTCATGGCTTATGACGTTACGGTTCGTTAGCACTCTCTGTGTTAATATGAAAATATACTCTTCATTAGCTTTGCGTTCTATACGTTTCAATGTGTAAAATGTGTCAACATCCTTAATTGAAACAGGTCATATGACTCGAAATCCTCAAAACTAGGAATAGGTACTGTTAAGAGGGAGAGAATATTCATATGCTGCAATTATATTTACTCCTACTGTACTCACACGAGACGCTAGTTTTTATTCAGAGGGATATTTCGATGGACAAACGAATGTATAACGATAATGTTGTTGAAAAAAAATTTAGGAATAATGAAACTTGTTTAGATCGTGGTTACTTGCGATTATTGTTGAGATCGAGACGGTTAAGAGTGTAAATGTATACCTTTATTTAACATTTTGAATTAATATCTATTTTTGAAATGTCACTTGACGAATTTTTGGGCACTTATTATTACTCTTTTTTTCATCCATAACTGCCCGTGTCTCCTGTGGCGTTTGTTAAAAAACTCGTTCACTTTGAACGCTTTCAATAATTATCGTCTTCCTTCTATCTATGTACGTTCGCGCACAGTACTACTATTAGAATAGTCTTCATATCAGATGTTTTAAATAGCAGTTGATATTGATATCTTTATGAAATTGTGCGTATCTAGCGAGTTTTTTAACGAACCTTCAGTTGCCTCGTGTCGACTATAGTACGCAGTTTCGTGTGTTTTCATTTCGTATATTTGTTTGTGTAATGTTTGCTACGGCGCGGTCGGCTTCGTGACTGATTGCTTTGAAATTAATAGCTATCGACGTGGACAACTGTGAACTCCCAGTTATTGTTTGTCGTTATATGGAAACGTTACATACATACGTATAATAAAAGTGGTCGTTAAAAATGAAAGGGATATATAAAAAGTAAATGAAATAGACTTGTTCCATAGGCAATACCTTCGTAACGTTCGAAACATTCTACGGTAACGTAGCTCCTAGCAATGTTCGGTAGTCGATAGCGATTACTCTTTCGAGTCTGCCGTCTCTGTCAAGAAACGGAGACACACGCTGATTGATTTGGGAGCATATTAAATGAAATTTAAATTTAGCGTAATATTTGAGTCATTTGAAAAGTTTAGCCTCTAAATTCTTATTAATTCTTGGGACGTCTGTTGTATCGTATTTAAAGGTTTATTCTATTGATGTTGTGCTGCCTATTTAAGACTGCAATGAATTCAAAAATTTAACATATTGTTTATTCACTGATTCTGCACCGCATTATTTTATGTCGATATTTTTTGTGTCGGTTGTTTTTGTGAAATCATCTATGTGCGATATTTTAATTAATATTTCGTAGTAATAAAAAATTGCAGTCTTAGTTGAAGTGACATGTGCGTTTACGTCGTTGGCGTAAGACTAAGTCACCGAATCGCCTTGTATGTATACATGACAAACGCTTCTACTCAAGCGTTTTACGGGTTGCGATTGTGATTGGGTTCAATGCTCACTCGAGGAAATTAAATATTTAATATTTTCATTTCTTCGCTTCATGGTTGAAGCAAAGCGGCGCGGCGTTGAGTTCCTCCATTCAACATGAAATGCCTCCAGAATTCATCGGAAAATGGGGAATGGATTGTAATACTAGATTCTTTCCACTGCCGTGTGCGGGATACAGAGTTACGCTAGCGAATATACGTAATGAATTAAAAAAAACAATTCAGCCTGTTATAAAAATGGATCAGAAATCGCCTTTTCAACACAATATTAATAGATTAGAAATATATTTTATTAAGATTGGCAAAACAAACGCAATCGGAACGCCGTTACGTCGTTTCGGAACTTTGGAAATAGCCGTCTGTACAGTTTCGACAATTGTTTCTCTTTAAAGATTTACAATCGCTTAATCACAGTTTTAATGTATTTTTAGGAGTAAAACCTCGACTTTATTAATAAAAAGACAATTTATGATTATTGTGGCATAATAGTAGTTGTATTGCGTCTTATATGTGAATTACTTACATCTCGTTCGTCACAGATATCTCGCGTTTATTGTTAAGTGTTTCTAATATGAATGTGAAATCTTTTTTAAATGAAATATGAAATTTAAATTTTTTGGCGAGAAAGATTCTAATCTAGTAATTTTTCATGTCTTAATATTTTAAAGCGTTAAAGTAACACCAGAATATCATTACGTATTTATTGTTAAAATATGAGTGTTGCCATATTTTCTTAAGTCATTATGTACAAATTGGATATTGTAAGATCATTTGTTATCTGTCAACAGTTGAATATTACGAAAATAAAATTAAAACCAGATATATTTTTGTGTTTCATTCTTAATCAAAACTCTTTCGTATTACATTTAGTTATTTTTTATAATATTATGGGATTCGAAGTGTCTTAACTCTAGGTTCCCTCTGCCTATCTTGCTGTGTATGGGATCCAGGGATGAAGCTGATTTAATTTAATTTTTCTAATTATTATACCTATTATTATGGATCCTATTCCTACGCGATAAAATTAAATATTTAATATTTTCATTTCTTCCCTTTGGTTCCACCCCCTAAACACGCAATGCCTCCAGAGTTAGGTGGAAAGCAGAGTGCCTTAACACCACTTTATTAAAAACTCATTCACTTTTTTCTAAATACTTCAATAATATTCATATTGTAAACATATACTACTCATAACTACATATTTAAAAGACAGGCATTTTATTTGATCGATAAGACAGACAAAACATTAAGTTCCCCTATAGCAACACGCGATGCTTCTGACACTTGCAATCAGAAACGTCAGCGTTGAATTGCTAACTTGTCAATCAGTGAAATATGAATCCAAATATTATTGGTGGTAGTTCTCTAGCGTTTACCAACAAAAAATAGAGTTGGATAAAAAATTAGGTATAGTTGTTTAACAACGTAGCCTAATTGTTTTATAGTTATTTATCTATTTTAAAGGAAGAAAATTTATAATTTAATTAAAAGAAATTAAAAAACTTTAAATATTTAAACTGAATTTAGTCACACAATGCAGCGGGAGTTGGATTAAGGGCGCAAGACCGGACGAAGTGGCGAGAATTAGGGGAGTTTTATGTCCAGTAGTGGACGTTGAAAGGCTGATGGATGGATGGATGGATACAACACTGATTTTAATATTTATTATTTTGTTCCTAAAAGTATATACATATGTACTTTTAACTAAGAATTAAAAGTACATATGTATATATGAAACAAACAAGTACATATGTATATATGAAATATATATGAACATAACGTGAGAAACGATCATAAAGCACATTTATAATAAGTAATAACAGTAGTAATGCTTACAAGCAGCATAAAATACAGGCAATAGTTCCCAGCTCTTTTACAGTAGATGCAATATATATTTTGTAAGTTCTACTTAAATACGTTAGTATCCCACAAAGGCAAACTCATTTAAAACATAAATATTTTTAAATGTATCCGTTACGTACCTTTTCCTTTGCACAGAAATCTCGTCGTAATTGGATACTGGTCGTTTCAGTCATGTTATATATTACAGAAATTTTATACTAAGCTATTAATATAATGATGTAAGGCTTCTTTTAAGCTTTTATCGATTCCTTAGTAAGAATTAGGGGGTCAATTCGGAAATCCATAATTTTAAAAGGCAAGTACCTGTTCTAATTAAGTACGTTGAGCAAGTTATGCATAAAACAGTAAAAAATATATATTTTCCAGTCCCAAAGGATAAGAAAAAAGTGTAATGCAAAGTAAGTAAATAATTGAAATCTGGGGTTAATAGTTTGTTTGGTTTTTTTTAAAATCGGCACCGTTCTTAATAAACACGCGTTTCATAGTTTACTAGAATTACCCTCTAAACTGAAAATATTTTCATAAATATTTTTAATAAATTATTTTCATAAATATTTTAAACATTCGTATAGTTCAAGCGGGCGAAGCCGCCCAAGTCCGCTAGTTCTGTTTAACCGCCACGAGACAAGACCATAAATAATGTATTAAAGTATATAAACCAGTTATCTATGCTTGTAAAATAATTTTACGAGAACAATAAAGGTAGCGTTATAAAATGGCGCGAATCCACCAGAGCTTTCTAGTTAATAAGACCGCATGTTGGTGAGCAGGTAATTGGCTTTAACGCGGTGATTACATTTTATTATTTACTTCCACGTGGTAAATGTAGGTATTCTTTTTTACAATACCTAAAACATATTTTTTTACTTTTCTTTTTATATCAATTATAAGTAAATTATGATAAGGGAGGATAATATTATGAGATGATGAAAAATAACAATAGAACTTTTTTTTATTTGTTGTCTTAAATTTTGTGTTTCATATAAAATATTAATTTGTGAAATTGATAGACGCGAAGACGTTAATGAAACTATGATGAAAATATCTAAATATTGTTTCCAAGAATCATTTATTTACCGTTTCGCTAAGAATATAATTTAACTTTGGTAGGTAATATACCTGCGAAGCCAAAGTCAACGTTATTGTTCCTAAGTTGTGAAACATTTTGTGAATTTATTATCTATCGTTGTTTTTTTTTTCTTGAAAAATATGTTGTTAGTATTATAATTATAAAAAAGATTTTGGGTATTTTTTTATTAATTTAGTACTTTATGATCGATACATAAATATTATATCAAGCTTATTTAATAATATTTTAAAATAATAAAAAAGATTCCCATATAGATAATAGGAATTCCCTTCAATGAAAACTTCGCTCTGGCGTCAAGGCAAACGGCGACACACAACGCTTCCAGAATTCGGTGGAATGTGGGGAACGGAATGTCTTAACAACAGGGTCCTGTTCCTAGGATCTTAACACTGAGTAACTTAAACATACTCTTAATTACATAGCAGGTAAATGTAAATTAACGTTTGTTGTAGGAATATATAATAATAATAATACTATTACAGTTAATTACAGTGTAGGGGAGAGTAGGATAATGGGAGTCAGAGGGTAATAGGAATCACCCACATATCTACAAAACAGTACACGCGAACGACGCGTAAACGATGTCCTGTCCCTCGCTTTAGCCCCCCGGCGTTGCCTCGAACGTCTCGCACCAGTCAGCGCCTGCGTTTCTGAGATACGGCCGTGTTTTGTTTTTTCGCTCCGCTGATATAATTTTTTGTCAATGTAAATTTGAAGGTAAGTTTCGAATAATTTGCAGTATGAGACCGAAGACATTTACACGTACTTTTTTTACTTTACGTTAGATGTTCAAGTTGTGATTCGCAGTCCATATTGTCCTAGTATTGTACAGTTTGTTATTTATTAATTGTTTTTCTCGTCAGTGTAGAAGTGGATAATGAGAGTCGGGTGACTCCCATTTCCCACAAATGATCACTGTTAGCCGCAAGTGATTTTAATGTAATAAGCGACTAAATTTTTTTTTATTTCTTTCTAGATGCCAAAAGTACGAGTCAGAACAACTGAGAAGGCTTCCTGGTCTTCTAATAACCTTGAAAATGCTTTAGAGCTTATTAATAGTGGTTCTTCTATAAGAAATGCTGCTAAAACAATGAGAATTCCATTTTCGAGTCTTCAGAAGAGAGTTTAGAAAGGTTCTATTTTAGGACCATATCTCGGACGATACACTGTGTTCAGTCCTGATGCAGAAGCCGAGCTAGCAGACTTGGTGAAGAAAATGGCAAATATTTTCTATGGTTGCACCGCTAATCAAATAAGAAGAGTGGCTTTCGAATATGCTGAAAATTGTAACCTAAAGCATAATTTTAACAAAGCTCTAAAAATGGCTGGACGTGATTGGTTGCATGCTTTTATGGCTAGAAATAATATTTCTGTCAGAAAACCGGAGGCGACCAGCATAAATAGGATCACAGCCTTTAATAAAACAGAAGTACTTCTATTTTATGACCTACTGGGCCAGCTGATGGAAAAACATAGATTTATACAAAAAAACATTTATAATTGCATTGAACCAGGCATTGAAATGCCTGTTGCAGGCAGACTCCGTGCACTCCGTGCAGACTCCGGGGAAAATTCTGGCCACAAAAGGACAGAAGAGAGTGGGATCCATAACCAGCTGGGAGAGAGGAAAACATATAACTTTGTTGTGTGCTATGAGTGCTGCAGGCAAATATATCCCACCGATGTTTATTTTTCCTCGAAAAAGGTTGACTCCTCTGCTCGAGAAAGATGGTCCAGCAGGAGCGCTATACAAATGCTCAGACAATGGTTGGATCAATGAAGTTTTATTTCTTGATTGGTTGGCACATTTTAAACAGCACGCTAAGCCGTCTGCTGATGAACCCATTCTTTTAATACTTGACAACCACGCTAGTCATATTTCCCTCCCAATTTTCGAATATTGCAAGTCCAATCACATTCATATGTTGTCTCTTCCGCCACACACATCTCATAGAATACAGCCTCTCGATGTATCTTTTTTTGGGCCGCTCAAAACAGCCTATAAAAAAGAATGTGATTCATTTTTGAAAAGCCATCTTGCAGAAAAAATAACTCCTTATGACGTAGCATCCTTGGTGAAGAAAGCCTTTAATAATGTTGCGTCTATCAGCAAAGGAGAAACAGGATTTAGATCAACTGGAATATTTCCGCTCAATCCAGAAGTATTCGCAGAAGCAGATTTTCTAGCAGCAGAAATTCTCCAATCTGAGAGTTTTACAATCCATGATTGCAATGAATCTCTTTCCACTACTAGTACCACTCCCAGAGTATGTAAAGAGGTTTTCTCACCAGCCCCGAGCATGTCAAAAGAAGTTCAATCACCAGCTCCGTGCACCTCAAAAGAAGTTCATCCCGCAGTACCGAGCACACTAAAACAGATGAAATCACCAAGTCCTAGCATTTCAACTCAAATTACATTGCCTAATTTAATCAAGTTACCAGAGAAGACACATATTATTAATACAAGACAGGGCCGAAGGAAGCAACATGCGACAATCTTAACTTCAATACCAGTGAAAGAAAATCTAATAGAAAAAGAAAATAAGAAAACAAAGAAAAATGGAGGCAAAGAAACACAACACAACAAAAGAAAATAAGAAATGGAAAGGCAAAGAAATGGAAACCCTCAAATCGGTTCAATAGGAGTCAAATCCGTTTTTTTTAAACATTTATAATTTCCAAAGTGATTGAAACTGATCTCAATTGATAGTATATTAAGTTAATTATGTTTAAAGGCGGTTGCAATAAATATTTTGTTTAAAAATAAAAAAATATTTGATTACTCGCTTAAGTGACTCACATTACCCTCTTTTACCCTATACTTCTCTTTAAAATATCGTATTTCATGAGGAATTTTCGGGAATTCTTTTGTACTTTAATCTTAAATATATATACTATATATTTAAACATCAATCGAGTACGAGTAAATGTGCAATACCAATCGTAAAAACATCACTAACTTCTGAATCGTAAAATCAATAAACCTATAACGCCATTAGTCGATTAAATAACCATTTGAATCGATTTCATTCCACTAATGCGTGAAAATGTCAATTACGGTGTTCATTTTGTGATTAAATAAATGAACACGGCTAATTTTCAGTTAAAAATTCTAATTATTATTTCGTAATTGCTATTTAAGCTCGCTAAAATAACTGAATGGAATTAAAATAGAATTTATTTAGTTATAAATTGAATTTTGACCTTTTTACATACTACATGTATGTGAAAAATGTAAGGAATGTAAGGAAAAGAGAAAAAGGTCAAAATTCACACTCTTCACGATCCCGCACACAGGATAGGCAGAAGAAATCTAGTGTTAAGTCTAGTCCCTTTCCCCTTTTCCCCCGAATTCTGAAGGCTTTGCGTATTGAGTTGCGGAACACAACAACACGCTTGTCCTTGACATGAACAATGAAGAGCAACGAAATGAAAATATAAATATTTCTTGGCTGTGGCGCTGGGGCAAAGCGCAGCGTTAAGTTGCGCCACTCAACACGCGGTGCCTCCATAATTCGGCGAAAAATGTAGAACGGAGTGTCTTAACACTAGGTGCCCTCTGACTACCCTGCTGCTGATTTATTTTTAATTCATGACCATGTAATTAGCAATATAAATGTTAAATAAAATATTTCTTAGCACTTAGAACAAAAATGTTCATCTTTAATAATTTCCTTTGTTTTTCGCGCACAGAGAATTCTTGATATAGCTAAGCTCAGAATATCGTCGAAGGGATTAGAGGCGCGCCTTTGATTTAATCCTTAGAGCCTTTGTGTGTTTATCTTCTATCTATTTGAACGTCGTCGCTCCAGTCAATGTGTGGTAATAGAAGTATTAAGTGATATTCCGAAAAACGATCCGCAAGATATATGTTTATGTAATTACTTTGTAATTTGTTTACTCACGATGTACTTATAGGATATATAAGCTTTTTGTGGAATTATTAATATTAAAAATTTACACGAGTTTCAGCTTTGCAGAGTATTAAAACATAATTTGATTTAAATTGAGTTTTTCAACTCCGAATGAATATAATATTAAGAATATTATAACGCTTCCTGTACCAGTACCATTTTATACTTTGCATTTTTGCAGTTGCTTGTAAACGAAATATTCGACATAATTTAATAATGTGGTTATGAAACGAATTGAATCCGCTCATCTTATTTAAACTTCAACTAAAAAATGACAGTATAACGAATAATTAAATTCAACATTATTGTATATGGAATTCATCATTATAATAAAACGTACAAATATATTGTTATTTCTAATACATATTTCAAAATGAAAGCTGCAACCCGTAGCTAAGTCCCGTAGCTTGTAGCTCGTAGCCGCTACGAGAATACACTCCTATTGAAATAGGTTTATTTAAGAATATATTTTACAGTAAATTTGCTGCATGGAAAACTCTACGAATTATGTCTATTTTTAAATTGTATATCTATATACAGAAAAAGAATCGATATGATTTTGAACAATAATAATAGAATAAAAGTTACTTTTAGGACAAAATATATAGCAACGGATACTTAATAAAAATATTCAGTTTTAATATAGTTGTATTAGAACACAATATTATTTTTATTTTCACACATAGAATACATTTCAAGTAAAAACCATGAGTACAACCATCAAAAATTACAAGTTAAAAACTTACTTAAGGCAAGTATTTTCTTAGATTCACACTATATTCCACACGGCCTGGCAACCTGGCAACCTGATGTTAAGAGTGTAAATCTAAACCACAAATTTTTACAACATTAGGGACACGAGTCCCTGCTCCAGGACGGCCACGGCCAATCTTAATATGACAACATTTGTGGGCGCTGAGAAGGTTTACATTTTTGGTATTAAAAAAAAAAGACAAAACTTATGGTGACTATTCAGGAAGCAGTCGTACGATATATTGAATTTTTAATTAATCTTACAGTTACTTTTGGTACACATATGACACATATAACAACATAAAACGCCCGTTATAAAAGAAATAGCAATTATTTGAATAGCCACTGTTGCTTAATTAAAACTTAATACTAAAAGTTCTTCAAAAACATTATTTTATATGCTCTATTTACAAGTATCTAAACATTACACAAATTAAGTTATGACATAATTTGACGTTACTTATCGCACATGTTTTAATTATAAACTGTTACCGATGAAGGGTGTGCCATATGTGGCCTTTAACGTACTTAATTAAACTCAATAATAATTAATTATTTTAACGCCTGAGTACTTGCGAGTATTTTGGTGGTTAAAAATATATTTTATATAATTATATGTACATTGATATGAGACATTGATATCGTTATGGGCTCCAGTCTCATTTGAGGAAATTAAATATTTAATGTTCATTTAATTTCATATCTTCACTTTTCTAACGAGTCTAAGTGCGGCGGTGAATTACGCCTACCACGCGCAATGCCTTTAGAATGCGATAGAGCAGTGGAGAACAGAAGTGTCTTATTGAGAACGGAGTGTCTTAAAACTAGATTTCCAGGATCCTTCTATCTAGCTATAAATACTTATTTTTAAATAAAAACTGCTGCTTTTATATATTATAATGTAAAATCTATCTGCTGTCATATTTGCGTTAAAGGCAAAAATATGTATTTTAGAAACACAACGTTTTAGAAACGTCGGCCTCAATTATTGGTCGGCATCAGCGCTTTAAACGCTATTAGGCTTCGAGCGTCCTCGCGCAGGCACAGCAGAATTGAAAGCTTACCGCATTAACAGTAATTGAGTTGTATTGGATCATATTTTTGAATTTCGGCTTTATTCGACTGGAATGAAAAATATAAATGAATATACGATATTATATGTAAGAATATCTACATAGGTATCCTCATGGATATATGTAAAAAGCTTCATAGCTGTAAATATATATTTAAAAGTAAGTAGTGTTTTGGCATTTTACCGACACTGCCGCCTAAACCGACCTGCCGTGCCGCCGCTGTTACATGACCAATTTATATACAAACTAGTGGGCCCGGACGCGGCTACGCCCGCTTGAACTATACGATTGTTTATTAAATATATTTATGAAATTATTTTCGGTTTTCAATAGAATTTGTAAGAAAATATAAGCCTAAATAATTAAAATAAGTTAAAAAGAATAATAAGTGGAGATTTATTATTAGATAAAATATCTGAGTAACCGAAATGAACAAACAAAAGAAGTAAAGGTAACTAAAGGAAATTCTTAATATTAGAAAAAGTACCTAAAGTTTGTCGTGCGCTACTAAACATTTTTCTATATTAAATAATTAATAATTTTTGCGAACAATATTAAATAAAATGATTAAAATTACGATATTTTAAGTGTATAACATCGGCAAAGATAACCGAACTGAGATAAATTAATAAGTAGTAGTAGTAATAAGCAGCAAATAATTAAATAAAAATTAACATAATTCGAAAATATATAAAAATTTACAAAACCATCAAAGTCATACTATACCTGCCACTCGTAGGCTAGGTCATTCCGAATCACTGACATCTCCTTAATTATTTATCAAATTGCTATACAGTAAACCATCTTACGTATAATTTCCATCGAGATGAAATGCTAAAAGTGACTATTATATTTATTTTCATAAGGATGAATATCAAATTATAGAAATCATCTATTTTTTGTTATCTATTTCTTGTATACAAATCTATATCTTTAGTATATATCAACGCGGACTTTTTTAAATAATATTTAAGGGACAATATTTTTGGAGAATATTGTTTTTGTGTTTCATAAGGTTCAGTCGGCGCGCGCCATGTATGCGCTAAGCAAACTTATTTTGAGTGATGTTTTCTAACAACAAACTATGCAAATCGTTGCTTAGCAACGGCGGTTGTTATAAACATGGCGGAATAAATTGCATGCTAAATTAATAAGTATTTTAATATATTAATATATATCGACAATATTACAAATATAAGAAAAAAAAGTATCCTATGTTCATCCCGAGACCCTCAAGTATCTCTATATGAGTATTTTATCACAATTAAATTTTGTGATAAAAATTGTGATTCGGTTTGGCCCTGGTTGCGTAAAAGACAGACAGACAGAGTTTCTTTCGAATTTTTAATATAAGTATGGGTGGATATCAAGCCTTTGAGTAAATAAAACATTATTAAAATGAAATCCGCTTAAAATTATAATATAAGCCGTAATATAAATAAACAATCACAGTATTCATTTTATGTAAAAGCAGGCTAATGTCAACTTTGTAAAATTAACACTAATACCCAACATAGCCTACTTCCACAACTTGCTTTTATTTTAATAACATGAGCACTTAATGAGAGATGCGAAAACCACAATTAACGAGTATGTTTAATTTATTCTATACTTAGTATGTGATTCATTAAGTTAAAATAATTTGTTCTTCACAAAAGTTTTAATTCACAAACTTAATCAACCAAAATCTTAAGCTTCTATTACTAATTATTTAATCAATAAAAAAAAACCGGTTAAGTAGGTACGAGTCGGACTCCCCCACTGGAAACACAACTTACAAGGGTTGACAAACGTAAATTTGCGGACATATGCACTCATATTGTAAGAATAATGAACTACAAATACAAGTTTCGAATGATTTGTTCTCACTTCTTGCCAAATTTCATAATTGTATGTTCCTAAAAAGCACTCTATAGGTTTTGATTACGCGTCGAATTTCATATAATGCAGCAAAATCTATGTGTAGATGCTCGTATCTTTCGCTTCAAGACCATCAAATTATATATGACTATTTCCCAATAGTTTTTGCTTGATACCATCCCATGAGACCCCGTCTCGAGATGGTCCTAATAGACGGAGAAACGAACAACAAAGTGATCCATTTTGATCTTTTGAGGTACAGAACCCTAAAATGTTTTTCACTTTAGTTTATGTATAAAGTTTCTACGGTACAAATATTACTTTCATGTTGGAATTCAGGAAACATTAACGTTGTAGGTACGGTACAGTGGAATGCTCTTGATTCCCGCGTCCACGTGAAGCACGCGGGGACGTCTGCTGGACCTCCCGAGGTATTCCACCTGCCTGCATTGTTTATGTTTCAATGAGATAGTCGCGTAATGTACTGGGCAAATGAAATTCAAAGTCATTTTCACTCAATTAGAATATTTTTTTTGCTTTTTAAGTTCATACTTAAATTTCTACACAAATTTCTAATGAAAATTTAGAAGGAAAGTGTTTACGAAAATATTGGTTCATTGTATCTTGTAGACGTATCGTATAAGCTACGAGTATATTATAGAAATACATTCATCTCATTCTTACATCAGCCTTTCCGCCGACGCCAAATATTTGTTACACCTTTAAAATAATTACCATAATAAGCCAATTACTGTGCACGATAAATATGAAACATCCCTCAATTAACATCCCTTAATATTCCTCATGATTGTACCCCTACGCTACGCCACGACGGCCTCAAGACATAATATATACACCTATATAACTAGCTATAACTAATATATAACTAACTAAAACTAATATATAACTCGTCTTGTTCTATTTTTTGAAGATCTGTATCTGTACCTATACTTGCCTTTAATTTTGTAAATGTTAGAGTAAAGCACTAGTTAATCATTTGTAATCTTCGAGTCTAGAACAAAGACTTAAAGCCGCTGAGCAATCTGGGACATTTAATCAGCCTTTGTCTCTAAAGCTTATTAGGAAAAATAGTAAAAATGGAGGATTGTGAAGGGAACGTAGAGACTAAATTTCCTTAGAGACTCATAATTTATTGTGTTTATTTAAGTTATAATAACAAGGATTACATGATTATTGACGATTGAAATTACTGCAAATTAATTTTATTTTTTATTTATTAAATAAAGGCAGGTCACTAAAAAAACTATTAGTACCTACGATTCATATAAAAGTACTAGCTGATTTATTTATTGGTTGTTAAAATATATTCAATATGTAACCTATATAAAATAAAATTAGCTCAAACCCTTCCAGAAATTCCAGTGAAATGAGTACAAGCAGATGCACCAAACAAAATGTTTTTTTTTTCATTAAGTACATTTTTTATATATATTTGTAGTACACATATTATAGACAGTAAAAATGAAATTTCATCTCATATTATTATGAAATTTAAATCTAGCTATTACTTATTTTACAAATGCAACAGAAATAATATTATAAATTTTCATGAAAATTAAAATTGGATTAATGTCATGTCCTATAGATATAACTATCCGATACGCCAATAGCGGCACAATTTATGTGGTACCTTTTATTTATATAAATGTAATATTTATTACTGTAATATTTAAAACAGTGACTATAAACCCAACTGGTTCTAGATTCGATCCGCAGTCGAGGAAACAATTTATTTATATTTTCAGTTTTTCGATGTGTTGAGTTCCGCCTCTGAACACGCAATACCTCCAAAATACGTCAGAAAGTAGGGAACGGAGTGGTTTGACACTAGGATCCCATAGCCTACCCTGGATTCAGGATATACCGAAAAAAAAAATATTCGTATTATTTAAATTATTAAATTGGTTAATTAATGACTTGGTAACTTTAATAAGAGATAGAAGTTCATTATTATATAAATCTATGTAGATATTTCAATTCATTTATATGAAAATTCGGATGGGTGCTGAATTCAAACGAAAATTAATGCTTGAGTAGATTTAAACAGAATACATTATGAACACTTTACGAATTCTCAATAATTTTATGTTATTCTACGTTTTGTTCTCACGTCCCCGGGCTTCGAATGAACGGCGTCAGTCAATCATTATATTCATATTATTTGACTCGGTAAATGAACAGATACAAAAATTTATTAAGCCGTAATTAATATTGATAGGGGTACAAGCGTATGAATATAAACGCGACAGGTCGTAGGTTCGATTCGTTCATTCGGATAAATAAAATATACAATATTTTATTTCTTCGCTCTAGTGTCGAAGCAAAGCGCGGCGTTAAGTTTCGCCACTCAACATCGAGTGCCTTTAGAATTCAGTGTTAGTTGGGGAGCGGTTTGTCTTAACATTAGGTTCCCTTTACCTACCTTGCTGCTAAAAAAATATTTTGAAGACAGTAGAAAATATATGGCAAAGATAATTCAGGTGCTTGGCCATATTTATGATTTATAAATATTTTATATTCATATGAGTAGCGCCATGAATTTTTCATACGTTCTCTTTCAGTATATTGTTGTTTAATGTGGGAAAAATATGTAGGTATGTGCGTTATTTACTTAAACACTTTCAATATTTGATAGGATTCACTACCATTTTCGCTTTCGTATAAAAGTACTATTGAAATTACTATTGAAATTATTTTTGCACTTTTTACTTTTGTTCTATCGTTATTTCTTTTAATATTTTTAGAGTCATAAGTAAGTGTTGGTAACAACATCGTCCGACTGAAGCTCGATTCAGCAGAAGTGGTAACACAAGGACCCACAAGCCTTACCAACAGAAATCTACCACTAAGCCGATTGAACTGACTTTTAGGCAATAAAAATACATCTTCTGTGAAAATCTCAACTGTGTCTCTATCATAGCTCATGAGATACTAAAGAATACAAAAAGAATACAGATAAAGAAGTACAAATAGACAGATAGACAAATGGACGGACAGCGGATTATTAGTAACAGGGTCCCGTTTTATCCTTTTAGCACAGAACCCTAAAAATATTTCATTTACTATTTAAGTTTGTCCATATCCATATATACATTTACGAAAGTTGCAAATATAGTAACTAGTAACCGTTTTATTATTGAAGCAAGATTTATTTAGGAACGCAATCACCAAATGTAAACGTTTGGGAAGTCTCAATAAATAACGTATCTGAGAAGCCCCTCTCATAAATCTTCTAGTAGGTGCTCTAGAATGATGATATACCTTTACAAATGATGATATTTTTAACACAAAATATTATTAAGACTAGCTTACGTAGTACAGTGTTGTTAGGAAGTATCTAACTAAACACAGTGATTCAATTTCGTCTCAATTTTTCTCTACTAAAAAAATCTTATAAATACAAAGGCTCGATGCTATATAAAAATACTTACATTCTTAACTTTATGCTACTTTAGCTTTGAATGAATTTTAAAAAAGTATAAATACTTTTCCATATATTATCAATAAACACTTATAATTATATAAGATGTAACCGAATGGTGTCAATTTCTTGAAAAGTTTACAAGAACTAATTATTTTCTTAATTATACATATACAGAGTGGAATTGTACGCACCACTTTAAATGAAACCAAAGTTTTAACTACTTTACAAAATCCTAATATGATTTAGAAAAAAAATAAATCCTGAAAATGAAAAGTTATTTTTTCAAACAACTTTTTTTCAAATAAATAATAAAATTATCGTTTTAAAATAAAAAGCCATTTGTAAAGTATAATATAGGCACGCACACACTTACCTGTCAAAGCGGCAACGTCACATACGTATGTGTGCGTCACACGAAATACAGGTATGGATAAAAATCGTGAAATGAAAAAAAAAATACTACGTCAAAACTGTTGAGGTACCTTGATTAATTTCTTTGGTTCTGGGTTTGAAATATTTTACCCTATATGCAGTTTCAGTAAAAGAAGCGCTGCCTCTTCCACCCTGTATTTTAGCTGTTGTACTTCTCCCAACAGCCTCAGGTCAGAAATCGATAAGCGTCGGTCGCCAGGTCGTTAAATTTCCCGCCACATTACAAGCTCATAATGGTCCCGCGTCAGTGGTTCAGAAATATGGAACAATGGAGAGTACTAGTTAATGTCGGCCATGAACTTACTCATATGACGCTGTAATTAATTTCCAGTTGCTATGGATATATGAAAATTTATGTGACTTCTACATATTACATATACATATTCTTTTTCAGCTTTACGCTGAATCTTTCGTATAGCACGGTATTTGAAAACAAATAATCTAATTCAAACAATAAAATACTTTTCGTTGTCCGAAAAGTAAGCTTTAAAATAAAATATGTACAATGTTTTATAAAACTGATCAAAAAATTGTCCAAAAACCCGTAAATCATTAGAGCATGATGAGGTCAAACAGGAGTCCCTTTTAAGGTGAAGGGCACTCAAAGCGCACCTTGATCCCCAAACATCAAATATCATCGACAATAATTAACATTTTTATTTAAATAGGTATTACTTTCTTTTTACTCTCAAAAATAAAAACACAATCCAATTATATTCTAAATACAGTAAATAATACCTGTAATACCGCATCTGACGACCAATCTCGATTTTAATTGAAAGTCAGGATCGGGCTCTTATCCCGCCATTCCGGCGGTCACAGTGAAATGAAATTGAGGATATCTTTTGAATGTAAAACATCTGAATGACCTTTTTCATATTTCTTGCCAATATATCTTCATTTTATATATTTGATTATAAATTCAATAATAATATTTATTTTTTTAATGACATAAGAAGGTCACATAAATATAGCACTATTATTATTAAATAGATGGTTTGTTAATTTCATTGATAAGTTTTCCTACTCTACGTGTACCTATAAATTTTGTTTGTTTGCATAATTATAAAGAAAATTCCATTTATTGAGACGATACCAAAGAGAAATGAAAGGTGATAGATATATCTTTTTTAGCTTCTTGACAGAAAGATGTCCGATGTTTGTCCAACAATGTAGTAACTGGTACTTACTAATACTTTCTTTATTTCAAATTTCTACTTTGAAATTCCTTAGTACATAATATGTAGCGGTTTCGTAAGTACAAGAACACACGTTTAGGACACACTCGTATCGTATGTATCTCGTATTTCTTCTCTCTATGCAATGAATATCAAATAAAAATATTTTTATCTGCTATAAAACAAAATAATAAAATTTAAATACATGTATTTTTTTCTTTTTATTTCATAATATATATACATAGCAAACAGTGTAGGCAGAAGTAAGCATTAAGACAATCCGTTCCCCCCTTTCCACCTATTTTTTGAGGCATTGCGTATACAGTGACGGAACTCAACCCCACGCTTTTCTTAGGTACCTGAGCAAAGAAATGAAAATATCAATAAATCATAATCCATTCCCCGGAGTTGGAATCGAACTCACAACCGACGCGATACATTCACACTATTATGGCTCTGTGTCACGTCGTCTTCAACTATTTTATGGTATACATAACATAGACACACTCACAGAAAATATTCGCCATAATAACTTCTTCAAGTGCAGTTAAAACTCCATCTTAAAGTTCTTGTAATTTCAGTAAGCCGCCGTTTCAAGGTACATTTAGCGTAAATTTAAATAGATACGTTACAAATGGACTCGAGTCGTTGCCGTAATTAGTTTCAGAGGCAACTATTATAAGACTGGTGAAAGACGTTGGAAACTATTATAAAAAACGAATGTATTCAAAGCAAAAGTAAATATATTTTTAAACTTAATTATAGTACAATTGCAAGTTTTTCCAATATGTTATAACTTTACAGACACTAGGTCCTTTATACGTTATTAATTGTTATCCTGGACGGTTTCCAGGACGCGAGGCATGTTAAATGATTATTGTTAGGTGAAAGTTAAATGGAGTCGTCAGCAACATGAAATGAAAATATCAAATTCAATAGACAGTTGAATATACTTTTTTAAGTGATAGTTAAGATTGGGAGTTACGATGTCGCATGTAGAGACATACAGATATATACACAGATACAAAAAACTTAATATATATATATATATATATAATATTAGGGATTTGGTTAAAACAAAATTAAGAGGGTGTAAAAAGATTGTCCCTATTTTTTTATTATTAAAAACCTTTTAAAAATTCTAATTACTCAAAACTTTTTCAATCTAATTTTCGCTAAAATCTGACACGTGGTTGTTGTAATTTCACAAACTTTTTAATGGCTGTCCGCGGGAATAATGTGTGCACGATATTAAATGGATAAAGGTACTTTAAACTTTGCAAAAGCTAAATTATCAACTCGACACAAACTGATTTAAAAATGTATATCATTTTGTTTAAAGCATATATTTATATACGTTAATTAGTGTAATTTAAAAAATCAAAACGTCTATAGTTTGATAATATACATTAGTATATACATTAGTACATTATCAAACAATAGACATTTTGATAAATTTAGATAGAATAAGGTATATACTAAGGTATACGTTATTATTTCAAGAACAGCTGAATTACGCAATGTTTATATAAAAAATATTATCATTCTTAATTTAAGTCAAGCCCTGCCCGAGGCAAATTGGGTTTGTTTCATTAGAACTGCGACTTTATGAATAATTATTACATTAAGAATTTAAAAAATAATATTTTTTGTTAAATAAATGTGTACTGACTTAGATATTTAAAAAACTTTAGTAACATCTATATTCGTTTAGGAAGTATCAAATCTCAGTTGTTTTATAGTAATAAAAATTATAAGACCTAATAAGGCTAGCAACCCACTCGCGGAAAGTACAATTAATACTTATCAGTTTTAAAACAATATCTGTATTGAACAGTTAAATTTCAGCCAATTTTGTCGAACGACAATGTTTAAGATAGTATAAATTTTTATTTATAAATCGTCTGAACTCAAACAATCATATTTGATTTCAATAGGATATAGAAGCTTGATAAAATACAATAGTGAAAACTGCAATCATGACCCATTTAATTGCCGTTTCTGAGATTAGCGTAAATAAAGGTAACAGACAAGCACACAAATTTTTCAAAATGTTGTTTTTGGTTCTGTACTACGTCATAAAATGCAATATTTTTTTTGGCTCTATATATCTTCCATGAACAGACACCGTTCGTTACCATTTTATTATAAGTATAGATATTATAAAAACAGATGCAAATAATAAATACCACCGTCAGTTCTATAAATTTGTCTTTTTTTAAGTATAAATGTTAATTTGAAATTATCCATCACAATTCTTCAATTCCTTAAACGTGTTCTATTGTTATTTATAACGTACATTTGTAATAGAGGTCGTTCCTAATAACAATATTTGTAGAAGGTGAGCATTTACGCGTAATACTAAGATAACAGAGATCGATTTTACACAAATGCCTCGTGGCTTTACTGTAATTTATTCACAGACATTTTGGCTTTAACCCTTTCGTACTAAAACACAATATCGATTGAAAATACGAAATGAGATCTGTCTGTTAGTAAATTAAATAATTATATTTTCAACCTTCTTTTCGGATTATTAACACTAAAATATTAAAGAGAAGGTTATTAATACATATTATTATAAGAGTTATAATATTTAACACGTATTCGGTAAATTACGGATATATAGTTTTTTTTATTTAAATAAAATAAAAGATTTATACAAACATTATTTATTATTTTGCACTACAAAACCATTGTAAATTGCGTGAATAGTGTGAACATAAAAGGCAAAATATATTTTTATTCGACCGTGAATAAAAAAGAGCTTAGTGGCTCGCTAAATAGCTCTGTAAAAAAATATATAAATATATTATAAATCACAAAAAGCTTTAATTGAGTTAAACCGTCCTCGTATATAAAATTAACCGTACCGAACCGGCAATACCGGTAAAACCGGTAATACCGACCGTATGATACAATTAAACATAATTATACATTTGAAGTAAAATAATTTTGTCAAAACGCTTGTAGAATTGCGCGTCCAGTCTCGCTGACCTATTTAAGCGATTTAAAAGATTTCATTGTTTATGGATATAAACAATTACGCAGACGTGCTAGAACGTGCATGATACCTATGACCTGGGCCGGATTAAGATATGTGGTTTTATTAAAAATCGTAGGTACATATGTAACATAATATAATGTAATCGAGAATGATTACATTATATTATGTTACATATGCACCTACTTATTTTTTATTTCTTATTTATGAAGGCCTCAGGCACCTGCCTCGCCTACCAGCCCTTAAATCCGGCCCTGCCCATAACTATTTTATGGTGAAAATTGAAATACTTACATAATTAAATTTATTTATATAGATTTTTCTATTATACATCATTATCATCAGCTTCACGTTGTATCCCGCCCACAGCAGGGTAGGCATGAGGAACCTAGTGTGAAGGCAGTTTTTACTTGTATAAATTTTAGACGAATCCAATTAAAATTTTCTTAAGTATATTTGAAGTAACTCATAAAACCTATTCGTCGTCCACTCTCGCTCTATCCGCCTACATTGAGCGATGAATGCGGCTGTACATAGAGACGTAGATTTATTATTTTGAAAAACTATAGAAGGTTCTTTCATTTATATAAAAGAAGACATCGTAAATTTTCTTATTTTATATTTTTATTTCTTATATTTTTATTTTCTTATTTCGTATTTTATAAAGTACGAGCGGCCCGCCCGCGGCTTCGCCTGCGTGGACTACGTTATTATTCATTTCTATCTCCATGAGTATCTACGTCCTATAAGTGACGTCCATGCAAAATTTGAGACACCTAGCATTTGTAGTAACGAAGTTTCATACAAACTATCAACCCCGAAAACAACCCCTTAGGAGTCGAATATTGCAAATTCCCGTCTTAGCGAGCACCTACGCCCTATAAATAATCTCCGTGCAAAATTTTAAACTCCTAGCTCTGGTAGTTTTTAAGATTTCTTGATGAGTGAGTGAGTGACCTTTCGATTTTATATATATATATAGATTTAATTTTTTTTCTGTCAGAAAATACGACATTTTAATGTCTTCTTGTAATCTTCTAATTATAATCTTCTCAAGTCTTTCGTATAATTATCACACAGCGTTTGTCTGCCATTTTGTATAATTTAAGCCTAGAAAATATTAAAATAAAAAACTTAGAAATTTTCGTTTTATTTTTTATATTTCAGGCGATCAGTACAATAATTTGAGAAAATATTTTTATAGTTGACTATTTTCTGTTATATTACAGTCAGCATATGAAAGATATGATGTACTTATAACAATTTTCGTAGTATTCTATAATCCGCGACAGCAGCGTGGGAATTACGAGCGATAAACCTAAAAGTACTAGTCATTGAACAGCGAGGGGGAGTATATTTGACGCGTTTGATACGTTTAATGGCGGCGCGGTGGCTTTTCCATTCAATAACCCCAAGTTATATTCTGAAATAAACTTATTATATTATATTTGCTAAATTACGATATTGTATTTACTTACCTTTACTTATTTTAAAACCTCGCGCCTCCAGTAACTGAGAAATGATGTCAAATTTACATATATACACTATATACCTTTATCTTGTGAACATGCAGGTCATAATGTAGGGATTTGCATAGTATAGGTTTCACAAACAACAAATTTAAATGTAAGAAAAGTACAAGTTATTTTGTAGTAGACGTTACATTCGCTACAAGAATTTACAGAGACAACAAAACTTTTGTAACTTAAGCTTACAAAGTAAAAGTATCAATATAATTATGAAATAGCAAGCAAAATATTTATACAATGTCTTCATAAGTAAGAAGACATTAAAAGTAGAAAAAAACTTGGATATAAAGAAAATAAACGTTAATTAAGACTATATGACAACGCAATAGATGAACCTGGCGAGTCATGGAAAAAGTGCGAGGACTCAGCGTCTGAAGTGATTGATGACATTGGGACTTTGAAGAGGCGAAAATATATATTGAGATCGTACGTAGCACTTAGCGCTGTGTAGGTACTCTATAGATGTAGGTTGTATAAATAATTAAATTATCATTATTGAATTACTGAAGCTATCACGATATTGATAGTTTATAATTTATATATCATTTAAAATTAAATAACAATATTTTAAACATAAATTCTCGCTATATTCCACATAACTACGTATAGCAGGGTATACAAAAGGGAACCTAGTGTTAAGACCCTCCGTTCACTACTTTCCGCCGAATTTTCGAGGCATTGCGTGTTGAGTGGTGAAAATATTAATAAATAAATTCCATTGCACGGAGTGGGAATCGAACCCATAACTGTGTAACTGTGTCTTTATATATAAATATGCTTAAAATATATTCGTATCCCTGGTCGCCGGGTCGGCTTATGCAAAGTTAGGATACGCCGCTTGACACATGTCCGAGACATCTGTCTATCGGGCACCCATAAAAATGTTATGTAAATACGCATTGCCTACCCTGTATCCGTCCCTAACTCCCTATACACGTCATACACATACGTAGAGCTTATCAGGTCACACCATCGATACTGTAAATATATAACAATAGGTCACAAAATCCTCTTTTTTGTCCTTATTTGGAAGTTTATTGAACCTTATGAACCTTATTCGGACTGCGGACTAAAAGGGCTTAAGAGCGACTGAATATATTTTTATTAGGTATCACATTGTCATATAATTTTGATTGATTATATTATATTGTTTAAAAACAGGTTATTAAGTGTCATTGTAAAATTATTTTATTTTTCTGAAGAAAAAGAAAAGAGCATATAGATATATCAAATACATATTTTATTATTTATATATGGCTCTCTCCGTAAAGATTAATAATGTTATATAAAAAAATGAATAGCCCGTCTATTAAAAGCGGAAAACGCCAAACAAACTATAACTAAACTTCCAAGGATAAAAGTGTTAATGGATTTTGTTTTCCTCAACTAATTACTTAATCTATATTATCTTTTGGTTATTTATATAGATGCTAGTCGTGTGTGTAGAGTTGACGACTTTCTTTGGTAAGGACTTCATATCCCGTTCCATAAATATACAAAATATATGTATATTTTTTTATATTAGATATATTTTTTTATTTTAACGTTTGAATAAGCGTTCTATCGCATAGTACATAAAACGATCATACTGTAAAATACTTTAACAGTTAATATTTGTATAATTAAAAATATTTGTATAAGTAAATCATTTCTTACCTCTGGTGTCGAGGCAAAACGCAGCGTTGAGTTCCGCCACTCAATTCGCAATGCCACCAGAATTCAGCGGAAAGTGGGGAACGGAGTATCTTAACACTAGGTTCTCGATGTCTACCCTACATGTGCAGAATAGAACGTGAAACTAATTTAATTTAGATTTCAAATTAAATCAATTAGTTACTATGGCTTACGTATTTAGAAATATTAAGTTTGTAACACAGAAGTGTCGATATATTATGAGGTTAGTCTACAAATTAATATGTTCGCTATCAAATGGCGTGGATTAACGAACATTGAACTTGAGTCAATAATGATTATTCGACGTACAAAGCCTTTGTTTAGTTCGATAACTTAAGGAGTTAATGACGGATTCTAAAACATAATCGGTGGATTGTGTGGTTAAACAAAGCTTATAGCTTTATTAAATTTATAATTACAGGATTGCTTTCTTTAAAATATATAATATGAGCCTATTACAGAAGAAGAATGAAAGAAAGATGAATACCGTGGAGATACGATCTCTTCGTAGGATATGCGGAGTCAACAAGAGGGGGTCCTCGGGGGTCCGAAGGGCATGTTGAAGAGGATGTCGATGAAGAGGTTGATGACAGTGGACGAGGCGAAAGAGGTATGTAGAGACCGTAGCGTTTAGCGCTCCGTTCTCTCTGCACGCTTTACTCCGCAAGGGATAAAGCGTGGAGTTAAGTTAAGTTTAAGTTTACTATGAGAATACTATGCTAGATTAATATTTTTCATACGGATTTTTATAATTAAGGTAAAACTACTTTTAAGCTTGTAAATTAAGGCGTATTTTCTCTTTAATGTAGCTAACAGGTAGGAGCACTGCGTCTTTCGCGGCCGCTGACCTCTAGGATTAGAGGTCAGCGTCCCATCAGAATTTAGATGAAATGCTGAAAGCATATAGTGTATAGCATATTTTAAAGTATATTTAATTTTCTTATATAGGTACTTTTACTATTTTTTAAGCTTCATGCGTTGTTTTGCACAGGGTTCGGAACTTTCTGTTTTAAATTTTCTTCTTGAATTTATGAAAATGAAAATCGACACCGCAATTTATCTTCCCAGAGCGAAGGTGGCTACAAATATTTCTCCTCTCTCTCTCCTTGGGCAATAGGATTCTGTTGTCCAACATTAGCATTTATTAATAAAAATTCCTGTGTTATATTAATTTTACAATTTCCGTCACAAACGTCATGCATATTTGAAACCAATTTAGAAATACGCATAAAATTTCAAGGTACGTACTCGTAGATATCTAATTGAGCGTTTTAATGTTCATTTCGAATTCATTGAGTACCGGCTGGTTCGCTCGTCGCCGTACGAACGATATAGTATTCATACAATTGCTTGCATTGCATATATACCACCACTTAATTTTAAAATATGTATTTCTCATTATAGGAACTAGGGTGTGAATGGTATGTATGGGCGGTGGATTCGATCCCCGCTCAAGGAAACAAAATATTTACTTAAATTTATATTTCCGTTTCTTCGCCGTATCCAGATCAAGGCAAAAGCGCGGCGTTTAGTTCCGCCACTCAACACGCAATACCTCCAGAATTCGGCGGAAAGTGGGGAACGGAGTGTCTTATCCCTATATTCCCTCTGCCTGTCCTGCTGTTTGCGGGATACAGCGTAAAGCTGATAAATTAAATTTTTAATTTTTTTTTATTCATTAAAGTGAATTAATTTAATTAAAAATACATTCAATACAAAAAAAACATTATTTAATTCAATATAAGTCTATAATCAAAAGATTAAATATAAGATACAATTCAGAGGCCGGGTTCTGAAACACCTATAGGTAAGCCATTTCTATCCCTTTTCGATTGCACGTGGAGTGGCGTACGAAGGTTATACCATAAGCGGCGCTATGAGCTTATGTTACTGCGTCGAATGCACCTTGACCCAGATCATGAGGATGTATTAGAGCTTTGTCAGATGAACTTTTGTAGAGTTTTAAATACAAAAGTGATATTGAAATTCAGTTCAGGGTCCTGCTATGAATATTAATTAAAATGCAGTATGAAACTTGCTTAGACATTAGAAAGCGTTTGATTGTAAACGCGAACAGGTTTTGGGTTCGATTCCTAATCAAGGAGAGATTTTTTTATAATTTCCTTTCTTCGTTCTAGTGCAGAGGTAAAAAACGAGGCTTTGAGAATTTCTGAATTCGGCGCAAAGAGAGTGGAATATCTTAACACTATGCTCGCTCTTCTACATGCGGGATACGGCGCGAAGATGAAAAAAAACTTTGAATGACATTGGTTGTTCAATTTGAAGTAAAGCTCTACAGAGTTTAAGCAACATAAAAAAACAAATTATTTTTACGTATATATTATGTAAATAACTTATGTAATGTAAGTAAATATACTAAGTGTATTTATTAATGGTAATATATATATTTATTTTCAAACGTAATTAATATCAACTTTTAATTTTCATAAAATGAACAAAATGGTTATCAATTGATATTACGAGAGGGAATATAAAATATTTTTAAAGTAAGAAATATCGCTCTTCAATATAAACTGTGTATTATTTTCCGATACACGCTTCTGCAACCGTTGATTCTATTGGGAATATAAATTGCGAATCATATTTTTGTTCACTTCTAGAAATATGTGTGTTTATAGAACTTTGAGAGAAAAGAGGGCAATATTGAAAAAAAATCAGATGAAAGTATTTTTTTTTAGTACTTAATAGCTTTTGTCGTTAATTGCTGTAGGTGTGATGAAGATTATCATCTTATTTTCATCTTTTGCGTCTAACCTTTTTATCAGCTACCCGCCAGGTAGAGATAGCCTGGTGTAGAGACAAAGAATTACTTTTTCCACGAATTTACAACAATATTTCTTTCACTGAATTAAACGCTCAACCATTTCATTTATAAGCAGATGCTGCGCTACTGCGCCCATTTAGCCTATATTGTTATCTAAATTAATTTAAGTATAGCGTATAAAATTAACTACCCCTGATATCAATCAATTACTTATTATCTAAGGAAATTTAATACTTAATTTAAGCTCTAATTAAATTCCAAGTAAAAGTTTATCCGGAGGCGATAAATAATTTTATAGTTGTCTTAAAATTAGATTGTTTAACTTAACAGTATAATAAAGATGAATTAAATTACAAAGTGAATTAAGGTATTTTTTTAAATTATGTTTTGAAGAATTTTAATAAAAAATATATATAAAAACATTATGATTTATATAAAAAGCATCCAGCAAGCCTTTATTTAGTTAATCTCTTATTCTAATAAAATTATGTAACCATATTTAAAGATTTTCGGTTCCATAATTATTTTTTCTTGAATAGTTTTTTTTTAGTTTCAGGCTGTCTCCTGCTTATAGCATGGTAAGCAGAACTAACTTAGACACTTAGTTCTCCACTCTTCGCTGAATTTTTCAAGGCATTATTATTTGGCGGAACTAAACACCATCGTTGGTGCCAAAATGAAGGAATAAAAATATTAATAAATAATGATTTATTCCACCGAGTGGGAATCGAACTCACAACCGTTGCGTTAGTCACACACATGTGCCTACGCGACGCCTCAAATACGTCAGCCGTGAATATGTCCGCCGTGAAATAAAATATTCGTTTTGCATACTGAGGATTATGATAATTGGGGATTATGATAATTGGGGATAATTGGGGAGGATATATGCCCTATATGTCTATACATTATCCCAGTAGAAAACCTTAAGAAAACTTAATATGCCGTCTCCATATAGTAGGTAACGGTGAGGTAACGACCAGATAGAATATATTAGAGTGCTAGACCATTAAACTGTGAGAGGTGTTAATATACGGGTCGTATATCGAAAGCCGCTTCGAACACTTTAATATGCGCTCCCGGGGCTCTTCCACTTTATTATACCACCAATGGCTGTAACATGAAAAATAACATATATATATATATAGGTTATTTACGTTTATGTGTCATAAACCTTAGTCCATTGGTCAATACCGTAGTTTTATATGTACGCTAATATTATATAATATATAGTTATAATTTTAAGTCTCTGCAGGCGCCATTGTACCACGTGGTGTGATGTTGGTAACATATATCAGTTTTATAAATTACCTATTGCAGAAATTTTAAATTTATAATATTGTAATATCATTCAATGGATATGTATAGCGTTTAGTTTAAATTACTTAAATACAAGTACACCACATAAAAGTGATATTTGTACCAGACTTTAACATTGCACCACAGAGTGCAATTTCTCTGTCAGTTACTGCAATTATTATACCAAACTGACGCTATTAAATACGAAAGTGCCTGACGTCGTATATTATGATTTTGTTCATATTAAGCTACTTGTATTTCCTCAAAATTTTAGAAGTGACTCCTAAATTTCCATATATCTTCCCGTCTTGAAGTTGAAAGTTTTTAAAGTGCGTAACCTGAGTAATTTCTAAAATACTAAGTGTGTAACTGTAATCGCGACTGGTTGTGAGTTCGATGCCTACTCGAGAAAATTATTTATTTATTTAAATTTATACTTTCTTTTCTTTGCTCTAGTGTCGAGGCAAAGCGCGGAATTGACTTACGCTACTCAATACGCAATGCCTTCGGAATTCGGAGAAAACTGGGGAAAAGAGTGTTTTTACACCAAGTGAGTACCCTCTGTAGGCAGAGGACCTAATACGTGTGCGATGATACAGCGTAAAGTTGCCGTAAATTTAAACCACGTTATATTCAAATTTCACTTGTCTAAAAATTATATGAATAAGTTATGTAATATTTATGCATTCATTATATAGTAAAGGTCTTACTAAAGGTCATTAATGGCAATCTCTTGTTTTTATCTCGATTCGTTCGTTTTCTTAATTAAGAGCGTGATGCTTTTTTCTAAGCTTTCTTATAAAATCTAATATTAACAATTATATTTTTGTTAGCGTATATAATCTACATTTAGAAAAAACAAGCTATAAATATTGTAGAGATGGGAACCGTGCTTGAAAAAATCTGAAAAAGATCACATTTTCCAAGAATACATATATAAATATTACGATAATATTAAAGAAGAAAGAGAGATATATTAAATAGCTATATAAAAATAAAGGTACACTTTTATAAAATCATATAATAAAAACATATTTTTTTAAAGTCTTTATGATTATTTAATTGTAATTTCAACTGGCACAATGATTATGTTTTATAATAATATATATTTATTTAGTACTTTAATTACTTAACAAAAGTTACTAAGACTTATTTTCAAGAAAAGAGAACCTAATGTCAAGTTTACTGTCAGTTTTCCGTAAAGGCTCGAAATATAAAGTGTTAATTAATTACTAGAAATTATTTATATAGCAAACTTTTTGTTTCAATTTATTTTAGCTTTATATTAAGGGGCACAAGCGACTATCAGCGTGTTGCGTGTGGGTTCTATCCCCAATCGGGGGAATGAAATATGACAATTATCATTGCGCCTCACTGGTACCGAGGCAAAGCAATTCTTCAAGAATATGGTTGAAAGTAATAAACTGAATAACTTAAATAACTTATTACGAATAACTTAAAAAATACAATACAAAAAAGTAATAAGAGTAAAAATAGTAACAGTAATATTACTTAAAAAAATGTAATTAAATATACTTCAATAAATTACTTTCGCATCAACTAGAAACCACTTTTCTTTAATTTTGCCTCCCTTTAAGGTTATTATTATATTTATTTATTTATTTTAGGATTTTAATCACAAATGTATTGTTATGTACACAAATGTACACGACATGACGGACGGATTGCCAGCCATTTTTATTACATTTTCATCTACACATTGAGGTTTGAAGATCAACCATTTTTACTTCGAAAAAGTGTGTTGTTAGCTGACGAAACACTACAAGTGACACCAATATTTGATTCGCTATTGAGGACACTAATTCAAATGAATAAATAGTTAATCCGTTTTATAGTGAGTATTGTTAACTTCTGAGTTCTGTATAAACAGGGTACCGGCTGTAAAATTATTATTACATATTTTTTATTTAACCTGAGGCCAGTCGTGGCGTAGAGGCACAAAGTGTGACTCTAAATTCGACTAGTTGTGGATTCTATCTTTACTTGGGGAGATGAAATATTTATTTATATTTCCATTTCTTCGCTGTGGTGGCGAGGCAAAACGCGCCGTTGAGTTCCGCCAGAAATTGCGAATATCTTTGATATTTATCATACCTAGTACGCAAAGGGCTTATTATGGTAATCATTTTAAAGCTGTAACACAATCTTATACTTACATATGGAAATTAAAATATGTATTATGAAAATATTTGGCGTTCGCGGAAAGGCTGATGTGAAAATGAGATTATGAGCGTTTCCATAATATTGCTTACCCGGTACGTCTACAAGATACAATGGAACCAATATTTTCGCAAACACTTTCCTTCTAAATTTTCATTAGAAATTTGTGTACAAATTTAAGTAAAAAGTTAAAGAGCTTAAAAGAAATGCGTTAAGCAAAATAATTTTTCAAATTGAGCGAAAATTACATTGAACGTCTAGCCAGGAGGGAGATATTCTTAATATAAAAAATGCTAGAAAGTGGTTTTGTTTTACATTACACCACTTGAGTATATTTAAGAAATGTTTATTTAGCTTATGCATTTTAGGTAGTATTTTAGATATGCTTATATAATTAATTCATAAATATGATCTTAAGCGGTTTTCTAAAGATTCAAATGTAAAAAAAAGGAAAATTCAAAAATATGATCCAATATAACACAAATACTGTTAATGCGGTAAGCTTTCAATTTCGTCTACCGCTGTGCCTGCGCGAGGACGCTCGGAGCCTAATAGCGTTTAAAGTGCTGATACCGACCAATAATTAAGGCCGTGGTTTCTAAAACGGCCTCATTCTAAAATATTTTTTGCATTTAAAGCAAATATAAAAGAAGATTGATTTTTCATTACAATACATAAAAGCGATAAGTAAGTTAAATTACATCGTAAGTTCATATGTGTAATATTTAGTTTTACTTACTTGTAAATATTACAAGTAAACACAAGTAAATATTGCAGCTGATGGGTTCGATTTCCACTGTTAACATTATGTTCCCAGGTTCACCCTGCCTACTCTGGTATGTGTGAAGTAGTGTGATGCAGCGAGAAGCTTAAAAAAGTACTTGTATTAGTAATTATATTTATGTTATTTTAATTTATACTTATAATTGGTAACCTTTGTAGTCGTTGTTTTTTACTTAAAACGTAATTCTCAAAAAAAATATTACCTGTAACATTTTTGTATTAGTATACCTTAAACGGTCAAAGTTGAATAGAGACAAGTGACAATTTTTAAAATGTAAAAGATATATAAAGAAAATTGTGTTATATCAACACTATATTATAACTGTGAGGGAATTTTTTATGTATCCTTTACTAAGTATTTTATCTAAAAAAAACTTTTATTGAACTATTATTGTTGATAATAATTTAGTTCATTCTACACTATACGTACTCGTATATACCATACATAAATAGACCTAATTCGTAGAGTGTAGCTGTTTCTTATATGTAATATTTTATTTTTCAATTTACTGTAAAATATCCTCTTAAATAAACCTATTTCAATAGGAGTGTAATCTCGTAGCGGCTACGAGCTACAAGCTACGGGACTTAGCTACGGGTTGCAGCTTTCATTCTGAAATATGTGTTAGAAAAAACAATATATTTTTAGATTTTATTATAGTCAAAATATATAAACAAGTTTTAACATTATTTTTTGCTTTAATAACATTAGTTTGAAGTCATCGTGGCACAGAGGCACAAGCAAACGACTATAAGCGCGTCGGCTTTTGGTTCGATTCCCACTCGGGTGAATAAAATATTAAATATTTTGATTTACTCGCTCTGGTAAGAAAGAAGCACAGCGTTGAGTTGGCGTTGGCGGAAATTGGAGAACGGCGTATCTTAATTCTAGTTCCCTCTGCCTAACACACTGTGTGCGGGATACAGCGTGAAGCAAAAAATAATATATAAATGAGTACGACATTTATACTATAAGTAAGTATATTCTAAGTCTACATATATGACTTATGTATATTTAAGTCCCTTCAAGCAATATACCTTGGCGAGAATAAATTAAATTACTGAAGGCTAACTACCCGCTATCACAGGCTTACGAGGGAAAGGAACGCCTCTAGCACTTTGGAATAATAAATAGTAATAATATAGTAATAAAATAGTAATAATAGTAATACATTATGTATTTTATTTTGGAATATTTAGAAACTTCATAAAACGAAACTTAACTGTGTTGAATTATGATCTTATGTTCTAAAATAAAAACAATGTAGAAATATTTTCATTATTCTTTCATTAATAGAATCTTGACACAATGTCGCACATATAAGTATATGCAGTATATCAAAATTATAAACCATTCATCTCTTGTTAGATAGAATATACATACATTACACGGAATGTTTAATAACCTCTACCATATTTGATTATAACGTACAATATATATATATATATATATATATTCTCTATGAAGGGTAGGTGTCATTAATATACAATATATTGAGGATCCCATAAATCACATACAAATCATGAGGTTGTAAGTAATGTTTCACATCAGAGTAGTAGACTCGCTATCTTTATATTCACGTTTTACGTAAGTAAAATTTTTAGTAGCTCCGATACTATTACTTTTTAAAAATACTCGGCAAATATTTTTGTTTTCACCTCGATTCCATATACCTTGAAATTACATTTCCTTCCTCGAATTCGACACGCGTATTTACTCCAGGTTAGTAAAGATTCACGTTTATATCGAAACATATTTAAAAAATAAAATTTTGTATTTTTCGTAGCGCCCAAACCATTATCGATGTATTGTTGTTTCAGTAGAGTTCTTTACAATTCGACAACGGAATTTCGTTAATTAATTAATTGGCGTGTATAAAAGTGGAAATAAAGTATTGACAGTAATAATAAAATAAAATATTGACAAAATATGAGTAAAGTTGTATTAATATTGTATTACTGGCCGTCGCGGCGCAGCGGCACAAGGGTGTGACTGCAGCGCGATGGTTGTGAGTTCAATCCACACTCTTGGAAACGAAATATTCACTTAAATTTATATTTCCTTTTCTTCGCCCTGGTATCAAGGCAAAAGCGCAGCGTTGAGTTATGCACACGCAATACCTCCATAATTCGGCGGCAATTGGGGAACGGAGTGTGTTGACACTATGTTTTCTCTGCCTACACTGCTGTGTGCGGGATACAGTGTGAAGCAGAAAAAAATCTTTGCTCGTAAAAGTTGTTTACAGCACTAGAGCTACATCAGCCTGCCTATTAAAATAAAATTAAAAGACAGCAAAAAGATGGTTGGACGTTTCGTTAATCTTATTAGGTACTTACGAAACTCATGGTTAGTATAATAAAGAATTTTTTGATGTAAATTTTCAGAGAAAACATCAAAGAGTATCATAATTTGGTTAAGGTAAAAAAGAACATTTCTGATTTCAGTTATACCGTATTATATTTAGTTTAAATTTATAATTTAAATATATAAATTGTTTTTAAGTTCCCGAACCAAGATTACCTGTTACTCTTTTCGAGAACAGATCAGATTATGGTTTTGACCACTCGTAACCCTCGGGACGTCCAATGCCAATAGTAAATAAAAAATAGTGACAAGTTATTTTATATATTGACAAAACTAAACAATGTAGTAGCCGCAAACATTGTAAGTTAAAAGCTAAATCTCTCCGCAGCAATAGCGAATTCCAATAAGCTTAAAATGAATTGAAATATTGTAGCAAACCAAAGCTCTCACTTAGATGTATGACGAATCCTATTAAATAAATCGGATCAAATCTGTCTAACATTTGTTTTGAATTTTCCAGAGAAGAAGCGACACAACTATTTCTGAAGCAAACAAGGAAAACAATGTGTAAGATAAAATTATCTATTATTATACATACATACATACATACATTCATAGCTTCCCGCTTTATCCCTTGCGAGGTAGAAGAGAGAACGGAGCGCCAAGCGCTACGGTCTCTACATATCTCTTTCGCCTCGTCCACTGTCATCAACTACTACAATTATTATAATTGTGATTATAATTGTATAATCTATTATTATAATTATTTTAAATTGGAAAAACTTACCGTAAACATAAATTCTTCATAGAACAAATAAGGAAATTTACTGAAGTACATTAATACAAAGATTAGACAGAATTTAAATTTCCTTTCTGTAAGTAGAAAAGTTTTAAAGCAAATACAAATATGAACGGAATTCAGTACACATTTAATATATAAGCCACTATAATTCCGCCACTTAACATATAATATCTCGAATTCGGGCGGAATGCGAAGAGGCAGTAATGGAGGGGAAACGTGAAATCTATCTATTGATAATAACTTATTTATGAATATATGTGTTAAATAAATATTGTTATAAACAGAACCTTAGGAAAATTTCATAGTAAATAAATCAACAAAGCAATCATTGTAAAACTAAACTATGGAGGGGAATCTAATACTTTGTAGAACGGACTGGGTTCCACTTCCAACTAGTTTGCTGTTGAGTAATGTCACGTTTACTAATCTGCGCCAAGGCAGACTCTAATTATTCATTACATAGTCTTAATAAATAGTAAGGGGAATAACGCAAATCTAGAGAACACGATGAAATATAATGACAATATATAGAGGTAGGTGCGTCGGGGGTCAGAATCATAAATAATTCATATTGCGAAATATTATACACTCCATGGGCTACACGAGTTCGGAGAGGATCTTGTAACTTGAATTTTTCATACTACACAAAATAGCAAAAAAGCATTTTATGGCGAACATACAAAAACATATAACTTCTTATTGCTGTAAAATGGTATTTCTATTACTTTAAAAAAATCTGTAAAGGTTTTAAATCGCTTTGTTAAAACTTTAACATAATTAATTCTTCACTTGTCCTTATTAACGTTGTCGATGTTGAAAACAGTAACTTATCCACGTATTTAGAAAATAAATAAAGAATAAGAAATGTGTAGATGGAATATGTTCAAACCATTTATTTCACACGAAACCCGTATCTGGTCGCATTGTAGACGATGCCAATATATTTATTTTCAATGCGCCGCAACGGCAATAATCCTTGGCAATAACATTAGTATAGAATTTATTTTTTTTGAATCAGCTACTCCGCATTGGCAGAGCTAACCTAGTATTATGACACTGTGTTCTCCACTTTTAGCCGAATTTTTCAAACCATGCCAGCCGTGTTGAGTTGCGGAACTCAAGGCCGGGCTTTTGCCTTGGTGCTAGAGCGAAAGAATGAATATAATATTTTTATCAGCTTCACGCTCTATCCCGCACAGCAGGGTAGGCAGTGGCAATCTAGTGTCAAGACACTTCGTCCTCTACTTTTCGCGTTTAGTGGGAAAACTCAACGTTGCGCTTTGCTTGGACACCAGAGCGAAGAAATGGAAAAGTAAAATTGAATAAATATTTTATTCCTCGAATGAGAATCGAACTCACAACCGTCGCTACAATCACATTCTTGTGACCCGACGCCACATCGGACCCAATCAAAGTTTATTATTTAAAATAACTGAAATCTCAGTGACTAGCATCGTATGCATCAGAGCAGGCAACGTTTTACCGTAATTGCCCTCTTTAAGCCCCTATCGCGTTTTGATGCGAGCCGGGCACACTGTAGAGCACAGAACTCGATATCTGGGCCAAGGTCGAACAAGGCACCGGCCGTGCAATCATTAAGAGTAGGCCCGTTTCATTCTGATTCTGATGATAATTTATTGGTTTCTTTTTGCGTGACACTTCAATTATTATTTTATATATGTTTTACTTCATCTTCCATCGAGAATATGCGTCATTTTATAGATGTCTATTTATTGACATGCTTATATAATTCTCTTGTTTGTTATTCGTAAGTTACTAATAAAATGAAGAAAAGTAAGCAATAAGAGAGGTAGGTGTAAAATTTAGTCGACCTCCAAAAACATAGTATCAAAGATACTTGAGGAAGGTCACGTCACGGACCCTCCGCAGGGCATATATGAAGAGGTTGATGACAGCGGACGAGGTGGAAGAGGTATGTAGAGACCGTAGCGTTTGGCCCCCCGTTCTCTCTGACTACCCCGCTAGGGATAAAGCGTGAGGCTGTGTTATTGTTGTTAAGAATACCTATATGTACATTATTTTATTTATGCACATACTAAATTAGTAAATAAAAATAAATATCGAAATATGAAGCTTTACTCATACCTGTCAATATCTGTTGTTAGCGAGGATCTAGCCCGCTTCTACCCTAGCAATCAGCCGTTTAACTCTAAAGCGGCTTTAGAATGTCTATAACTTAAGTATAAAAATAAAGACTATATAATTAATTATATATGTATAATATGTACAAAATATATGCTTAAACTAGATAAACAGAAAGATGTAGAAATAAATAGTACCTTTATTTCAAAGACAGGAGCACGAAGCAACAAGGTATCGCTTGTCGAGGGACACTCAGGTGGGTTGAGAGTTTTAAGTCGTGACTCTTGTACACTTCAACAGATTATTTAAAGCTGAAAATGAAAATTACACCAAAATAAAGTTTGCTTAATTATTTATGAACCTAATTAATTCTTCGTGGGTGCTGAAAGATGATTACGCAATAATAATTTTATAGAGCAGTATTTGCATACCTTTAAAAAGAAATGTGTTCTTTATTTTTTAACTTCATGCTTCATCTCGCACATAGCTGGGTATGCAGAGGGAACCTAGTGTTAAAACACTCAGTTCACGTTAAGACACTTCCGTTCCCTACTTTCCCGAATTCGGGATAAATATTTAATAATAACTGAATTGTATCACACTGTCCAAGACAGCAATAACTTTACGGCTCAGCCGGTTCTACCTTCACAAAGACATGTCAAAGTTGGCCGTCCTTGGATACATATACTGCCTCGCTTTGCTTCAGAAGCCGACCCAACTTCTATATAATAAACCTTAATTGAAACGCTTCGAAATTCCTTGAATTAAAAATTTACTTTGTATAAATTACTTTATTGTTGCGAAATAAAAACAAACAATTTAGATGTACATTCTGTTTTATTTTAATTATATTAGGGTAAATAAATTATGTTTCACAATTAATTATATAAAGCGAGGAGCGTGCCATTGTAAATGACATGGTTGTAGGGTCAATTTCCACTCGAGGAAATTAAATATTTTATATTTTTATTTGTTAGCTCTGGTGTAGCGGCAAGCGCGGCGTTGTGGTCCAATGCCTTCAAAAATCAGCCGAAAATGGGGAACGGATTGTTTTAACCAGGTTATCCATGTCTAGAGAATGGCACTTTAGGCATCTTACTGTGCGCAGAATACAGCGTAAAGCTATTTGTGACGCGTAGCATTCATCTGAAGGTACATGGCAGATACAAATGAATGCTACGAGTCACTGGCAGGCAGTTAATCTAGGCAAGTGATTCAGATTTTTTTGTTTAAATTGTCATATTTTTAGTCTTAGAATATGTCATGTAACACACACTTAGTTATTTCCATTTGAATACGAGAGCGAAACCGTAGATAAAAACGAATCAGTTATAACTTGTTTTAGGTACTTTTCAACTAGATCCTAAACGGCTTTAGGACCTCTGCACTTGGAAATTTACTAAGTAGTTACGGATATTCAAAGAACTCTATAATACTAATAACTTTATATAAGATGACCGGTAACCCCATTAGGCTTGGATCTCAAAGGTCAGATAAGGCAACCCAAGACTTAAAGTTAGACTAAAAGAAACTGTAATATGAACGCATGATAGTAATGATTACTGTTTTTAGTAAATCCAATCAGGGAAATAAAAATACGGCTTCTTGTCGTCCGTCCTAATATTATCACTAAGTAATAATGATAAACTACTAGAGATCAAGTTTTCTTTTTTTGGAGTGTGACTGTATACGCAACATAGAACATGTTCAATTCCCACTCGAAGAAAAGAAATATTTAATATTTTCACATTTTCTGTGGTGTCAAGACGTAGCGCGGCGTTAAGTTCCGCCATTCAACAGACAACGCCTTCGGAAATCCGTAGGAAGTGGGGAGCGGATGGTCTTAAAACTAGGCCGAATACAACGTGAAACCAAAAAAAAAATTGGTGTCTTACCAATAAAAAAATACTATAAATTAAAACAAAAACATAGTTTTAAGATTTTAATATTACTTACATTTTTTTATACAATCTATAGACAACATCAAGTCATTTCCAATTTACTAATACTAAACTTAGAAGAACAGTGATCTAGTAAAGGCATATTGACTCTAATATTTGTAATATATTTAAACTCATTTTTATAACAATATATATATATATATATATATATATATATACTTTTATAATAATATATTTTTGTATTGCAAAAGGTAAGCAGAGAAAACCTAGTTGCAGTCTAATTTTCTGTCTAAATTCATTGCATGTTAATTGTCAGAAGTCAACAATTGTCTTGTTACTTGTTTGTTGTTAAAATATATTAATGAAAATTAGATAAAAACATATATGTAAATTTTGTACAAAATCACTAAAGTCAAATATTAAAGCAAGCCTTCCCGTTTCTTCCATTCTTCTTTCAATTGAGCTCTTTTCTTTTTTTTATATTCAGTTTTTTTATATTTCTGTTCAACCTGTCTCTTTTTTTGGGCAGCTACACTATTTTCACCATTAAGCATTTCATCTAATTTCGAGACTAACATTTCACGAGCAGTTTTCCTATTATCCTCCTGACACCGGCTTGTGTGACATTTCACAACAATTCCTGAAAATATAAGTAAAAATATGTAATTAATAATACATTTAACTCTAATATACATATGAAGTATTTTAGTATAGACATGATAAAGGGTTTCAAATAGAAGCAATATGTTAAGTTTATATTCAAATCAGTGTCATTTTTCCAAGGTAGTAAGATGGTTACAAAACATCTCTAAAAATGGACAACAAGTGTAGTGTTTACTGAAATGAAGTGTTTCAACTTTCCACTCCATAGACTTCTGCTACTGGACACACAATGTCTTTTACCGTACAACCTCCTTTGTATGTTCTCCATACAAAGTGACATTGGCGAAGTGATATGTGCTCAACTGGCACGCTCGGAACACAAAATTTAAAGAACCATACCATACCATACCACAATGTCTTAATTTTGTCACATGTCAGAAAGTAGAGAATGGAATGTCAAGACACTAGTAAGTCTCAGTAAGTGTAAGGTTGCAAAAATGTCATAAAGCCTGTTACATTTTGGTAAATTAATAACCTGCAATTTCATGTTACCTGTAGGTGCATGAGTGAGGACTACACAGTTAGAATTTTTATTGACGGCTGACCCACCAGGTCCTGAACCTCTTACAAAGTTCTCGACAAGGTCACATTTATTAATCTTAGGCACTTGTGTATAATCTATTGTATGTTTTGGTGCACATATGTTGGTGAAAAGATTTAAATACCTTCCAAATAAAGATATGTTTTTGGTTTTAAACATTTTAAACAATAGAGCCTCTTTGTAATAAAGCTTCCCCTTTCTGAAAATAAGTAATATTTAGCTAACTTTAAATAAATGATATAACATATTAACATACTCCAAATATAACTTTAAAATATTTAGTGATTAAGGGTAATCTAATACTTTAAAAAATATGCTATTATAAGAAAAAGACTATTGTCATTGAAGTCAACTCATCACATTATATTGACAAAATCACTGATATATATGTAATTATATGATATTATATATAAGATTAACATATTAACAGAATTTACGGAGATTAGGCTTTCAATGAAAAAATAAATGCATATAACAATTTCGTAAATTAAATAACAATATGAATTATTTAATTAGAAGATTGATATGGAAACTTGAAAAGTATTTACAGTATTTTTGAACAAGATGTGGTATAATTTCCAATTCCTTATAGGGTTATAATAAGTAGCAAGTAACATACAGTTCTGGGGACATATCAATATTATATATACCTTATAAGCAAAAGCAATGTCCTCGGGTTTTTCAAGTTCTTTATTTTTCTTAAATTCACTAGTTATTCTTTTTTTATAATATGAAACCTCAGTAAATTTTAAACTCTTAGAATATAACAGTAAGTTTTTATATAATCTTAAAACTTCTATTTTGCTTACAGACATAATGTCATTTAAGCGAAATAACCTTAAAAAATCATAAAACGAACCGCATCATATTTTAAAAGTAAATTTTATTAACAAAACCTTTAATTTATAGAGGAACGGAACCAAATTAAAGATTTGACATTTATATTTCTTTTTGCTTTTAGGCGTGTTAGTTAAGGACATTTTACTCTGCTTTTGTGACGTAGATTGAAAAATATAATAAATATAAGCACTTAGTTTTGTTACCAAAATAATAATATTGAAAAGAAATAGGCTAGATGTTATTCATTTATTTATTCAATAAATTAATAGCGTTACAAAATTTTCTGTAGTTGATGTTTTACTACTAGTGGAGCAAGATATGAGATATAGATCAAAACAATGAATAAGAAGAAAGATTAAATCAATATTAAAATTCGACACGAAGTAAAAAATGCTTTAATTACATAATCGCTTGAATAAAATTATATCTAATGGATTGGAGAATTTATCAATACAATTCTATATAAAGGTTTCGTTTTGGTGAAAGGATAATATAACTCCACATATTATCAACATTTTAATGAGAGAAATGTTTCCTAGGTATTCTGTGATAAATCGTCAATCTAACAAAGTATATGTGATGAAATTCTACAGTATTCTTTTTATTTTATTTCATTCTAATCACTTTTGTGTTCTTTTAAAAGTTGTTTTAATACGTACTGCAACAAATAGAATAGCATATTTTTAAATACAATATATAAAAACCTAATTCACCATGTTACTAATAGTAATTGTAAAAAACTATTAGTAACATGGTGAATATGTTCAGAGGGTGTCCAGACTAATATCTGTCCGATATTGGTTTGTGGGCATACGGGTACGCGACCCCGTATCCTCGAGCCGCCACTCTTATATCCTCCTCCAGTCCGTAAGAATGGTATCCTTCCTCCCCCCTCTCCTCCTTCCTTTACCTATGCTACCCCCTTCTATTTTCCTCTCCCCTCGGTTTTTCCACACAAAGCGTTTTTGGAGGCCAGACGGCAGTCGCTCCACGAAATCCGCAAACCGCCATATTATGAAACGAACCAAGAACAGACTGGGTACGGCTAGGGCGTCGGCGCAAAACGACGCGCAGGCACATCGCCCTACACCTGCGGCAAGTGGGCAAGAGCTACCGTGTCAAGTACGGGCACGGTTAAAGACGCAAGTACCCAGACGGAAACTCCGCTTTGCAACGTGGAATATTGGCTCTCTAACCGGACGATGCAGGGAACTCGCAGATGTACTCATGAGACGTCGGGTCCAGTGTGCTTTCCTCCAGGAAACTCGCTGGAAGGGCAATAAGTCCCGTAACATCGGACAGGGTTACCGGCTTATATACACTGGGTCACCTTCGGGTAGAAACGGTGTAGCGGTAGTGCTTTCTGAAGAGCTTCAGAATGGGCTCCTTGAAGTTGACCGTCGCTCCGACCGCTTGATGCGAGTGAGGGTACTGATTGAGGGCGTTATTACAAACATAATCAGTGCCTATGATCCCCAGGCGGGATGTAGCGCGGCCGGAGACATTCTGGGAGCATTATGAAGGGGTGCTACTTGCTGTACCGTCTGCCGAAGTGGTTTTAGGGGGGACTTGAACGGGCACGTCGGTAGGGCTGCTGAGCCGTATGAACGTGTTCACGGGGATTTTGGGCACGGTCTCCGCAATGCAGAGGGAGAAAACATTCTGAGAACCTGTATTGCGTCTGATCTGGCTGTCGTGAATACGTTTTTCCAAAAGAATTCTCAGCACCTTATCACGTATAACGTGCGGGTCCCACTCAACTCAAATAGACTACTTATTGACCAGATGGTGTCATATGGGCAGGATAACTAACTGAAAGGTAATTCCAGGCGAAAGCCTAACGGCCCAACATCGTCTTCTTGTCATGGACGTTTAACGTCACTCCGAACAAGAAAGTAGCCGAGAAACGTAGGCCTCGGATCAAGTGGTGGTTGCTGAATGGACCGATGCAGACCGACTTCCTGGCAGAGGTGAAAATCATAATCTTTCGACTAACACCGAGACTGCTCAGAATGCTTGGGATCGGGCTCAATTGGCAATCATTGCGGCAGGCAGGCGAGTTCTTGACATGGTGGTGGAATGACGAGGTCCAGGAAGTGACTCGTAAAAGGAAGGCTGCCTTCAAGAAGTGGCAGGAATACACAGTAGCTAAACGTGCCAGTAAAAGAGCTGTAGCCAGAGCCCGCAGTGAGAGTTTGTCACCATTGTATGATAAACTTGAAACTGTGGAGGGGCAGAAGCTCATTTACAAACTGGCACGTTCCCGGGATAAAGTGACGCAAGATATCGCAAAATGTCTTTGCGTCAAAGATTCCCAGGGCACGCTGCTCTGTAGTCATGCCTCTGTGAAGGAGAGGTGGAGAAGCTACTTCCAGGAGTTGCTGAATACTCAGCACCCATGCAGTCTTCATCACGACCCACCGCCTAACCTCGGACTTATTGCCCCAATAACCCTTGACGAAACACGTAATTGCCTTCGACGCATGAAGAACGGAAAAGCGGTGGGACCTGACGACATTCCGATCGAAGCGTGGAAATCGTTGGGCTCTCTTGGTGTGCTCATGCTTACTGACCTTTTTAACCATATCTTGAACACTGGTAAGATGCCGCATCAGTGGCGGCTTAGCTTTATTACCCCTATTTACAAGGGAAGGGGCAGTGTTCAAGATTGTGGTAGTTATAGGGGCATTAAGCTTATGAGTCATACCATGAAGCTCTTCGAGCGCATGATCGACCTCAGGCTCCGCCGAGAGTGTACTATCTCTGAGTCTCAATATGGATTTCAGCCAGGATCGGGCACCATGGACGCCATTTTCGCCCTCAGAACTTTGATGGAGGCATACAGGGAAAAAAGGAGAGCTCTGCATGTGGCCTTTTTAGATCTGCAGAAGGCCTTTGACTGTGTGCCTCGTCAGTGTATCTGGTGGGCATTGCGATCCAAAGGGATCCCTGAGGCCTATATTGAGATTATCAGAGACATGTACCACGATTCCGCTTCTATGGTTAGGACTGCTGTTGGCGATACTAGACCCTTCCCGATTACAGTGGGGGTTCACCAGGGCTCGGCTCTTAGTCCGTTCTTATTCAATGTAGTGCTCGATACTGTCTCGGCTCACATCCAGGACCAGCCTCCATGGCTGATGATGTATGCCGACGACATAGCACTCATTGCCGAGAACCGACTGACGCTGGAGCGTAAAGTGAACCTCTGGAAGGGTACGCTTGAGAACGGCGGTCTTAAACTAAATGTGTCGAAGACAGAGTACATGGCCTGCGGGAGCCGGGACTCGAGCACCATCCTTATAGGTCCTGAGCCAGCCGTTAAGTCGGAGAAGTTCAGGTACCTTGGATCCGTTATGCACGAGTCTGGAGGCATCGACCACGATGTCCAAGGCCGGATAAGCGCTGCCTGGGCCAAATGGCGGGAGGTCACTGGTGTGGTCTGCGACCGCAGAATACCGCCCAAGCTCAAGGGGTTGATATACAAGAGCATCATCCGACCGGTTCTTTTATACGGCAGCGAATGTTGGCCGGCACTATCTCGGCACACTCAGGAGCTTCACGTCACGGAAATGAAGATGCTGAGGTGGATGTGCGGCGTAACGCGGTCTGACCGCATACGCAACACATTCATTCGAGGTAGTCTTGGGGTCCGTGACGTAGCGGATAAGCTCCAAGAGCGTCGCTTGAGATGGTTTGGCCACGTTACGCGCCGGCCTAAGAACTATGTCGGACGCAAGTGCCTTGCTATGCCAGTTCCTGGGACGCGACCTCCCGGACGCTCAAGGAAGCGCTGGTTGGATGTCGTGATGCAGGACATGAGAGCCAATGGTCTAACCACCGAGGACGCAAAAGATCATGCAGTGGAGTAGGTTGAGTAGGAAAGCAGACCCTGGCAATAGCCGGGATTAATGCCAGGAGGAAGAAGAAGACTAATAGTAATTGTAAAACAACTTTAAAACTTATGTCCATTTCATTAATATTTAGCTTACATCAATTGAAGGGTATTAGTTATGTACTTATTCGTATATACTCATAGTTCAAATATAACATAACATTTAAAATACTTAAAAATTTTAAAGATGTTCATAATTTTTATAATTTATATATATGTTTAACACCCAGCAATCTAACCAAAAATATGCCCTAGATTTTTTTTTATTATTTTTCAATAATAAACACAAAAAAGCAGCTGTGCAATGCTGTTTTAAAAAAACACAAGAATACAACTTATATTTTATACTTAAATTTATACAATATGTTGTTATTTACCAATACTTTCAATATTTATTGATACATCATTTTTAGTAAAATCCATTGTAGCTAATTCAAAAGCTTCTTTTTCTTCATCAGTTTTCAGCTTAGCCCACATAGAGTCCAAATATGATTTCTGATATTTCTGTATGAACTTAAAACTATGTTTCATTGTAGCGCCCACATGAAGAGTTTTTAAATTAATCTCAAGCTTACCTATTTTTGTTATAAAAGGTAAACTACTAGTTACAAATTTGTGTGGCCCATGTCTCGATCTTAAAATAGCTATTCTAGTATTCTCATTACAATATTTCGCTACAAATCCAGTTTTGACTGCGGCTACACCAAAATCTCCATGTAGTTGTTGAATTTTTTCAATTATTATGTCATAAAAGTATTTTGACTTTAATCGCAAAGGTTTACAATCAGGTATACTCGGTGCTTGTATTTCTACTGTTATATACCTAGGATATGTAAAATATGCATTATTAACATATCGTTTAAGAAATCTTTTACAATATTTCTGTTAATGTAATCATTTATAACGGAATATACATTACCTATTCTTAAACCTAACCATTATCTTATATATCTAGTTAATACTTCAGTGTATAAATATTATATATTTCAATTTTCAAGTATAAGAACAACAACATGGTATTGTTTATATTAAGCAATCGTCATGCGGTGCGAAATATAAATGACATTGACATATGAGAGGAGGGACAAGGGGACAACTAAAACAACAGACTCCACATTATTATTTTCGAAAAGCCATATATCAAGAATTCAATTCAATTATTCTGTATGCTATTTCATATTGCCGTATTTTTAGTGATAAATTAAATTATTAGATAATGCCAGGAGGAAGATAGTGATGATTTATTGAACTTAATATTTTTAGTGTTAATTTTTTTTATTTATTTATTGTATATTTTTAATTTCTGTATAGATATAAAATTCATATTGAAGATAGTAAAATAAATTATACTCAACTGACACGCCTAAATGCAATAAGAAGCAAACACTTTCTTTTTGAGAATGTTTACTTAATTAATACTACAAAAATAAATACCTATAAGTATATTATAAAAGTAAATAATTAATAATGGAATCTTATGAAATATAATATAAATATACTAAAACTACTTTACAAAATGCATTTTTTAAGGCAAGTATTTAATTTTTTTGTATTCTGATTTATTCATTATTACTATTTGAAAATAGTAAATTTTGAAGCTCATATTAATTAAATAATGGTAAACATCAGCAAAAATAAACCCAAAATATTTTTTTTATTTATTAATAAGCATTGTATTTATCGTAACAAAAATTACGTTAAATAAAGGAATGACAACAACATAAATACACTATTAACTATACTTTTTTATATTAATTATATAATATTTTCATGGTATTATATTCAACAATCATTAAATTACATATAATACACTTATAAATCATTACGTAAAATTATAGAAAAATTCTTAAACTTCATAATTGAACTAATGCAAAAGTTCAAGGAGGTATAAAGTTAGATCGACACATTCAACTTGTCTTATCTTATATTAACCAAGGTCAACCAAGTTTATTACTTGTTTATTGATAATTACAACACTTGGATGATTATAATGTATAAATTGTTGGAGGTATGTAAAAGCAGAATATTTTCTTTTATTCTATAAGCATTACCTTCCTATTACTTTTTACCAGAATACTAGAATCTTAATAAAAATAACTCGGATTTCATAATTATTATTTTCAGTACAATACTACATTCTTAGAACATGGAGGCAATATATTTTATAGGTGTTGATGTCGGTTCAGGTAGTGTCCGAGCGGCGCTTGTAGATGACAAGGGGCATGTTGTAAAAACATCAATTAAAGACTTGCAAACATGGAAACCCAAACCTGACTACTATGAACAATCTTCAAATGATGTGTGGCACTGCTGTGAATGTGTTATAAAGGTTTGTTTCTTAAGCTATATTTTTCAGCAGTACCATGCTTATAATTTTTAGTCTTAATTTATTTAAAATATTTTTTCAGGATATTGTTCATAATCTAGATCCTACAAAAATTAAGGGTATAGGGTTTGATGCAACCTGTTCCCTCGTAGCATTGGATAAAAATGGCAATCCAAAAGCGGTTAATGATTTAGGCATTGATGAGAGGAATATTATTATGTGGATGGATCACAGAGCACAAACTGAAGCAGATTTTATAAACAAAACACAACATGATATTTTAAAATATGTTGGAGGGAAAGTAAGCTTAGAAATGGAAATGCCTAAGCTGCTTTGGCTTAAGAAAAATGTACCTGAAAATTGGTCACAGTATGGATTTTTTTTTGACCTTCCAGATTTTCTTACTTGGAAAGCTACAGGGTCTTTAAGCCGTTCACTATGTTCATTAGTTTGTAAATGGAATTATGAATGTACAACAGATGCTAGGCACCGGTGGAATATGGATTTTCTTAAAAAAATTGACCTTGAAGATCTATGTGATGGTGATTTCCTAAAAATTGGCAAGAGGGTTTTAATGCCAGGGGATTTTTGTGGAGGTCTATCAAATGAAGCTGCTAAAACACTAGGCTTGCTACCTGGTACTGCAGTAGCTGCTTCAATTATAGATGCTCATGCAGGAGGGCTAGGTATGGTTGGAGTGAAAGGAAAAGATATTGATGATGACATGTCTACTAGGTTAAGCTTAATTTGTGGCACTTCCACATGTCACATGGCTATAAGCATAAATCCCATAGTGGTAAAAGGCATTTGGGGTCCTTATTTTAGTGCTATGGTTCCCAATATGTGGCTTAATGAAGCAGGTCAAAGTGCATCAGGAATGCTTTTGGATCACATCATTACAAGTCATCCCGCTGGAGCAAAATTATTGAATAATCTAAGCACTGGAGAGTATGTAACAATTTTATAAATTTATTTTAAATAATTAGACTATTCTCTTTTTTTTTTAATAATAAGCATTCATTTTATTTGATTGTGATTTTTGATTTAATGAATTTTTCAATTGTTTTCAGGGTAAGGGCTTATTTAAGAAAGTTGTTAATGAAAATGGCAAATAATCAAAGTGTAGATGATGTGAGCTTGTTAACCAGAGATTTTCATGTGTGGCCAGATTTTCATGGCAATAGATCACCATTAGCAGATCCTAATATGAGAGGAACAATTGTTGGATTATCTATAAATAATAGTGATGAAAATTTGGCATTACTATATTTGGCAACCTTGCAGGCACTTTCTGTAAGTTAATTGTGTTGATAAGACATTCCCGTCCTCACCTTCTGACTAATTTCAAAAAATATAGAATTTAATAACATCAATGTATATCCTTTAATAAGCTATTTTTACATATTTTTTGCAGTATAGTACAAGACACATTATAGATGCCTTGTACCATGAAGGATACGCACCATTTAAATCATTACCTGTTTGTGGAGGTATAGCTAAGGACCCATTATTCATCCAGATTCAAGCTGATTCAGTAGGCTTACCAGTGTTAAAACCGTATGAGAAAGAATCTGTTTTAGTTGGAGTGGCCATTTTAGGAGCTTGTGCATCAAGATATTATAACAATATACAAGCTGCTATAGAAAATATGGGAGGTACGGCGGATGTCATCCACCCAAACAAAGATGTTAAATCATTCCATGATAATAAATATAGAGTCTTCCTCAAAATGTTCCAAGATCAAATAGATTATAGAAATATAATGAATAATTAATGCATATTTTAAGAAGTGGCAGCTGCATAATTGAATTTATATATTTTATTGTATTTTTATTATTTTATTTAAATGTTATTGGAATAAAATGTTTATTTTACGCACAATAAAATCTATAAAAATATATATATATTATTTATTTTGTCTATTGGTTTATTTTATTTCATTAAATTATTATTAAGCATAATTCGTTTTAGTAACGATGTTTAAATTAAATATTTTTTATTCGTTATTTTAAATAACGAATAAACTTTGTAAACTTTACTTATCTATATCATAAGCAACATTTTGTAGGCATTACTTTTTACGAATTTATTTGTATTGTAAGTTGCTATTCTTTACAATATTGACTGGGAGTACCTCACAGGTTTTGATTACGGGGAGAATTTAATACATGATTCAATTTCATAAATGCAACAAAAACTGCATAAGTGCTTGTATCTTTTAGTTGTATTGACTTAAGGGGTTCAATATTTTCTATTCGCCAAGGGACCATCGACTTGGATTTTTAATGTTGCTTTAACCTTAATATATCCACGCGATCTTGTGATAAATAGGCTGACAAGCGGACAATAAAGTGATCCTAATAGTATAATCTTAAAGATTCTGTTTTTTCTTATAATAAAAACGAATTACAATTACAAATATTTAATAATTAAGAACAAATAAATATAATAATTCATTCGTTATTCGTAACTTAAATAAAAACTTTATAATTGTACCGTAACGGTACTGCGACCTATAGTGATGCCCCCTATAACTTTTAGTCGCATCCTAAAACAGCTTGACATTATTTCATTTAATGCTGTTATCATAATCTGTGGTAAAGTTAGGTCGGCTGAGGTGGTATGGGCATTGTAATTGAATATTGTTTTATGAATTCATTCGACCTTAAATGAATAAAGTTAATAGAAAATGAGAACTTATATTGCATTATTTTCGCGTACATTCTTTTTTTATATAGATTTACCTTAGAACCAAATACTTAAAATTGTCAATATTGACAAGCAGGTATGTATTATATCCGAACCATTTTAATACGCATGTTTAACGTTGAATCTCCCACACCCAACATACTACACTATTTATAAGTATAATGTACATTTTTTGTACAAACTACATATAATTCATTTCTATTTTCAAGTCAAGATGTCTAAACGTACAGTGGACGATGGGAGCAATGGCAGCAATCAACCGCCGATTAAAAAGGTTCACTTCGAGCCCCATCTTATCGGTCCAGTATCTACCCTTGAAGAAATGGACATAAAAGTCCTTCAATTCCAAAACAAAAAGCTAGCTCAGGTATAACCAAGTCATTAAACTTATAAGGTTTACTTAAATAACTAACACACTTCTCTCTTATAACTAACTCTGTACAATAATGTCACAATCAGCTGTTTCATTCTGTTGTTCAAGTTATAACTATATACAGACAATGCATATATATTTTAAGTAATTATTTATATAATTATATTTTTCTACATTTCTATCAGTTTAAGTAGACGTTGACCCCTTTCAATATGAAAGTATTTCAATGGATTTAATATTATAATATTCAATTAAATGGATTTAATAAATTTATTGTTTCTTTTTATACTACAATTTTTAAAATATAATGCTAATTACAAGTTAAATTAACATGTTATATGTCTATATGGACATTCTAATAATATATATTAACATAATAAATTGCTTAATTGAACATGTTTATCTCAGGAACTACAGGTTTCATTTCCAAAATTCTCTTTATATTAGAATTCTTATGTGACTACAGGGGCAAAGCTCTCTAATGTTATGCAAATGCAAATGCATAAAATCTAATGTTATAGTGAATTTATGGCTTTAAAGTTCAGACATGCACTGAATCTAGTAATTTTTTAGAGAATTGAACAACGCCACAGATGTGAAGCAGAGTTACGTGCTAGGATTGAACAATTAGAAAAAAGGCAAACACAAGATGATGCAGTTTTGTGTGTCGTCAATAGATACTGGAATCTATTGAATGAAGATATTAGAGTACTCTTACAACGCTTTGATGCAGAGACAGCTGATGAATCAGAAAATAAAAGTAACTATAATGAGATTGTAGTTTTTTATGTATTTCTGTGAAATATATATCAATTGATTTCAAGATAATGAGGTTCCCCATTACATAATAATAAAACAGTAACATTTTAAATATATGTCGCCAAATATGCAATTGAAAACCTGGTTTTTGTAATGATACTAGTTGGTTAAAATTTATTTTCAAGGTGATTCAAATATATCTTAGATATTAAGATGTACACATAATTTAATATTTATTTCAGTATTTGAACCCGACTTTGCATGTTATAGATGAGAATGAAGCAACAACTTCATTCCTTATGCAGCTCTCAACTTGGGATAAGGAGGAATTGGACGCCCAACTTGCCAATAGAGTGCAAGTCAGTAAGCGAGCTGTGGCTAAAGTTTTACAAGCATTTGACAGATTACAACAAAGAAACGACAAGATTTGGAGGGCTATTAAGGGAGAAGGCGAAGGTAATAGTCTCATTGTGTCACTTTCACTCTATAAGAATACAAATTAAATGTAGCAATCTTGATTCTGTTTATTGTTCAATACATGGTTATAACACATAAAATGAATGTTATAGTTAGAATTAACTTCATGTTTTATCCTGTAGGTAGCAGGGAAGATAGATGGAACCCGGAGATAAGATATTTCCATTCCTATTCATTTTTCCTCATATTCTAAAGGCATTTCCTATTGAAAGGTGGATCTTAATACCTCGTTATGAGAGTCAAGAAAGAAAATATTAACTTTCTAGTAATCTTTTAAGATATTGCATAATGGTCAAAATGTTTATGTTAAACTTAGATATTCATGTAACACCCAGCTCTAAATAATAAGCATATTAGGAATAAATAAATAATCAGACTAGGAACAATTGAGACCATATCAAAGTAATCCTTAACAAAAAGTATATGCCTCCACTATTGGTAAACAATTATTTATATAATTTAATTGTACATCCAAACTTATAACTTTAGTTTACCATGTATATGTGTTATTATTATGTATTAAGTGTGATAACCTACAAAACATCTCTCTACTTTGCTAGCTTTCTTAAACTGTATATAAGTTAAGGCTTTCTTGGCCCAGGGACACAAGGATGTGACTGTAACACAACCGTTGTGGGTTCGATCCCCACTCGAGAATATGAAATATTTATCTAAATGCATATTTCCATTTCTTCGTTTTCGTGTCGAGGCAAAGCAGGGCGTTTAGTTCCACCACTTAAACTACAATGCCTCCAAAATTCGGCGGAAAATCGGAAACGTAGTGCCGTAAGTAGGTAGGTTATCTCTGCCTACCCTACTGTATGCGGGATACAGTGTGAAGCTGATTTTATTTGATTTATTTTAACTATATATTAAACCTTTTTTAAGAGGGTACACCAGCTCCAGTATTAGATGAAGTGATCCGAGGTACTAATTCTGAGGTAACAGCTGAGAACAGGCGGCTTCAAGCACTCTGTACGACGTTGCACGAAAGCCATCATGCCATGACACTCCGTGTGGCACAGTTACAAGATGCGGTTAATAGCCGTGATACGGAGAATGCGGAGTTAAAGAATCAGATTGATGATCTTCAGTATGAATTGATGAAGGTATTCTATTTCGATATATGTTAAGTATTTTTATTGTAATTGTAAGCATGTTTTTATGTATTTTCCATAAAAAAGCTGAGATTATGCTCACTGTATATTATTAAAAATAATTATACAGAGTGTTTTTGTTAGCATAATTTTAAATGAAACCACAGTTAAACTACTCTATAAAAGCCTAAAATTAATTATACAATTTAAAAAAATATGTTTTTCCCAAAACTGAAAAAGTTTTTTTTTTCAAACAAAATTATCGTAGTAAAATAAGACGCCATTTGTTAAGGACGACGCACGGACACATAAATCTATCATAGGGACATCGTCGCAGACGCCTCATTCCGAAATCTACTTGTAGGTATTGGCGATAAAGTTTCTGTCTGTAGTGGTTGGGTTCAGTTCTGATAAAATAAAGTGGGGAATTTGTGTGACTATAGGTGAATGGCTTGTCTCAACAATAGATTGTGTCTATTCTATCAGAAATCCTATCGTAAAATAACCAATAACATATATTATAATCTAGTAAGATTCTACCACATTCACCAGGTCAGATCAAGAAACGATAAACTAGAGAACCACCTCGCCGAAGCAATAGAAAAACTTAAGAGTTATCATCAATCAGGTGGTGCCAGTGCAGGACCCTCAACAAGCACAACCTGTGCCCCTCACTCTGCTGCCAGTGCAAAATTGGAAGATGTAGCCGCAGAACTTGAAGAACAAAGGGAGCTCGCTAACAATAGACTGGCTGAGTTAGACCGCTTGCACAGACAACATAGGGATACATTGAAAGAATTGGAGAAGCTTAAAATGGATGTGAGTTGATTTTGTGCTTATGGTGTTTTTATATAATTATCAATAATTTAAATAAACATTTGAAAGTTTTACTTCACTATTATTATTATTTAATTTTATAGAAATATGACTAGCCTTGACTGATGTCAACCCCTATACATAGAGGTAGGGTTAAAATATTATGAAATTTGTGTGACGTCATTTAAAAGTGGTCCTAAAGCAATAAATTAATGTTTAATATTATATTCCACTCTTTCCTCAGATTCGTCAACTCCCTGAGTCGGTAATAGTGGAGACAACTGAGTACAAATGTCTGCAAAGTCAGTTTTCAGTTCTTTACAATGAATCAATGCAAATGAAGACAGCTTTAGATGAGACGAGACTTCAGTTGCAAAGTGCAAAGAATTTGCATATGCGACAGATTGAGATGATGGAGGTAATGTTATACATATTTTGATCTAAAAAATTTTTTTTCAAATACACTTGTTATTTAACAAGTGCTACTTATACTTATTAAGTAGCGTCTGGTGTTTTATAGTATATATATATACATTTTTCTTAGAAAATATGACGCCAGCCATGGCGAATTTTTATTTTCTCGATCTGGTAATGAGGCGAAGGGTGGTGTTGAGTTCTGCCACTCAACACGCAATCCCTAAGAATTCGGTGAAAGTGGGAAATGTCTTAATGTAAGTGTCCATTAGGATCCAAGGCTTTCTCTACCTACCTTGCTATGTGCATGAGGATACAGTGTGATGAAAAAAAAACTATGTAAGATGCTTATATAACTCTATTAATCCCGTATCACTTGATTGTGGTAAAATTGTCAGTTAACTTTGGTGGTGTGCTGAGATGCTAAAGTACCTTCTTCTTCCTCCTGGCATTAATCCCGGCTATTGCCACTGTCTGCCCTCCTACTCAACCTACTCCACTTTGCACGGTCTTTTGCGTCCTCGGTGGTTAGACCATTGGCTCTCATGTCCTGCATCACGACATCCAACCAGCGCTTCCTTGGGCGTCCGGGAGGTCGCGCCCCAGGAACTGGTATAGCAAGGCACTTGCGTCCGACATAGTTCTTAGGCCGGCGCGTAACGTGGCAAACCATCTCAGGCGACGCTCTTGGAGCTTATCCGCTACGTTACGGACCCCAAGACTACCTCGAATGAATGTGCGGCGTAACGCGGTCTGACCGCGATACGCCGCACATCCACCTCAGCATCTTCATTTCCGTGACGTGAAGCTCCTGAGTGTCCGAGATAGTGCTGGCCAACATTCGCTGCCGTATAAAAGAACCGGTCGGACGATGCTCTTGTATATCAGCCCCTTGAGCTTGGGCGGTATTCTGCGGTCGCAGACCACACCAGTGACCTCCCGCCATTTGGCCCAGGCAGCGCTTATCCGGCCTTGGACATCGTGATCGATGCCTCGTGCATAACGGATCCAAGGTACCTGAACTTTTCCGACTTAACGGCTGGCTGGCACGATCCTTATCGTGCTCGAGTCCGGGCTCCCGCAGGCCATGTACTCGGTCTTCGACACATTTAGTTTAAGACCGCCGTTCTCAAGCGTACCCTTCCAGAGATTCACTTTACGCTCCAGCGTCAGTCAGTTCTCGTCAATGAGTGCTATGTCGTCGGCATACATCATCAGCCATGGAGGTTGGTCCTGGATGTGAGCCGAGACAGTATCGAGACAGTATCGAGCACATTTAATAAGAACGGACTAAGAGCCGAGCCCTGGTGAACCCCCACTGTAATCGGGAAGGGTCTAGTATTGCCAACAGCAGTCCTAACCATAGAAGCGGAATCGTGGTACATGTCTCTGATAATCTCAATATAGGCCTCAGGGATCCCTTTGGATCGCAATGCCCACCAGATACACTGACGAGGCACACAGTCAAAGGCCTTCTGCAGATCTAAAAAGGCCACGTGCAGAGCTCTCCTTTTTTCCCTGTATGCCTCCATCAAAGTTCTGAGGGCGAAAATGGCGTCCATGGTGCCCGATCCTGGCTGAAATCCATATTGAGACTCAGAGA